>QNGE01000053.1:210765-374996 GCA_008508345.1 Paragonimus westermani | reverse complement strand
TCTTTTCGAAAGAGGCTGGCTGGAAAGTCTATCTGGATGCGAACGCTGCGATCAAATGTGAGTGATGGTCAACTCGACAATGAACCAAATCCCCGACTACTCATCAGTAATTATTTTATTATCACCTCAACAAGATATCACAGGAGATCAACTATGTCCCATGAGCATTGTCCACAAATAACTGAAGGATTTTGTGTGTTGCAATTCGCTGTTGTCTTTTACGTCTGAACAGTAGACCGGCATTGTCATTTTTTGCTACTCCCGAGTATCTCAGCTCAGTCTTCTGTGTACCTGTTCTGAGCTTCACTCTTACATTGTGTCATTCGTGGACATTTTATTTGATTCGCATCAAAATCGTTTGTTTCCTTGCTAGACTTCATGGTTATCATTCGCTCACTTTAATCTGTGGCGCAATTCATTTCACTCTGTTTTCAATATAATCCTTCCTGCTCGTTATGGCAGTTGAATGCATGAGAAAGTACCTCCATCGTTTTTGCATCACACACTCATGCTTATAATCGAACGAAATTAGCATTTTGACTGCGTTCCATAATTCCGTTTATTCCGATGTGTTTTGTACTTAATTTCAGAGGTAGGATAGTAGATCCATTCTTAATCCTGTGTAGACGAGTGCCTAGTAATATGCATGATCTTTGTCGCCTAGAATACACCCTCACAAACCACCTGGCTTAACACTGTGGTCTATATTCTTCTCTGGAATGCCAGTTGTAGCTTACTAATGTGGATTTTGTAAGCAGGACTTACTGGGTATTTGGCTTACAATGGTGTAGTTCCATTTATCCAAACACTTAAAGACAGTTGAGGTGTAGTGCACCTCCTCGGCATGCAAGTGGGCATTACGACCACAATACAAGGAAGTGATTGTTGCTTGGAGAATGGCACGGTGGAATCGACAAAACCTACAAGTATGTGCGACACAAGCGACCAGCACCCCGGAAAACTGTGACCGACGAAACTGAAGAATTGGTCAAAGTGGAGAAGCTTAACACCAGAAATGTGTGAATTTCAAATGAAGATGACTTTACTTGCAACACCAAGTTTAAATGTTTCAAATCAAGAGGGAAACAAACCCCACCAGTGTGTAGCCTCCTAAACGTCCATAAATTCGGTGTTTCCTTACTAATGGCATTGACAGTGTCCAAGTTTCATAGCGGATCTCGCGGGACGGTTAGCAAAGATAACGTATTACCTGACACCTATTTTCCCTCTGAGCTTGACTTCCAGTAGCGTCTACATGTCCAACAAACATACAGCTTCTTTGAACACTCAGCAGGTGTTTTCAAAAGTGTAGTTGTAAATTACCATCAGTTACACAGTGTTAAATAGTGTGTAGATATTTATCGTGAACATTGAATTGAAATCACTGCTGTTGTTTTCTTTTAATTTAAAATAAATATCCCGAGTCAAAGCTTATTATACGGTTGATTGTACTGCGGGTGACACGATATTAACCTGTTCCCCAATTACCGAACTGGTAAAGTAAGTCTCAGGCTAACTGAGTGGTTTAACACTTGATGGACCACAGGTCCATGGTTAGCTGGTAATCAGCTTGGGTCAAAAGAATGAATTCACAAACGGACCTTATATCCTAATTTGCACTATAAGCTTAAAATGAAGTTAATGGCTAACTACTGCTTATATAGATTACGGTGAGTACGCACAGAGATGGCCAGATTCAGCGTGCTATCCATCGGAGCAATATGTGGACTGCTCACTGCCTTCATGTTGACAGTTCCGATCAGTCGTCCTACAAGAGGGAACATGAACCTACGGTATTTGACGAGATCAGACAAATTCACTCAAGCGGAATTTCACACAGTGATTTTCACGGATTAATGCAATTTNAATTTCACACAGTGATTTTCACGGATTAATGCAATTTATAGGGAACCCCAGCGTGTAAGTTAATCCACTACAAACAGCTTCCAAGAAAATAATAGATTTCCAGCTGCATTCAAGAAAGCCAATATATGTTAGGCAATAGAACGATAGGTGAGCCCTAATTCTGTTCGTACATTCCGTGTCGCAAAGCTAGCTGCTAAATAAAGACCCGTCCCACTCTCCATACCACCGGTCATCAAACCAAAATAGGACGTCACCAATAGTTAAATACACAATCTCCTGTTGTCCGTTGGATGAAGCGTGCCGTGATTTCGAGATGAAAACCAAGGGTTCTACCACCCTCCTCCGCTCGAGTGTGGACGTCTGTAATTCCAACCATCCTTTGAACAGGGCTACTGATACTGACGACCCTAACCCTCGAGAACAAGCCGCAGAGGGAACTGCAGTGAGCTCTAAACTAGAGTAGTGATTGATCAATTGAACTAGCATGCATTGTCAGAGGTAATATGTTGGTTACAGTCTGCTCATGCGTTTAGTGCACCGGCGTTGGTTTAACCGATCAGTAGCTCAGATGCTTCCAATAACGAGTTCCTGTACATTTACATCTAGATTTTATTGTAAACCAAACATTCCTATAACATCACATCAGCAGGTGAGTTGGCTAGTCGACTTCGGAAAAATCGACTGGGCGATATGTTTCCTTCCTGACCACTGGAAACTGTGACGGTTAATGGTAAACGCATGCACCTCACAGTCCCTATATCTTGAGTGCGGCTGTACAACACAATAACAAGCAGCGATATGTGGGGAGCAACCTGCCTACCTCAGATATGAAAACTTGTCGGTCCTACTACTGCTGTATAACAGGTAGTGCCAATCTGTTAAAATTCGTCACTCATTTTAGGACGACTGTAGAGGTGGAAAACATGTTATTGCTACTGTCTGCTTGGATGAAATATCATCGTAAGCAAAAAAATAACTAAGTGACCTTCGACCGGAAACGTTTTAAAGAAGACGTATCAAGCAATTTTGACGAGTAAACATAAGGAAACCTGACGAACACTGCTATCGTAACTGAGCATGATATCAGAGAGCTGCATATTTATGACAGGATTAGACCAGGTTCAGCCACGAACTTTAACATCTTGCTTTTAACATAACAAGAGCTAGCGAGGACGAAAACATGGATACTAAGACTGTGAATATCATTGGGTTAACCGATAGAGAGGAATGAAACAGACCCCAATTCTGAAGTAGTAAGTAACATTGTTCACGATCAAGAATTGTTCTGATTTCAGCCTACGGCTCATTAAACCATAATTGAGAAGATCGGTTCATTTGATACTAGCCAGCCTTGCAGAAAAATCGGTTATATTGAACGCGTAAAGGAACAGGTTGAATTATCAGAACTGGCATATGGTAAGAACTAGGCCGTCAGCTATATAACCTACAGTGACCTTTCGTTGGGAGAAGTGCTTCTGGGGCTTGTGTTTTCGAAATCAGTCAATATTGTAGGCACAGACAATCTTCTATTTCCCTAACCAAAGACAGTGATGATAGGTTAGTCGCTGAATTCAAAACACTCTTTTTTGGGCAGTTGCGGTAGCTGAAGGCCAAACGACTCGGTCGCCCACAAAATAATCTAAAACTGTCTTTTGTAGAATAGCCACTACTCATGAATTGCATAGTCTAAAGAATGGATGAGAATTTTCTCAATTAATCTATCATGGATTAGCCATTTAAATTGATAGTTTACGAAGATGTCTGGTCTCCGTCTTCCCAGTCAACTAAAACGTGAGTGGCATTCAAAAAATGCGGTTGGGAGGTTCAACGGTCTTTGCGTGGTGTTGTTTTCAACCAACACTGTTCAGCTTCGTCTCCCTGCCAAGGAAATATGAATCATCGTGAACAGGTTGAAAAATCAAACTGGCGTCTAAAGGTTGCCATCATATCTTTAGCATTAAAAATGCTGTTTCAAGACTTAGGTGTTACAATCCACGTCTTGTACATTACAAATAGTCTGGTTAATACGATGGACGGGCTTCCCTAGTGGGATATCAGTAAATACAGATGAATCACATGTTGTCTTTGCTAAACTTCGGCATGTAAGGAAGTGATGTCCGAATGTAAGTGAACAAACAGATGGATAAGGCTCGTGTACGATCTACTTTGTTTTACGATTTGGAAATATGTTCTGATCCTAACGATGGTATTGTCAGGGGTACAGTGGTTGGTCGTCGTTGGCCCTGTTGGTTATACCACATCAAGTAGAGAGGTGACATAAGAAAAGTGAACGCTTACCGACATATAATTCCAAGAATCCGGATAAATGAACAACCGCCTGGGTTAAAAATTGCGCACTCTGTAATAGGCGATCAAAATAAGCGTTTTCCTTATACAAGGTAATTCACTAAGATCATCGCCGGAGTCTTTGCACCTAAGCTATGATCGTCTCTTCCGTTTTCTGTCACAGTTGGGTTTCATTTTTATATCCACAATAACCTTTTTTTTGCAATGTTTCTCCTGATTGTATAATCAAATTAGCGTGCTTCTCAATCATTTTGTGAAGACACACTACTCCGTCGTCAAAAAGCATACTCCAGCCCGCTTGAGTGGTGCTGACCTAGTGTGATAATCTGCGACTAACGGGTTTAGGTAAGAAACTATGGTTGTGTGATATCAGATGCTAGTACAACGTGGATGACTTAACCAGCCCGCAGGATAACTCCCGAAGCTGTCTTGAATGAATCTAGAAAATTGCAGAGCTA
Organism: Paragonimus westermani; assembly: GCA_008508345.1. Classification (NCBI taxonomy): domain Eukaryota; kingdom Metazoa; phylum Platyhelminthes; class Trematoda; order Plagiorchiida; family Troglotrematidae; genus Paragonimus; species Paragonimus westermani. The sequence continues at coordinate 370,365 of QNGE01000053.1, read as the reverse complement.
ACAGACATAGTATCGCGACAACATTTGCAACCAGAGCACAAACAGACAAGACCAAATCAGTAAGTAGATGCTAGACTGATTTCGAGACACCAGTCACGTTCTACCCACCACTAGTGAGAAAGACGGATTTGTTGCAGGTATATTCATCGCTGACCACAGAGTAACAGTGAAACATCTCTGCCCAAGCAGGCCACTGTCGCTGTTCCTCAAATGGGTTTGCCTTTTAGGTGTTCAAAATGGAAATTCAGGATAAAAGTTTACTTATAGGGATGTACGACACGTACTTTTAAGATGAACCTACCTGTTTTGTAAGTAACCACTGTAAACAGTTGACTTGATAAGAAAGAGTGAGAATGTTCTTCAGAAGAAATAATTTTGACCAAACCTGAAATTTTCATCAGTTTCCAGATATGACTTCACTTAATCCGACGATAAGCGTCTTTTCAATCATTTTGAAACACCATATGAAAAGCAGTTCATCTGTCAACATGCCATGGAATCAACCTTGTCATCTAGGCAACAAAAATAAGTCTACTATCAGCTTCATGTTTTTGTCCGTTAATTGATATGAAATATTAGGAACTTGCCAGTCTGTCCTAGTCCATTTATAGGCATGATGAATGACAGTGAACATGGTGTGGAAATTTTGTATTGTTTTTGAAGATTTCTTCGTCGGTCTAGCCCGCCAAATTTTTGTTGATCCGAAAGCTCATTAGATACGTTAAATAGCTCCCGTTGAAATCCTCAGAGACCAGAAAGATATACGGCTTGGCAACCTTCTGGGTATGCGGAAGCATTCTTCAGTAAATTTTATGAAATTCAGTGTCGTCAAGCTGGGACAGCAAAACACAAGTGTTCACTACTACAACGCTGTCCTGGTAAAGCGGATGTCTCGAATTAAAAAGCTTTTAGTTGGCTGTCACAGAAAGGCGTTCGTACGTGGATCCCGATAAGTCTGACACTTTTGAGTGATCCATCGTTACAGATCTTGTTTGGGATTTATAATTACTCTGCATTCCTAACCTGGTGCCGTAAGTTTGGTAGGAGTTGTGCGGAGTGGGACGACTGATTTGTTCCATCGTCTCCATGCATCAGGGCATGACTGATAGGCATAGCCACTCGACTGCGCAGATGTATTTCCGTAGACCACGGATCCTCACCGAGACTGCTAGATGCAACGTGAGTTAACGTGCCGAGATAATAGGTTTCAGCCGGTGTAGTCGACAGTCATGCTGTTTTGCTTGACAGAATGCAAAAGGCTACGAAGAACAAGCAGTTGACGGCCAATCCAAGCCTTTGGTCGGTCAACCGCCTCGCAAACTTTTCTTTAAAACCAACCACCGAAGGTTGTTGGTTTTAGAAGAGTTGTTTTCTACATTGATTTAATAGTAGGTTTGCGGCCCCGTTCGAAAAAAGCTCCCGGTTTAAGTTCTTCGTTGGGTACCGAGCGCAGCGTTTACAGGCTGGTTGGTTGACTGACAAGTATACCACTCTGATTTGACCAAAAGATTGACAGTGAGTTCATATTTTTGCATTGTTTCGAGGTAAATCTGCAGAACTGTTAATGTTATGTGGTTCTTGGGCCATTCCTTCCCTCAGATCTTTCATTCGAATCGTCTGGGAATGGCGGTCAGTATATCTATAAGGGTGATGCTGAATAATTTCTTTGTTCTACGTCTGCTTGTATCAGCTAATTGCACTGGTAACTCCGTTCCAGCCGAAGTATTTTCTGGTCAGGCTGATGATCGTTGTGATGATGATGCCAATGTTAGATCGTGCTACATGCCAGTGTGGCATAACCGAACCAGATATGACCGCACGATTTGTATAACATAAATGGGGTGAAATTTTTGAATATCACGCAGCAGCACACTTAGCCAAACGGACGCACTGAATACAATCTCGTAGTCGATAATCTACACCGCTCAAACTGGATAAGTTACATGAAAGCAACATTTTAGCAGGCCGATAGTTCATACAGTACGGGTTCATCGACACTCAGTTGTCGCGATCTTTCAAATGAGAATGGCACTGCCTCGCATTGGTTCGTATGTACTCACAGACACAAGTACTCACTTCCCCGAACCGCATTACGCAGATCCAAACACAGCTTGCTTGCATATGTGCGAGTATGTTTGAGTTAAGTTTCACCAGATCTGTATAATGGATAGGGTGGAATTAGTTGGCGGTTATATTCCCTCGAAGCGACATTTGCACTCAGGTCAGATTATGAAGGGATTCAAAAGCCGGACGCAAAATACCAGATCAGTCAAAAATATTTTCCGGCAATTGGCTAGTACACTTCCGACCGACTAAGTAAGTATGAAAACTAGGCATTCTTTTGAAATTTAGTTCTCAGCCGTGGATTTAACTGCGGCACTGGATGTACATCCTCATGCAAACATAGCTCGCATGAGTGAACGTGACCTGCAGGCAATAGGGACCTTTTCCATTCGCTTAATGACGGGTGTGTGCATTGAAATACGTTGTCTAAGACTGAGATTCACGCTCGGTTGTACAGCGTGAGGGTTAACATCACCACAGTCAGTACGATACACTGAGTCTCTTAACCACTCATGAGCGACAACAGCTACGTGTAAGTCGATACACAGTTGTTCTAGCGATTCACTACTGATGGGTACCAAATCGGATGGTTAGGTGGAGCGGAAAATTTTCGTACTGTTGTGTACAATTAAATTAAAATAGTGCATTTAAACAGTTCACTAACTAGAAATTAATTACCAGCTTCTTTACCTTCGTACACTGAAATCACACTTACTCAACTGCAGTTCATCACGTAACCCACAGGAGAACCGAGTAGGTAGCTTTATTGAGTTACGAGGAAAACGAAGATTGCAAAGTTTGAGCTGATCAGACGTTTAAAATTATTTCGCCACAATTTACTGGGTTGTGTATAGTACATTTTAATTTTATCCCGTATATAACTTCTGTTAATTCCGTTGTCTAGCAAAAAATCACCAACATGCTAAGTGTACACAAATTTCCATCCTTACATTTTCGATTGCCGATTTCTTGGAAATTCGTATCAAACACAATTCATTCGACACTGTGAATATATGTTAACTTATGATTTAAGTGCATGAAGAACCGTACTTCTGAGGTGCGAAGCAGAACGATCTAGCATTAAAAGATCCCTCAGAATGTACACGCATGAAGGCAAGATGAAGTCAACAGAAAGTTCAGCCGAGGGAGAGAGATGTTTAAGGTATTTACAAACAGCCCGCCCTAATACAGTCAACAAGGGCATCTACTTCACACGCTGTTTCACTTGAAGCAGTGTGTTGACCAACAATTAATGGATTAATTTTAAACATGACCTTCCGTAAACACTTCCGTGGAGGTGACTTAAACTTTTCACGGATGATTCGAAGCAAACAGTCAGTACAGTGCGAAGTGAATGCATCTGTCACTGTAAAAACTTGCGTGTCACATACATAGAACTGAATGCGCTTTTGAAATAACTTAGTGTTACGCTTCCAGTAAAAATGCAATTGCGATCCTCATAATCTAAGTTTTCGACATTATCAGCCCCTATTTTGATTACACATATTAGCGTACCGGTTGAGACGACCTTGAGGCTAATGCCAAGCTCCGGTAGCGGTCGAAAGTATCAGTTAAGGGCTGGTTCACAGGAATTACCTTCAGCCGCTCAGTTTGTCGACGGAAGAATAGCAACGGAAACACCAAACCACATTAATGAAATGTCCCAGTCTGCAACAACTCACTCACCAATTATCCTTAACATACAGTCCGTGCCAACGGATATGTGGAAGACACACTGACGGAAGCGGTAGACATGTACGCGTGTGTCCACTCTAACTGGTGTGTAAATATACGCATCCCAGTTTGTTTGTGTGTGCACGCAGAGAAAGGTGAATTTGTACGCTCGTTAATCATATCAAACAGACTGAAACACACACATTCGGGGGCATTCAAGGTCAATTGTCTGTTGTACCAAGTTGGAACTTTGGGAGATCACCGAAGGCGGATGAAAAGATGTAACCAGTTTGTCACCTTAGTCAAAAGTAGGGGCAGTAACAAGAATTCTACTCATCCCCTTGTCTAACAGAATATTCAGTATACAAAAGTTTTCCTTTTGCTCTACGTTGGTTTTAAACGATCGAGGGTGATGACTTTCTAACAGAGTAAACCAAGAGCAGAATACAATCTTGGATTCTGTGCAGGTGGTTAACCATAATCCAAGCCAAATGGAAATTTACCTTCTTCTGTTTAGAAACAGTAACACAAATTATTTTGTCGTTAGTTCCACATGGTAAACACACATGTCACTGGTGGTCTTCTCATCAGTAAACTTTAGCTCATACTACTACCACAGCAGGACAGGTAAGCACGTTCAGAAAATTCAATTACAACCACAACTAATCGATAAAACAATGAGAATAGGACAATGATAAAATCTTTTAGAAGTCATGCTTTTCTTCAAGTTTTCCAGTGAATGATATTATTATTGATAACTCTCAGTTTTATTCCAGCGCTATCCATGCAGTATTTAACATCACCGCTATCCTAGAGCTGTACAACGTTCGGTTCTTTCAAGTTTTACCAAGGGAATTAAAAACAAAACAACTGCTCAGGGCCATGTTTTAAGTAGTTTGTTCAAGATGCAGTTTTATTCAATGAATAGTGTTTAGAGTTAACTAGCAGGCTCGTCCTCCTAACGGTAAGGTATGTCGCATGAAAGTAGTTAAAAATTCAAAATTATGGAGGTCTGCATGCTTACAGTCTATATGCTACATACTAATGACACTGGTAAGTTGAACGTTACTCACAACCGATGGCAGCCGTGGTATTCACATGGACGTTCCGGATAGCCTGTTCTGGAAAAAAACAGCAACACTGAATTGGAGTTCTACCCTTGTTAGAGCCAGCCAGTAGTGTGTATTTTTGCCACGATTAAGGTTTGAACGCTTTCACGAGGCAACAAGATTAACAATTATGCCATCGTCCTCGGACTAGACACAATTGACTTAGCATATGGAAACAATTATTTTCGTGAGTTAGCGGGTAATGAGACAGTTTTAACCGGTTAGGCCCTTGGTAATTTCAAAAAGTATTTTCTACATGTTAGTGGAAGCGCGTGATCAGTTCTGAGATGTTGAACAAAATTATTGTATTCGGAACCATCTCTTGACCGCAGCATGTTATTGAGCAATATCTGGCTATTCCTAAAATTGCAATGGTTTTTATTCGAAATATGTTACTTAAACTCCTGATAATAGTTCACATTGAGTTATATCAGAATGAATTTCCTCTGACCATCTTCAGTCATCCGTTCTGGCGTAAGAATTACCTCTGTGCATTTTTGTTACCGGCGTGCCATCAATGGACGGTGTTGGCTGTATCCATGACCTACTCAGTACACAAATGTTTCAAGACAGACCATTCAAATCATTTGCGTAAGAACGCTGTCGCGCTTACGCTTGACGTAACACACATTATATTCCGATATGTCAGATAGCGTTTTGTGAATTCGACAGTCAGTTGTAAGATGACAGGTTTGTGTTGTATCCTCAACTCAGGCCACAAAAGTATGTCTACCAGTGAGTGTTGTTCTGAAGAGAAAAGAATGCGCTACGCTCTATCATTGATTTCTCATCGCATACGCGGGTATCCCACATCAACTCACACTCACGTCAAGTTCTCTTCAATTTTTAGTGAGCACGACAGCCTGCCTGTCAGCTGAACGCGTATAAGAACTTAGTGACCACGATTTTAATAGACAGGTGAGCATCGGGAACTCAGTAGGTGAATGTTTCGACCAGTGTATGAAATTTTTTGTTTCCGGATAACCATAAATCACCACGATTGGTTTTAGTCTATCTGACTCTGTGCCAGTATTCTCTGAAACACCAATATTCAGTCGCCCGGAATAGTGGCCAGCGATTCTGAACAAAATCAAATTTTAAGTCCATAGTACATGGCCAAGTTTCACGTATCTCGGTTGACGTCTCACACCTTCGGTAACGCAGTGGCATCCAAAACTGATGATTTGTTATCATCTAATTACGTAATTGTAAGATGTAGAAAACAGTGTGTACAGAAGTCTGCTCGCAGAAAGTTCCATAAATCACGGTTCAACCGGTTAAGGTGTCCACTTTTTGTAGGCAACGCTATCATTGACTGAGTAATCATACGAATTTGAGTCGGCCTTCCTTTGGCCTTCACTGCTCCGGCTTATTAATTGATCTTGCGCCTTGCGCAACCTATTTAACACACCACTTTCATTCATACCACTAAGCTCCGTTTTGGCTGTCCACCAAAACACCATCAATGACGGTCAGGCTAGTCAAAAGTTTGTCATCATATGAGAAGAATACAACCCCTCGACTTACCTCGTCTCCCATAAAATTCATCTATCAGCCATTCGGTTAAATAGTTTGATTATCACATGTCAACACACAACACTTCAGTTGTTCGTAGCTTGCTTAAATTTTGCAGAATACAACTAAGATATATACCAAAATATTTTGTCAGCTTTCGATAGTCTGTAGTGTAGCTTTTAGTGTGTCACGATCGAAACACCGAAATTTTTAAGAAACTATTATTTAACATGGTGAAACCTACTTACGATATCGCAGAATTTGCATAGGTCAGATGATCAGGGCAATAACTTGACATGAATTCAGAATGGGGATAACTATCTCTGGTTAAATTACAGAAAGTGTTTGATGGCTTTTATCGATCTATCTTCATTCGTGATTTGTTCGCTAGGAAATATTTGACTGAACTATGATAGAATGACCTACTAAAGATCATAAGTGGATGTCATGTTCTGTTCGGGTACGTTTCACTGATCCACAGAACTGCACTATGTATTCTCACACAGTATGTTCGATAGTTCGACTGTGGTATGTTTCAGTTTATTCACGGGTTCAGGGTAATCTCTTGAGTAACTACTGACACAAAGTAGTTGTGATCTACGAACGAGCTAAGGGGAGATAATGTGAAAACTTGCTCGACTCATTACTTATTCAAATCCCGATACAACAACAAATCTGACAGTGAAACAACAATGATTCAGTGTACAACGTCAGCGTTGGACAAGCAGTTTCGTTGATAACCGAAGAATAGTGTGGTTAGGGAGCAGATAGGTGGTGGTGTGTCGATTCGATGCACAGATTTAGACAAGTGCACGTTATGTGCTGAGAAAGCTAACTGTCCTACCATTACACCGAGCTCTCAATGTTGATGGAAAATTTGATGGGCTTAAGAAGTGTGGTGAATAGATTATGTTCTGAAATCAATATGGGAAGACAAATGCCACTCTATTTCGTGTTCGCCCCTCCTCTCTTAGCTGAAGCCCTTGTAACTCAGACAGACTGTGGTTGAAAACTACAATGAATACTGTGAGCTAATTGTACTATGAGGATAAGTCATTAAACGAGATGGTGGATGCTGTCAACCAGATGTCGCCCCAATCGCGTATACCACTCGTTTGTCTGAAAGCAATATGTAAACATTTTGGCAATTAATCTTCTAAGTTAAACTGGAAGATTCCATCTATTTCGCCTATTTTGTCGGTGGACCTTTATGCGTCACGTAAATCTTCGCGGGAATTGCTGGTGATCACTACACAACAACCCGCGCTGAACGACATTTCATTAAACAATTAATAGGTCCAGCGAGTTCATGGCCAAATCTTTATAAAACGCTGACCAATGCGATCTCAAAAATCCGCGGGGATGAGGCCAGATTATTGCTGTTAAGTACTTCTGAGTTTACAGCCGTAGGGATTGTTACTGTATGGACTCAAACCAACTGACAGATCAACACGTATTGAGCTGGTTGAGAGTTAGCGTTCTTCACAACAGGATACCTCGAAATCATTTGAGAACCAGTGAAGCATACGAACTAGTGGATTCTTAGCTGTGCATGACTGTGGTAAAGTTGAGTTTCGTGGACCATCTACCCAAGCAGGTGAACGTCTTGGGATATGCATGTGCTGGATCCGCTGATTGTAACAGAACAGCTGTCGAATGGAATTTTTTCCCTATTACGTCTCTCTGACTGGTCCAACAGGGACAAGATAGGTTAGGGGAGAGTGCTACTTTTACAGTGAGCGTCTAACACCATCGCGGTATCGGTGCAGTCGCCAGTCAGTGGTCTCTCACTGACCAAGGTCGACCATAAACACAGTATGATCACTGCCAAGTTTTGGAAAGTGATACAGATAGTCAAAACTTGTGTCTTTGATATTAACGTTTACATGCAGTTGTGTATTGCAATACCTCTGGGCGAAGCGACAGCCAGGTTGAGTGCTTCCCTCCAACTGTTTTGATGCGGTTAATCTGAATCAATGCTGATCACAGTCCATAGATTATTGGCCGGTTTCTAAGGTGAGGTCACCAAAACAAAACTAGATACTCCACGCAGCTTGTCACTGTGTAACAGACCTTGAAACAGACTGCCAGGCAGATGGAATTGTCGAATTGGTAATCAAGTGACCGCGTTACTATGAGGTGTCCTACAACTAATGCACGCAAAATCTGTACAGGGTTTGGTATTCGATTTTCAGTGGGAATCGGAACATTCGCGTGCAGTCACCTTACACGGGATTCCTGGCTGGGCTTGGACAATAATGTTTGAATGACGGTTAGCTCCTTCGCATTCGCTATTACAAAACATCAAGGCAAGTGAGACGAAAGGAAAAGATAAAACTGCATGATATGAGCCCATGAGATTTACCAAAAAATGTCAGTCTTTTATTAAGTGGCGATATCCGTAAATCAAATCTACGTGAACACTTCATTTATGCGTGAATCATATACACCGCTCACCCTTCGAGATAAACTAGTACACCATTGTCAGTAGGTTTTGAGCAAACTTTGAAAATACTATCCAATCACTTTTCTTCCTAATAAAAATAACCAGGTCAGGCATTCAAGTCGTTTGTCAGTACAATTATGTCTGCTTCTAGGGCTCGAACACATCTTCACTGAATACATCCTTGACAGCGCCTGAACAGTTGTCCGCTTAAACGCACGTTGAAACACTGAACATAACGTGCGTTCTGACTTGTGCCGACAGACCTTTACTAATGCAATGGATCAAGCAAAATATCGGTGAGTAGTGTTTGATCTACATATTTGATGTAAGGATGATTTTAGATTACTGATGAGTATTACTAATAGGTAGTGTAGAAGATTTATGATTTTAGATGAGAACCAACTGTGAAAAGCCAGGGCTTCGTCGGGATTCGTACCAGCGACAGACACAGCATGCCTCAACGCGGCAAGCGCTCTACCAGCTGAGCTGATGAGTAGTCGGGGATTTGGTTTATTTTCAAGCTGAACATCACTCACATTTGATCGCAACGTTCACATTCAGATAGAGCTTGGTGCCAACCCTTTTTCGAAAAGATGCACTAGACTCGAGTTTCACTCTCACCGGAGCTCGTCAGTAATGCATATCCTTGCTACGACCGGGATTTGAACTCTGGCCGCGCATTCATGAGGCAACCGTGTACAACAATGTGTCATTGACCTCACATTAGAGGATGATTTTGTTAAGTCTCACGAGGTGGACAAAAAGTCATCAATCTTGTTGCGCATTGTAAGCTGCAGAGTCTTCTGGAACTTGAATAATCTCCTGATCCAGCATCGATCAACCGAGTAGTGACCAACGTAATGTTTCGTGTTCACGTAGTTTTTCATGGTATTTATAAGTTTATTTAATAAGCTGTACCTTTGCGTCGATAGCTTTTTTGATGCAAGCCATCTGACAACACGTGGGAAAACAATCCAAGTTATCTGGCACACCAAGCAAACCTCTAATCTATCATTTGTGGTGACCTGCAATGCGGTTTTACCGCAACATTCGACTTCAACATGCAAACAGATTGTGATAAAGAAGTATTTGAAACGGCAGTCATTTAGGGGTGTACACACGTAGACAGCAGCATTACATTACACAGAAACGCATCCTGTGAATATTTTGTACAACTGTGGAAGATGTGAACAGATGTGGGCCATATGCAAATTGTAATAACTGCCTAATTATCATTGACCACCGTGTTAGTTTAGACGATTCGGTGGAGTTGACAAACTCAGTCCAACGACTTTTCTCGCTCAACAGGTTTTTTTATACCAAAAACAACGCGATTTGTGCACTTTCTTGCAACCATCGGATAACGTAGGCAATGTAATTTCACGGTTATGCCTCGTCTGTCTACAGTAAGTTTTCGGTCAACACATGCCCCTTAAAAACAAGCGCACTTTGTCTCAACTGCCTGTTTATATGTGTACATAAATGCACAATTCAGCCGAACTATAAGTAGATGGTGACAATGAAAGCCTGCGCCTCTGTTTGTGTGAAGAGGCCCTGCGACCAACGCCAACAGGTAACAGTTAGAATTGTGGACTAAACATCAATAAAATAAATGGGCCAAGAATATCGTACAGATTTTGTTTAAATGCCATAGCAGTTTTTTTAATGAATCCGAAATTGATTTGTGGCTCTCTGGGAAAAAATGCAATCAAGATGCGGCAAATTGAGTTCAATACAAGACTTACTCTTTGGAACTGGATACATTCGTCAAAATGATAAAATTGCTCCGAACTCTTCGCAGACTGGCCAAAATTTGTGCGAACGGAGTTACAATCGGCTCATCCACGTGACTGAAAATACAAAGAGAACCACGTCTTACACCAGCTGAACCACGGTTCGTTGGACGTCGACTATCTGGATTCAAACATAATTCACTAAATGTAAAAGGCCGATTGGTTTGGTTTGTCAAATCATTGGTCATTTTTGAATCGGCAACCCTGAAACGTCCCAATCCATGTCCAGTGGATAATGGAAGTTGTCCTAAACGATCTTTAGAGCATTCTGATTCTGAACCATCGCCCTCTGTCTCAAACTGGCCTGATGGTTCCGAAGTTACGGCCTCTTCTTGAGAATCTCTGGCCTTTTCCTTCGTAATTTTGATAATATTCGAACGTGTGATTGACACAGTTACTGGGGGTTCTTGAGTCCGCCAGTGCCTTCTGAGAGGGAAAAAACGTATGAGGCTGTGCTTTTTTGAAGTTTTGCCTGAATTAGTCTTAGCGATTTCAATGGAGTTGCTTGCAGAAGCCTTTTGGGTGTCACGAACCTTGTCTTTTAGTTTCGAAACTGTTTGAGCATCATGGAAGCAGCCTCCGCTGTCCTCACTATGGGACCTGGCCTTATGGTTCGAGCGGACAGATGGAGAAACTCGAAATATTCGCCTCAAATCGGTGTAATCCTCAAAGTCGGTACTTTCAGATTCAGCCAAACGAGCAGTACTTTCAATATCGATGGTCGGTCGCCTACCTGTCTCAGAATCTACTTGCAAACTCTTTCGCTGTATGCACAGTACCTGCTGGTGGGAGGCAATTGTCGAAGAGGGAATAACTACATCCGGCAGACTTCGGCGATCCTGTCTCCGGTGACCTCCATTTGAAGTTGGCTCTCTCTTGAGATCATTTAACTCATTGCTTGTTTGTCGCGTATTGGCGTGTTGGTCGCACAGGTCAGCTTTATCCGAATCATTAGACGTCGTCCGAGCCGTGTGGCATCCACAACAGGTAGTCCACATAGCTAACAAGTGTGCTAGTTTCGTTTGGTTCTTCGGAGCAATGATTGATTGCAACTGACCGAGCTCCGAACTCGTATCATTCCATCAGGTTAATGCAGGGGAATAATGCTTATGGGGTGGCGTTTTTCAGCTGGGACAAGGCCGGTTAATTAATCGACCATTGGAGTTTGTTGTTGTCGAAGTGCAGGTTGTAATTCCCTGATTAGTTACTGCTTTAATGTCAGCTGAAGCTGCATTATCTCTTTCTTATCTAGCGCGCGTCTCATTAACCCGAACGAACTGACACGCCAATTGGATTGTTTTCATCTGTTTTTGTAGATCTGTCCGTCTAACCGTGGAGCCCGGCATAGATGACAGTCAACTGACCAATGATAACTTGCCCTTACCGTTGTGTTTGCGACAAACCAATGTACTAGTTGATGACCTTGACGGAATCAACCAATCAAATACATTTGTGGTAACGTTACTTTCCTCCTCACCTTCGGCACATGGTCAGGCTACAGGGAGGAAAGATGGCTGAACAAATTTGAGCAAACAATTCGAAATGAATAAGATTGGGAAATGAATTCACACAATACCCACAAAACATTGTTCATTGTTCGATCTAGTGCGTGTTTCAGGGTCCAAACGAGAGAACAGATTCAAAATTGTTAATGGCCAAATTCAGGTCTACATTGGTTTTCTATTAAAGACTTGTTAGTTTCCAAAGTAATCTAGTCAAGTCTCTTACGTAAGATGGAACAATTTTACAAGGATTCAGAAGCCCTCAAACAGTCTAATCCGTTTCACACCGTACTTTTCCATGAAACAAATTTGGTGAGCGGATGGAATGACCTTCTCAGGCAACCGCAATCCCCTTCGTTTTCTGACAGACGCGTTTGATTTCGCACCTGTGTCGGCTAACTTGAGTGACTGCTTGAGGTGAATAGTATGCATACATTTTAGAAAGTACTAACCCATTATTTAGCCAGTGTAAACCTACAGGGATGAAGCAAGTCGTGCAGAAGGTTTAAGCAACTCAAAGAAAGGGGCATAAAGTTTATAAAAACTGAAGAAAAAGAGAAAAAGGATGGGAGTAAAGAGGTGGAACAGTCCACCGAGCAACTTATCGTGAATAATGGAGTTGTTATTTCTTTCCAGGAAATTCACCAAGGGTATTGATCACCATGGTAGTGGCTCGCCGTCAGAAGTAATGTGGAGTGCCTGTCAAGAACCCGCCGCATATAAGCACCATAGCATTCTATGGTACCAAGCATCACGATGACCACCAAGGCCGGCCTGGGGTACCGTGATAAGTTTGCGGGGTGTACGAAGTCAGCAGAACGGACAAACCAGGAACATCCATTATCCTGGAGCTGTTACCAGATTTTTCTCCCTAAGGAACTGCCTGACGGTCTCTTCGTATTTATCCAACCATGAGTTAAGCACGTTTGATTCACCTTCAATATCCACTCTACTGCACTGGCCGGCTGCTTGTTCACCGATATAAATTAAGGTTTGTGGAGGGACCAGCAAGATTGTGTGGTCTTCCTTGTGTGACTCATCAGTTTTTCCAGGTACGATGTGTCCACCCAGCAAGAAGGTCAACTGCACAAAAAGCTATTCACTTTTCACAACGACCTAAAACCTGGAGTTCCGCGACCCGAGTGCCAAGTTAAGGCATAGGAGCTTTAGTATAAATTATATAGACTCGCATTCGAATTTCACGATTGATCGTTTGCAGGAAGACATAATCTGAGATTACAACTTAGTTGAGTGACTTGGAGATGAATGCCAGAGTGCTTCAAGTTTCGCAGCCAAATGGTTAAAATATGCTCCGCTTTCACCAACCATCGGTTACGTGTGCGTTAGAGAGAGAAAAAACTAAACCACCTTCCAAACGGTTGTTCTGCGCGAGAGTAACAATTCCTTCAAACCAGTGGACTTTAACAATGAAGATTTCAATCCAGATGTGCTGTAATAGCTAGATCAACCTACTTAAACATACAATGAAATCGATGTTGAGAAATGGGCGATCCCTAGTGTCCATGGGTGGATGGACTTGAATAGTAGGTTATCTGAAGTCACTTGAATGGGCGTTATACGTACTTTTTCAGAACATCAGCCACTATATGGGCGATAATAATCTAACTTAGTCGGTTATGATTACAGTTTAATAGACAAACTTTTACCCTCATTCTTAAGCGCTCGAAGTGAATTATTCCGAGAGCAACTGAGGTTCTCGTTTGATTTTACGCGCTTACGCTTATTGTCATTTATCCTTACTAAAATTAATGAATTCTCTTGGCTTAACGTTATTCCGGGGGACTCTGTTATAGTGTTTGTGTGTTCCATGTTCTCTTGTAAGTGTTGACCATTCTCCACAAACAGAATCCAGTCGTGCTGGTCACTTGACCTTACTAAGTATAGTCAGCTCTTTAGAAAACTCTGGTAAACAGAAGAGATGATGACAGTTCCCCTGTCAGTCCGTATAGCTATTATCTGGTTTCTTGTCTCATTTAACTAAAGTTACAACCGGTTTACCTTCATTGGGGGATCATCCGAGCCGGGTGGGTAACTTCAGCAGCAGACATAACCGTTTAAACGGTGTAACAGACTAGGTCCAAATCAAATTCGACTATATACGTGATCTTTGCCTGAGCAAATCTGACGTAACTCGTCGAGCGTCAAACAACTGCTGGTGACTGATCACTACACTGGTGTCGTAGGCTCTTACAGTTATCTGGCAGCTAACCAAAAGCCGCATTTATTATAGTATCGCCAAAGATTGTGGTTCCACAGTGCTCTGTGTAAACAAACGGCAACCAGGGATTTTAAATTTACATCGACAGAAATTGCGGAAAAGAGACGTTTTGATCGCTGTCAGCCCCCACTTTTTGATTGAAATGAGTGAGCGAAATGACTGATTGATGTTACGGCTCGTCTTGATTTTTCCATTAAAATCTTTGAACAGGACCCGATGGTTTAAATGTGTGTTAACTCTCCTGGAAATGTTGTATACTTTCAGGCGGATGCTGTCACCAGGTTATGCTTAAATTCACACGCCAGCCAAATTTTGAAATATGTGAGTGCGTTCGTAATTTACTGAACACATCACATTCTGTATCATACTGCACATTATAGGTGTACAGCCTTGATATAACTTAGCGTGGTTGTATTCAGGGCTAATATCACTCGGATACAATCGGATGCTTCCGAAAGACTTATTTAACCCTAACCATCCATCAGGCCCTTCTGTAACACTTTACAAGCGTATGCTGAGGACCTTGATAACCTGTTGCCTAAAACAAGTTCTTTGTATAGAGTGAATTGTATTGTGACAGTGTTTGTTTGTTCATTTGTCGGTTATTCTCTAATTTTCTTGTTGTGACGATAATTTTGTAGTAAGTTACCCGAATGACGTATATCTTTGCAATTATAGAGAATTTTGAACTTGGAAAATTGTCCATTAATACTTGAAGTTTTTAAGGAACTTTCTACTCAATGATGCATAATGGCAACAAGCTAACTTTGGATCCATCTATGCGACTCTGAGAACTATTACTGACGGTAACGTATTTAACAGAAGTACAATTGTTTATGATTCCCCGTGTTTGGTTTCTTATTCTGGCTTACCTTAAAAAACCATTGTAGTAGCACATCTCACTAACCGACTAGAATGCCTGAGGTGTAGTGTTTTTCGTCGAATGAAAACAGAATTTTTGTTTCAAATGTTTCCTACTATACTGAAAGCATATCCATGTAATCAACTGACGTCACTTACCCCAAGGTGGAAAGTCTTGGCTGAATGCTGAAATTAGAATCGAAATGTGTTCGTATCAGGAACATTGTTCTAACCAGGTGGATAGATAAACTGTATTAAAAACAGGTAACAGTTGTTGTTAACAGTGCAAAGAGGTGTGTTGTAATATTTTGTAGGTTGATGTCATGTTTTTTTAAACGGGCCATTATTCGAATACCGTTCGACTGACATGCCGTTCGTATCATAGGCTGGACAGTCAGATACAGTGCAATCAACTTGTGTCAGTTGAGGCTGAGCTAAAAAGGTTCTCATCTAAGCGTTGTTTATTTCAAGACGGTTTAAACTGATAGCTGTTTTAATATATCGGCAAAGAGTGGTGCAGTCAATAACCAAGTGTGTTACGGAGTTATTGCGAAGTTCATCGATACTTTGTGATTCAGAATGAGAACTCTGGGAATAAGTAAATATTTGTCCATTTGGGCTTTTGAGTGCGGCCAACGAAAATGTATAACCTATTGTAAGCAAGTTATTTTGCTACACACGGAGTGATCAGGGTGTCAAAGTTGATGCTTATGAAACCGGTGAGTTAACGTAGTGTGGAAGCTGTCAGTTCAAAGCTCGCTCATACGTTGTATACCTGGTGAACAGTCGAAACAAGTAAGAAATTAAACATAGTGATCATTACTAACAAGTAGTGTGGCAGATTTATGAAGTTAGATGAGACTCAACTATGAAAAGTCAGGGCTTCGGCTGGATTCGAACCAGCGACAGACACAGCATGCCTCAACGCGGCAAACGCTCTACCAGCTGAGCTACGAAGCCACACCGGGAGCTCAGAAATTTCACATTTGGACTCCGTTACCCACCCGTCCCAATGTCTCATATGGAATCCACCAAATGGTACAGGGGATCGACTGCTCCGGCAGGATTTTTCAAACAGTTCACGAGCTCCCGGTGTGGCTTCGTAGCTCAGCTGGGAGAGCGCTTGCCGCGTTGAGGCATGCTGTGTCTGTCGCTGGTTCGAATCCAGCCGAAGCCCTCACTTTTCATAGTGATCATTGCCATGTGGGCTTGGCAGTTGAACCATTATTTAGGGGATTACAATACGTTGCCAATTTGCATCAAATGGTACTATGCATTTGGTATTGATATGTTCGCCGAGCTTGGCATTTAGGTTGCAAACGTTTCATCATCAAGCGAGGTGACATCATCAGTGCGTGAGTGTTCGGCGTATGCATTATCCAAAGTTTACCTGGACTAAAAGATGACGATGATTATGAAGCTTAGCATACTTATGGAAACTACTAGACTGACAAATAAGTTAAGGTGATTACCAAGTCGTATATTATTTAGGTTGAATAATGACCTGTGAAATGACATCATGATGTCGTAAAGTTGCAAGTGATGTCTTACTTAGGTGACTCATTTAACATTGGACAGTTTCTTACTTGCAATCGCTTTTTTGAGGAAATATCGTGATGTCTGAGACAGTTGAGTGAGCAAGTTATAACGTGGAACAACCCTGTATCTACCTTCGGTCCCGTCAGTCGTTGGTAATGGACAATTGTAGGTTAAATTTCCACCAAATATATGACGATTCCAAATACTAATCAGGATTTCGTCAGCGAAGCTACGCACAACGGTAAGGCGCAAACGGACAGTGATGACGGTTTGGCTGTGTTGTTCCGGAGCAGGAGTACGCAAAAGTTAGCTGTGAATCATGCAATGAAGACGAAACCTTTAGCTGTGAGGTCCTGGTTGCGGGTTTAGATACTACGTAAAATGTCAAGAGACACTGACACAGATTATACCCGCATAGTTGGGTCTTAGTGAGAAGAATATCCAGAGCAGTTATCTGCCTTATGAAAACAATCACGTGGTATAAATAATTAAAATTCAGTTCACTGTTCAAATGTTATAATTCTATCACTATTGCTCTTAAACTGACTTTATTGGTTCATTAGGACAAACCTGTTCTAATTATGATGTAGCCAACTGTTAGTTGCCAACCGGTTCTCTGAGATTCTTACGTGTAATCGCTCAGAAATAAACCTTCACGGATGTAGTTCAATAAGTTTGTTTTCCTATCGCTACTTGTCGACAGTGTGAACTGGAACCGCAACAATCCTACACGGGTACTTTTATAATTAACGTTACCGAATAAACCTATTCTGATTACTCAGAATTTCAAATCGACCATTAACTTTCTAAACGGTTGAAAATCTCCAAAGTACTCATCAGAAAAATGCTGTAGCGAACAAGCTCGTTTTCGGTTAGTCAACATCAGGCCAAATACATAACATTTATATGAAACAGAGTTGTCAGGATGAAGCGAACACAACAAATGGCAAGTTCAAGTGAGGTCAGTCACGTCATAGGCACACACGGAGACAACGTTTTGATGCGATTATGTCATCATTATGATGTAACTGGAACCATGGCGTTTTTAATCGGTCGTGGTGTGGATGTTTGCCCATGGCAACTTCAACGCCTGAACAAAGCGTTTCTGTGCGCACATAGGTGGATTATTCAGTCGAATTCCGATCACTTCAGCCGTGGCCAAAATTCGGCATCTGGCAGCTTTTGAGTGAATGACTTTGACTCGGTAAATCAGACGAAATGAGGAGGCCAGGTTGACAATATGATTTGTATCAACGAGGTGTGCAAGAATTGCGCTGGTAATCGTCTTGGTGACTTCGCTATTGATCCAGGCTAGGTGATGCTCACGGATACGTTCGGATAAGCGCCTGGTCGTGCGACCCACGTAACTAGTACCACAGGAACAAGTATTTGGCCTGATGATGAATAACCGAAAACGAGCTTGTTCGTTACAACACTTTTCTGATGAGAACTTTCAAAACGTGAAGTGATCTCTATCTCAGATGTCTGCCCAACGGTCATTCACAGGAGTGATTCAAGGTTTTCCCTTCTCAACGAACAATCCGTCAACGAAAGATATTGTTTACGTTTGGCAAGCAACAGATACTTGGTGACAACTGAAAGGGAAGAAGCAGACGGTTGATTTGGATTGGTGATCAATTAATTTGTCCAGGTTTCCAACGATACGAACCAAACTTGTTAGTGGAGACAAATCGACTCCAGGTCTACTTGACCTGTGCGGTCTCAGCTGGTAAATACCACATTTTCTAGTGTTTAAAAATTGCAGATTACGTCAATCACCCAATATGTAATTTTTTTCAGAAATTTGCGTGCAGATGGTTGCGGCTACTAAAAACAATATGGTAGAAACTCATTCCTGAGAATCACTCACACGAGTATCAGACTGGCAGTTCAGTGAATGTAGAAACGGGTCCTTACAACCTGTTCACTGTGGACCATGAGCTATACCTAGTTTGGTTAGTTATTATAATTGGCCATAATATAAATCGGCCTAACGAAAACACAGGGCAGTAAATTAGACGATCACGATTATTTACACGGTCGCCCACATCTTATCCAAAACCCTGAACAATCTCTAAAAATTTAATAGACAAATCGTCTCAGTGTCATTGGAGGGGCTGCGAACGATTGGCGGTTTGACAGAAACTATCAAAGACAACAGACAACCAACCAGTCCAGTGGCCAGCAAGAGGTCGTTGAGTCCTGACTGATTTGGGAAGTTTAAGTTAGTAATGAGCAATTGCGAAGAGCTAGCATAGTATTTGTTTAAACCGAACCGATTACACTGAAGTTTATGCTTCCCTTTAAAACATGCAGTCGAATTTTTGTAAAATAACGCAGGCGTCAAGAAAGTTTTATTTGAGGTCATATGGGTACACAACTGGTGACGCTAATTCTGCATCAGTTGTGTTAAATGACAAATGTATATTTCTTTCTTGATGTTTCCCAAAATTGTTTTGAAAACAGCAACCTCCGGTGACACCCTTATAAGCTCTAGAACGTCCAAAAATTTGTTTAGATACACTTTCACTTAAAGTCGTTAAAAATCAACGCCTCCGCCCGAAAAGCTCTATCCAGTAGGTTTACACGATAGGAATGTTTTTAACTATACAGTCGATTTCCAGTCCCATTATCACACTGACTCTTTTCAAGTTTCTCATCAACGATTGCGCCTCATAACACTCATTGCTTGAGAGAATATAACCAGTAAGTCTAGTTCTTTGAGTTAACGTGCCATTACAATTTCTTTTATTCACTCACTAATTGTTCTTCATTTCCCAACTGTGACCGCGTTTTGTCACCGTCTGTTGTATTACCGTTCGTGAATTAGTATGCAGTCGCACACTTCAATAGTTATCTAACTTCTGGAATACTGGTTGTTTCTGATGAACAGAACAATAAAAATCTAGCCCATTTTTAAGGATCAACTAATGGCTTATCCACAAAAACGAATAAGTTATTTCCAAACTATCAGCCGTCGTGGGTGAATGAGGTAACGGGATGCAATCAGCGTTCGATTACAGAGATTTCATATAATGGAGCACGACGGGGCTAAGTGGATTGAACACCGCAGTACTATTACGAAATCAACTGGGGTTAAGTGTACAGAGCAGTCTGGGTCACAATAAAGCGATCGATTTTATTCAACCTTACATTTACTGTATATTTGTAAATGTTATTTAAGATGCACTCGTGAACTTGATTGCATGAGTGCACGTTCTCATGCTATTCAATATATTTTTGTATCAGTAGGTTCTAGTACAGGCATGTCAATAAGAGACATATCAGACCGCATCAATGATGATGCTGGTGGTCTCAATAGGCAGTTCTGTGTGTTAAAATGCATACACCCGTATCTTCATCAACTGATTCCACTCATGCATCGCTGATCTCACTTAATGACTACAACCAGGTACAACAGTCAGTTTGCTCGGTCCATCTTTCCAAATACTCGGTATAATGAACGCCAGATTAGTTCAGTCAAAAATTTAGAATGTGGACTAGTTAAACAATCGATACTCGCAACGCGGAGCCGTTTGTAGCATCAGCTCTAAAATTGCTACCTGCATCACGTGATCGTACTATCACCAACTCTGAATGATCTCTGTTATACACACTTACGCACAGCAGCACGCATGCTGTTGTACCTATGCGCAACCACAGGCGTCAGACAGAGCTCGTCGTATCGAAGTTTTGTCTTTAAGTGGACAACTCCGAACTTGTACTATGGAGTTCTAAATAATACATTGTGCAAAAGAAGATAGGTGAATCGTTATTGTCCCTACCGAGTGCTTGTAAGAGTGCCTCAAAGTCGCATGGGTTCACGCACTTTGTTCATTTCGGCAGTGGAATTTAGTCGTTGATGGTGTTCGTGACCTTGCCTATGCTTAATCACTCCAGTACTGTCTATCTATCTATCTATCGCAAAATAAGTGCGGTGGGTAATCAAATATGTGTTCGTTTATCTATCTGGCCTGCTGCCTGTTGTTCCCTGTTTTGGTGCGCTTTGCCAAGAGAGACTGTTTCCAGTCTGGTTGCATTCGAGATGGCGAATTGTTTATCTAGTTAAGGAGATTGTCTTCTGCGACTGGTTCTTCTAACAGAACAAACTCAATTGGTTCAGAAATAACGTTAGAGTTAGGTTAGAGTTGCTACCACTGATTTATGTAACCAGGAAATTGCTTATAGACCGCAAATGTTATTATGTATGTATATATCACAGAAGACACGCTCGCAGTAAAAAACGTTGAGCGATTGTCTATCAAAGGCCTCGATTAAAGAATTATTTCAAATTTTTTTGATCTGTACTCATGCTAAGAAAGATCTGCATAGACTGAGTATTTTGTGAATAATTCACTTTTAGAGTACAGAAAACAACCGTTTAGAATATATTCAGTGTGTCAGATTGATTTATGGTGCATCAATCTTGAAACAAAAACGATACAAACACGTTTCAAATTAATTAGGTCTGGAACAGTGTGGCGCCCGTGAATTTCAAACAATCACTTGAGAACACCGCGCATTACTCAAAATTGCAGAGTTACACCGAAAGTGACAGACAAATGTCATATCATGCAACATTCAATTTGAGTAAATTACGGTTTGTTCCGCATGTGAGTGTGGGACAATCAGTTAAATTAATCCTTCCCATCTTCCCAATGAAAGCATGCTTCCACCGAGCTGCTGTTCTCTTCCTCCAATCACTGGGCAGAAAGGAATTTTTTCCTCAACCATACTATCCCAACAACTGGCTTATTGGTTGTTGTCTGTTAACATTGGGATGCACCCATTAACTCTGAGATTACGGCAAATGGGTGTATTCTTCTCACTCAGATGTTCTGCGACCATTTTCTCTATATCTGTGGATTTTTCAACAAATATGGTTCATTAACTAACAAAATAACGTTAATTTTTCTCTCTTCCACATGAGCCTGAAACTCTTTTGACCCAAAATTGCCAAAAAACCAAGCAGGACTTTACAGCAATAGCTCAAAAACAATTTGTTTTCTCTACTGTAATGAGAAAGAGACAATCGCTGCTTTTGGAAACCAAGCAAATCAACCTAGCGGAAAAAATGGTTATTTTCAAGGTAAACCTATTACACTGACTAAGTTTAGCAACACAAAGGGCTACCCCGAATAAAGGCATGCATTTCACCATTCCCTAACACTGATCTAATTCATCACATTAACTGCTGTTGCGAGTAAACATTTACAGTCAAAACTGAAAAGATGTCTTTATTCAGCAAAATTAATATGCTTCGAAATGACCATCGAACGATTTGTCTCAATCAGCACAGCATTTCCTTGACAATTCTCGAAGTCTGTCTTACAGGCTATCGGACAAGTGTTACCGAGTTACCAACATGTGGAATCATAAATATTATAAATGCATTTAGGAGCAGTACACAATATACTATATCTCCCAGTTCCCCGGGTGCCATGCTGAGTTCCAGTTTCCAATCACAAATTTGTGTTAAACATTGCCTCCCGAGATCTTGAAAGGACTGCAGTTTTAAAAAACAATCAAACAAATGTCAGTTGAACCTTTTTGTCTTAATGGTGAATTTTTAATATGTGCTTTGCTTCGAGAAACTGATCAGAACGTGAGAAATATATGCGACTGTTTCGTGGTGTTTGTATCTAATACAGAATTAGAGTGAACTAGCTGTGTAAGATATCCGCACTAAATTTAGTACGAATAAAGTTGAATAGTTTGGGCGTCGTATTTAACATTTTATCGACAAACAGATTGGGAATGACACAACGTTACGAGCAAGTTGTAATACTCTACGTTTCAACCACCTCGGGTGGCCTTCCTCAGGAGTGTTGTAATCGAAATCACACTGACAGAGGAACAGAAGCCACGTGGGATTTGCAGTGGTTAGGTCAATTTGTGGTGCATCTGACCAGATTGGTCTAATCCTTTGCCCACTAAGTGGGAGTGAGACAGATGTAGATAAGACGCGTCCGTGTCTGGTGCTGTTTATCCATCCACGCCACACTGCAGACAGGGGTTTGCTATCATTACGATTAACACAAGCGTGCTGTGTGTAAATGGTGAAAGCTTCAGCACAGCACCGCTCCGCATAGGAAGCTAGACCCTTGTGAATCACTCGAGCTTGATCGAAACCTACGTTGTGATTCTCTGACAATGCATGTGGTGCGATGGCCGAACCCTTCTCTAGCCTCTGAAATTGATAGGCGTGTTTAGGAGGAAACCTTGTGTGCCCCTTGTGTTCGGCAACACGTACTTTCAGTTGTCTACTTGTCTCTCCAATGTAGCTGGCATTGCAGTTACCCCATTTGCTTTCGTAAATAGAAGTTGGCTGAACACTAATTTTCTCCTGTGCACACTTGGAAGTGTACGGAAATTTCAGTGGCCAAATTTGATTTTGGAAAACAGACTCACCTTGTAGAATTCTAAAACCTTCTGTCGAATCAATGGCTAACTCTTAGTTGAGTATCGGGTTGTACAGTCTACCTTAAATATTTTGTTTTAATATATATGAAAGTCATCATCTGATAACCACTTGGTTGAATGGTTGATGATACATGAACTATTCACACCAGCCCAACAATTTGCGTTGAGATAAACCTCCTTTAAGAAGAGCGACAATCAGTCTGTGCAACACTAGTTGGTATAGATTTGCAAGGATTTCAAAAGCATTCATAAGTCCCAATCAAATATGAGTACTCGGGATGCCTGTGTCAGAAAAGATTCGTTACCGATGACCTGCTTAGTAAGTCTAATTTTGTTTGTACAGATACATGCAGACGTTAATGGAATATAACCCTATTTACTTTGTCGAATATAATTGAAAAGCGAAGTGAGAATCACCGCACTTCATCACGTACGTCAATAACATAGATACGTTTTACATTCGAAAACATTTCAGATCGAATCACATGGGCAAGTGACTTTAGATATTATATACACAGTAACTTTTTGATCTTCATGGTTATCTGTACAAATTTCCCTTTTTATATTTCCTTTAGTAAAGGTTTCAGGATTACATGTGGTCGGAAAAAAACAACCGCGTTCACAATAGCCTCCAAACCAGTTCATTGTGTCGCCGTTTCTCACAACAATATGCATTTGTCTCTTAAGTTCGCCTCTTAGGTTTTCTGTCAGCTACTTGACAGTAATGAGTTAAGTAAGAAATCATTTGTTTTTTCGAGTTTTCAAAAGAGTAGAAATCGTCAGTGTGTGATTGCTCGTAGCCAATGTTGGAATCCTTTCTTGATAAGTACTATGCTGAAGATAACCGCTTGATTTGTTAACTATTTAGTGACTTGTTCATCTTTATCCATTGGTATGATCAGTACACATTTAATGCGTACGACACCAGCTATCCGCGTTAAAATGATCAGATAAATTTCCGTTAAATATGCTTTACCCCCGATTTCTCATTTATGGATGTGATCGCATTTGTCTTCAGCTCTTTTTACAAACTGAATCGTGGATTTCATTTAGTTAAGTGTTCACTGAATGAGTTAATGGAGAGACTGAAAGCCAAACGGAATTGGTGATTCTTATCTTCGGTTTGGCAGATAGTAAGTTTACTACAAATGTAACTTTTGAAACTGCATTTGACATTTGTTTACCGACGGCATTGATTTGCTTCTTTGACTGTCGTATTACCTAACGGTGTTCTGTTGTGCTTCTGTTTGCGTGATGACGTTTTCTGGTACGATTTTACAGTTGCTGGCAAGTCTAATGTAAAATCAACACATTTCTCCAAACCATAGTGTCTAAACTTCACCTTAAACTTTGTGAAAACACTTGCTGTACTGGAAGTACCCAGTCGACGACCATTTTGTTCAATATCAGCACTGTTCACTTGTGTACCTCCCTCGACTGAATACGATTGGAAGTGATCCGAATAATGACGCTAATGGTAAAAACAAGTGATATTAATGATATTCAAAATATAGATTTCACATTCAAATGACGAAAAGCACTCACGCAAATTGTCGCTGCATTGGTAGAAGTTAAAAATGTTTAGCTATAGTTTTCGACTTGCAGTAGGAAAGTGTGACACGCAATCGTCGTCTATCGAGTGTAGTTTTTGTCCACGGGATCACGACTGGCCAACCAAAAAACACTGTACGTACACAATCTTTCGTGTGTTCATCAGCACAATTTTATCGTGATTCAGCAGGGTGCTTTCGCTCAATGCGTGACATAGTCTCTCAAAACGGCTGGACTCTTTAAACTAGGTTAACAATAGGGTTGCAAGCTGTGAATTATCAGAAAACGTGTACAAGCTGTGAGAAGGTGGAATTTGAGGGTCCTGTCTACTTGACTCACTAGCCTCAGTAATGAATCAAAAAAATATCTTTTGAAAATGACCGAAGCCACCGTGGAGTCTGGTATTCTCTCAGATTCTTGTTCTACGACATCAACGGCCGATTTGTTGTTAACAGTATGTATCGTCTCGCTCTTACACTGCACAGACATGCTTGAGAGAGTCGCCTGGAGGAATGGATCACAAGAACCACCAGTTCGTTGATTTTTGCCTCCCTATGGGTTCCTCAAAGCTTAAGGTGCAATATTCCATTATTGGACAACACATCGAACCGATTTCAGTGTCCGTAAAATCAATACCCCGTCTATCACCAAACAAAACGTAAAGAGATTCTTGATGTTGTCGACCACATTGTTGTTCTAGGACAAATGTAATCGTGGATGTGCTAATGGTTGTGTACTTGTTAATTATCAGCAACCATACGGAGTGGAGTTCCCATGCCACAACTTTGGTCGCGTTGAGGACAGATCATCTGATTTCCAGTTTTCTGAGTATTTTAACCTGTCGGATCTTCTTTTAATTCCAGCCATTATACATGTCTCAAATTCTCTAATTGCGCTGCCTCATGTGGATGCTTAATCTCACTATGTTGTGCATCCGCTGTTTCAATATAGTGCCTTACATGCTCTTCTATATCACGTATTGTCTTCTGTTGTTAGAGACCGCGGTCTAAAAGAAGCGCCTCGCCTCACTTCCGGCACGTAAACATCATACCTCGACAAGTGTTGTCCAATTCGAGTCACGTATGCTGCAATCGTCACACACGTTTTATAGTCTCACCTTGTTAGGTTTTCAGAAGGAACACAGGATAATTGGCCGGGGCCAAGTTTGGTTCAGTGGAGACAGCCAGAGGTGCCACAGGAGAACAGACTGGCCATGGGTTCTAACCTGTATACTACCAGCCACATCTTTTCATGGTTCTGTGCATCACTTAATGTTACCCACTTGCAATACATTATATGATGTATTTATATATCAGTAACGGTTTAAAGTGGTGTTGTTTACTGTTACCGGGTGTACAGCATTGTAATAGCCACCTGATTATGTTTAAATGTGTCTGAAAATATCGTGAATTTTACTATGTTAGAGTTCAAACTCTTGCGAGCCTTTTGGTTTTTGTGTTTGCTGCCTATGTTTCGAAGAGGGCACGTTCTGCCTACGATAACTGACACCGGATTTTCATTCGGAAAACATGCATCGTCTGCAAAACTCTGCCTACATAATAGACAAACGAATGCTCATTACTGCGGAACCAAAGTTAACCTTTTCAGCTAACTCTAAAATCGTTAATATCGGGTAAAAACAGAGACACTGAGGTTCACTGCCAGTCTCAGTTCTATTTGTATGATGTTCACAGATGCGTACATTTTGCGGAGTAAGAAATCCCAGTTAGCATAGACAACGGAAGTAATGTCTGTCTCACTTTCTCCATATATACATATGTATATACATAATCAACTGTTCTGGTGCTTGGGTCCTAAGGAGTTGACCAATCCATACGTGCAAATTGTTTGGACCGATTAAGGTACATTTTTTTCGGTTGAAACGGAGACAGACATCTGTGATTTCTAAAAGAAAGTTTGCTCAAGATATGCCCAGGGAAACTTCCGTTGACCTAGAAATACACAAGTTGGGCGGATCTATTTTAGGCATTATGATAAAAACTGTAACAAATAATTCCCCAGAAACTTCTATTAAGTTAGTAACCTGATAAGCACTCCATTCTTTCACTGTCCGACTGTGGTTCATGTCTCATCGTAATATTGACACTGTGGATTACCTTATTCTATACAAACAGACCTCATAGCAATATAAACAAGCTTCAGTAAATCACAGTATGAAGCCATACCGTTCTGAGTACAATTATCAGATGTAGATACTCATCAGGGCGAACGGAAGCAAACACCATAATCAGTAACTTAATCAGGGCACAATTCAACTGAAGACTGGGCTTTTCTTTGATTAAAAAAATTAATGACGTGTCCTCACCTCGTCTTACATGTTAAAGCTTAGGAACGACGTTTTATCACTGTCATTTTGACATAGATGAGAGTCAAATGAGTAGTACTAAATTTGGTCGATACAAGTTGAGCGTCACTCGTACTTAATTGCTTTTTTTTCACAATCCTAGACTTTCCCACTCAGCTTGTTTTAAAAAATCCACTGGACGTGAAATTTGCTCGTGTTACAACTCTTCATTAGTGCATATACGGATTAAGTCAAAGTATTTATGCATTTACATGTGCAGATTTGATAGTGCAAAATGTAAGTTCATTGAGGCAGTAGACAACGCGGTTGACTCATTGATGAAACTTGCATATAGGATTACTACTAGCCGGATGTTTGATGTTTTTCTTGTCAAATGACAATTCTAACATCAAGACGGAATGTTATTAACAGAGTGCACTGTTTTTGTCGTTCTTGCTTCATAATTCAACAATCCAGAGAGATTTTTACACTCACAAATACTGAGGGATTACAATGATACGTTGATCCAATCTAATAAACATTCCCTTCCTAACCCAACCTCTGATTAGCCGTTGGTGTGACAACTGTGCACAGACATAGATAGTCAGCATATCTGAATATCGTTCACGTTCATCGCTTTGATCGGCTATGTTTCGCAACCGTTCAGCCGTATGCGCCTCCTTATTTTCTAGTATAAACACACTTTCAACTTTAGAATAATGCATTTTGTTAGAAATAAAATACCCACCTGCTCCACTTTGTTTAAACCAGTCGAATGCCGCTAGATTCTGATACAAACAAACCTTTGGCTAATCTTGGTTAAATATCTGTTCTATATGTGGGTCACTTAAGAGCGCAGTTTGTAGAGCAAACGGTTTAGCAATTTCGAATGTCCTTTTCACCTGCCTAGTTTATTGTCGAACAACTTGTTCATTGCATGGCGCTAAAAGGTTATACGGAAATGTGGCATTTGACCTTGGTAGAAAGAAACTCGCTTGAGTGAGCTAATTTAATGTGATGTGGAGGACAGGATGTTGCAGCACGATCTGCATTCAAATTTTCTTTCCTGCATCAACCTCATTTCTCAACGAACTAGGTAGACGTGAGATTTTTACATTTCTAGGCTGTGATGGTTCTTGTTCTCTTAAGCTACACTAGTAGACTGTTTGTTGTATGTTTGTAGCGTACGAGAAATTGTTACACGTAATTGGTTTTAGCGATCACCAAATCAGTGATGGCCCGGTCAGATATCACACACACCAGGAGGTCGAAAGTACGACCTCAGATTGTGCCGTAAGGTTAGTCTAGACCCTAATTCATTGTATTATATATCAGGCTAAGTTGACTTACGTTAAATACTTCACATCCATGTGCGTAGGATTACAGACGAACCACAGACGGCTTGCAAGGTTAGGGCAAGTCAATACTTGCACGTCAAAAAGCGGACTAGTAGTATTTCCCACATTCACATCATCAAACAGCGAACGAACAACAAACACCCAGTACTCATAATCATAGTGAAATTCACGGATACTTTAGTCACTGTGATCGACAACGGTTAGGTAAGAGGGGTTATTGATGCTCTCCTTTGGGAAATTCGAAGCTATGAATACTGGATTGGGATAAAAGTTAATTTAGGTAAAGATTAGGTGAAGGATAGAAGTGGATTTCTGCAAAAAAATATGCTTGTAACTGGACGTAGATGAGACTATAGAAAAACACTTATTGAGAGCAAAACTTGAATAGATGCTGTTAGTTCAAATGTTAGCTGGTAGGATGTCATACGTTGCAAATGAGGACAACTAATCAACTCAAAGTGTCATCCGAGAGAAAATCCATCATAACAGAAAGGATGAATTTTTATAAAAACCCGGGTGGAAACGAAAAGTGAAAATTTCACCCAACTGTGAACACATGGAACAGACAGAACCGATAAGTATGTTTCCATCTGAAGACAAGAAGAGAGTTTCTATGACGTTAGACTACAAAGGCGAAGTGTTAGCTGAACGGGTGACTCATGTAATAGGCAACAAAATCCGGATGACATACAGTGTGGTACAACTACGATTTACACTCAGATCCAACCCAATAGTTTACTCAAAGTCAGTGTCTAAATGTTTGACCTATTTATTCACTCCTCCAAATGCTTCTTTGGAGAAAGTTACTTTGGTTACACAACCAGACATCTTCCTTGAAGGGTGCGTAAACACCATCCTACGTGGTTGGCTGAAGTCCACTTCTGGCGAACCTTATCGACTGATGACACCAAGTCTCATTGGAAGTGGCTTTCCAGTCTATTTACCGTTTGCATATCCGTCATGCAGAATCCTTATTCTGGCCGCTCCCTAAGCAACCAGAATTCAGTTGCGCAACCCAAAGCTGTCTGCACAGAAACACTTGCTCAGGGTCTACGATTAGTGCTGTCTGTTGAAGCTCGTCCAGTGTGTTTGTCGCCTTGTGTTTGGTATGATGTGGGGCGATGAATTCATTGAGACATGTTCGGTTTGCTTGTATAAAGACGATTTTGAGTTTGGCTTTATTGGTCTTCACTGTGTGCCGTAAAGCAATGACGAAGTTTATATCATAACCACACAGAAAACGCCTGCTTTCTTTTTTCAACCAACAGTGATTATCTATGAAAACTTGCCTTTTTGATAATGTTTGGTACGCTGTCAGCTTGAAATACACCTGATTGTTGTGATGAGCTCATTTCCTGTTAAGTGGTGGCTGTTTGCGGACTCTTGTTTGAACGTTCTATTTTTTTACGTTTTTCTGCTGGATAATTTTTATATCCGGCTAATTCACAGCAAAGGTAGAAGATAATTTTTATTGCAATTTTTTAAACAGTAAGGTATGAATTCCAATCCGTTCGATCTTCGTTTCTGAGGTTTATTGACTTAGAACATAGTCCCGTTACCCAGACACTCTGGAAAAGCGTTTTTGGAATCTTTGGGTAAGCGTTACTGAATGAATCAGTCAAGATCGTCGAAAGTGATTTATCAGTTACCCTGACCCCTCTTACGTACCTGACAGCTTCAGGAGTCAGTTTGGTGTAGTAATTGTCCCACAGTTAAAAATGGTTTGATGCAATTGTGTGACAGGTTGCTTTCGATTCTGTTCATTTCACAACTACGATGACATGAAATGTTACGTGAGTAACCCGATGATGAATATCTGAGGGCAGACTGTTCGCCAACCAATCTTTACTTTACATATTGAAAACTAGACCGATCAAATGAGATGGACTGGGGATTAGTTTAAAACGCAGCGCTGAAAATGAACGTTTCCTGAACCTGGCGAAAACTTCATTAACACATCATATTGCTACTCGGAGTAATCCATAAATACTCAACAGAAAGAGGCCAAAATAAGGGTTCACCAGACACATAGAGGGATGGGATTGAGTTGAAAACTATTCCCTATTCATTACTTTACAGAAGCAAAAACAACTAACCGTATGTATTAAAAGACGCATAACAGGACTTGGGCCAACTTAACAGTTTAGAACGACTATCCATGTCATCTGCATATTTGATCCAGAAAGTGAAATAATGAACTGCCAGCATGAATTGCAATGTAACAAAAATTGAGGACAAGAACGTTGAGTTGTTTGCGCTCACCCGGATGCCAGAGCCAATTTTTAGCGACGGTGCTCTCTGGCAGTCAAATGGGATAAAGTGGTTACAGATGGTGAGGTCACTCCTTAAGAGGTCGGGCTGAGATTCGTTGTGCATCTGATTTCGTCTGTTATTAACCTTGTGAAATCCATAACAGCAGTCTAAGCCATCCACAATCACACCCTTTGATTTTTCTTTAGTCACTGGCGCGATGGATGGAACTAAACAAGTGAAAGCATCAGATATGTGCCTGAACTTGCTTAAAGACCGTACTGCTAACCTGAGTTTTTCTTTCAGTGAATACCAGATGAGTAACCAGTGAGGTCTCATTTCATCGTCCATCCTAGACTGATAGTAAGAAACTGGAAATATGAATGACGCTACGTTACCACCTCAGAACTAAATGAGTCTAGTGGCCCAAACTACAGAAGACCAAGCCAATTTATAACAGTTCACCTGCTAAGCACCACTCTTTTTCTTGTTGTTAAAATGTACACAGTGTGAAACAACAGTTTTCTAGAACACAATTTTGCAAGCTAATAAATGACCTGAAGATCAGTCGATAACCTTCTGTATTTGTTTTAGCGTGCTTACTTCATAGTAAGAGACCTTGAGACAGGAAGCGTATATCAAGGGTGAAATTGTGAATGCAAGACAGACGCTGAACTCTAAACGTCATTATCATAGTGGGATCACCCAAACAAACGTGCACGAACTGTAAAACCTATTTCTCAGTGTAGTTCTTTTAGCAAATGGCACCAACTTGGCGTCATTCTCTCCCGGAACAGTGGTTAGTGCGTGAGCAAGGGGATCCACTCGATGATGGCTCTCCCAGCAACGAATGAAAGTGGGTACTGAATGTTGTATGAGTATGCCACCCGATTTCCTACCCATATTGGGCTTTGCTCCGAGCTTCCAAGTTCGTTTCGTTATCTCGCTTCCTCGTAATATTGCTTAACTTTCTTATAATTTGTTGAATAAAGCTTGATCAAACTAACACCCGGTAGTCACACCGAGTTCATGACCCACCCCAGAGAGAACGGTAATTATGGGTATTTTGCCATCTGACTGAATCCAGAGATTTTTTAAATACGTGCTGACGAATTGTCGTGGTGATCATGCGAGCCACTAATTCAATGAAGAGATCGATATTCATACATATTTAGCCTACTGTTGTGTTTACGCCGAATGAGTTTTGAAACGACTGAGTGGACTAGACTATGAACCGTTCTGTTCAGAAACAACCAAATGTCCTTTTGACACCACCGTTAACGAAAACAGTGCGTCACGCGTATTCTTTCTGCTTTGTCTCCAGCACCACTGCACTCTGACGAGGTTGTGTTGCAAAAGTTGCTAAGACGATCAACCGTCAAAGAGAGCTGCTGTCAACAAAGTCTGTGAGGTCTAAACAACACCGGTTCAAAAGTAGAGTAGTACAACTAAAAATCCGCTCAAAACAACTCGGTAATCCACATTGCTAAACATGAGCTGCGTGATGTTTGGTCATAAGTGGAACGTCGTCATCCGCATGTATGTCAGTTTGGTACCGGGAATAAATTCCACGCTAGGACAATCAAATTGTCCGAATTCATTCCTTACGTTCTCCCCCATCACAAAGTTGATCGAGGAAGAGAAGACTTGATGCTTGATGTGGACGGTTACTGTTAAATACTCACGCTGCTCGTAGGTTCACCTATCTGTTTAACACTTTGATAAATGAAAGAACAACCAAATCACAAACACCTCTTAGATATGCAGAGACCACAACCGTTGGTTGCATTTAGGAGTATCATTGTTTCAAGACTTATCTTAAGGCAAACATTATGAATGCACCAAGGAATAAGTTGAAATTCTGCTTGTTTTTTGCCTATCTACCTCTCACTTGGTTAGTTGGACGGACACAATATGATGGCCATAATTAACTATTGATTCGGTGGAAACGAATCTGTTGCCTTTGTGGTTATCACATTTCCCTCGATCTTTCTTCAGAACAACAGGAATAAGTTGACAAACACCAGAAATTTCTGATAGGAAGAAAGATTCAGTATGTTCGGAAAGGTAAGGACAAAGAGTACCTGAATTCAACCGTTTGCTACTTTTGAACGTTAAGTTCTAATGAAGAACCGTCAAATATTGACCATTCAGTCCCCCATCGTCTAGACGATATGGTTGAACAAAACCGAGCCGATTTTTTCAAACTGCACAGCTCACCTGTCAATCTGCACAACTGGTCTCCTACTCCAAACCGAAGGACCGGTAAGCCAAAAATGAGGGTGAATGGTATTTTGCAGTTTCAAAAATAAACTGACTGGTTCCATCTCTCTTAATACTGAAGTCTATTAACGATCCGGGCTTATGCATAACCCATTAAGTCACTCACACCTAAACCTTTAGCGATCGATGCAATTTTCGAGGCCATAAAGTACAAGTCGATATTTGTTCATTATTTCTACACACATCGTAAAAATCCAGCTATGTTAAAGCTTCAAAACCTCTTATGAATATATTCCTACAAGGCAAACTTCTGAAGCTGCTGAGATTTGTTGTCAATGTTTGATGGCTCCTCTCACCTGTCGTGAAATGGTTAAGTTTGTTTTGTTGAACATTGCTCCGAAAATCTTCATCTGAATGCTTGCTCCTTCCCTTCAGTTTATGAGCATAAAATATCCGAGAAAACGACGAAACCGAACGAGTAGTTCTTTTAAACCTCACAGCAGATTTATACAGCGCCGACTCGAACAGACCTCAGGAGAAATCACATCAGTCTATTGGCAACGATGCTATCAGACGCACAGTTTTCCAAACGAGGAAGATAAGTGACAGATGCAGCAGTTCAAGCCGTATGCTGGAAAAGGCTGCTTCAGATGTGGGTCAGTAATGCGTGCATGCATGGTAACGGTGGTCTGGTATAAGCTTGTTTTGCGAACAATAATCCCAAGCTCAACACTGATAAATAATATGGGATGCTGGTTGTTAGTATGATTATCTCAAATTGAGCAATATCCACACCTGATCACGGTCTGCGCCTTCAGAAAAGCCTTTCAGCTAGCCCACATAGAAAGGAAGCACTAGACCCAAGTCTCATTCTTATTAGAGCTCATCCCTAGCGCACTCGCACTCTGACCCTTGTGCATGTGAAACTAGCACGTTAATCTCAACACTAATAATCTCACAATAGACACGACTGAATGATCAAGTCCATACGCTCAACCAAAGCTTTGTGAGCTGAAAACTACTCACTTTGAAAAGTTTGGAATTGGAGCCGGACTATAAAAATTCTATACGAACTCTGTGTGACATATCATTCTCAGTTGTTTTTCTGAAGAGGGACGCTGTATATATGTGCACATGCTGTTCGCTTCGATGCATTTTAAGTGATTCTAATGTAACTCATCTGGAAATCAGGTGTTGCCAAAGTACTCTGTTATGTAACGTCGGAATCACTTAGAAAGTGGGCTTCAGTCCTACTAACTTCGTTGATAAAACGTGTTGCGTAAGCAAACTGTAGTACACATATCCAGACTAAGTGTTTACTTTGTGTTGGTTTGGTGAACACCGTGAGTATATTACATGAAAGATGTCCTCAATGTAAAACACAAGAAGGCTGAAGAACGGCCGAACATTGTGGCTTGCACAAACGTCGGAACAGCATTGGGATGAAATAATGATTCTGTGAACGGCAAGCACTGGAGAACAAGTTAACGTGCAATGGTTGGCGTGTGGAGTATGGTTTAGCAAAATGAAAGTTAACCTGAAAAAATAAAACAACATTTTACTGCTGACAAGTACTAAAATTTCATCCTGTTGGTGGTGTTTATTTTTCTTCAGAACACCGATAGATTGCGTGGGTGCATATCACTAATCTATCCATTGTTTTGTCAAGGAAACATATCTACTGATTTCAGCAACCTGACCAAAATGCAACAGAAACTAGGCAACCTGTTAAAAATTGGAAGACGAGGCAATTCAACACGTGCCTTCTAATTTTAATTGCACTAAGTACAACTGCACGGAGATGGCTAAGGTAATGCGAAACTACGGAGCGTCGCGATTGGATGGCAGACGGTAGCAGTTTAATGAGAATCAAGTGAGGTATGAGTACTCTCATAATACCATGAAAAGGTCCATCATGAGGATGTCATCACTCTGTTTTTGTGAACCCATTCTCGATGCTCACAATCAGGGGAGAAAGCCTAGCCTTCAAACAATTTGATCGTCAAAATAATCATGGATTTTTGAAGTGACCTTTTGTCACGTCTGTTTTTAGTTAGCTGTTGTTCATACAAACTGAAACGTGTCATGTGGATGCTTGGTAGTGTGTGATTAAACTTAAGTTATGAAACCTAGTTGTTGTGGTGTTCTCCGATGACATTTTTGTTCATTCGCGATCTTGTGGTTAGTTTATTTCTGGTAGACCGAATATTTAAATCTGTATGTTCATTTTACCAAAACCGTTGTACGCCTGCGTAACACGGCATCAGATATACGTGTGCATTTCCGCCTTCACTACTTTCATAACCTTCTTATGAGTCCTATGGAGGCACTGAGTGGTATGGTAGACTCTTTCACAAGACCACAGTCTTGTTAAGAATGAGCTGGTTTTTCTTGTTGGGTCAGTCAACGGTTCAGACCGTATGGGTTTACAGCGAGAACGTTTATTCCTGCCAAATTATTGACCAGAATTGTTGCAGATTTCAAGATTATCATGCCCTTATCTACTGAAGCAAACCTACGGAAACTGTGAAATCATCACATTTAGTCTTTGTACTGACCTCCCCCGAGCACTAAGATTCAGTTCATGAGAACCCCATTGAGATCAATTAGGTGATTCCTCGGGGTACGTTGTTGCAAATGGACTTGCACCTGTCTGATGCTGTCAACGGATTGGTAGCAGGTTAAACAAGAACATAACATGGTACATATTTATAGTCCTCAACAAATAGTCGATTTACAAGTTTTCACCAAAAGTGGACCAACTCGGTATTACCAGCCAAGAAAGAAACCCTCGTTTTTTTACAAGAAATGCTTACTGCTTGCATCGTTCATTTTTGTCCAACCAGGTAAAATTCTCCTGACGCGGTGTACAACTAACTGAAACCGCAAGGGGTATGTAACCTACAACATGGTGCACCTGATTTCGGTCACCCGTCAGAAAGCAGCAATGAATTTTGTCACACCGATACCTTCAGTGCTCGTACGGTGTGCGTTATTGTAACTGAAACTAGGTCTAGCTGTATCCATACCTACAGAAGGACCTGTACAGTCGAGTGTACCGACCAATCCCCGCTAAACTGAAAGTAACGATTCTGGGCCAACTTGGGAAGTATCATACCTCACAACCTATGAGGTGATGGTGGTGTATTTGCTACTGTTCAGAATTGTGTAATATGAACGTTCGTGTTCATTACCAACTGACATGGCCAGGGTTATACAATTACACGTTAACTGGGAGTCGCTACTCTCATTTCGTTGATGGTGGGTCAAGATTTGTGCTAGTGGCTACCATGAAAGAGTATCCCAGGTTAAACGAAATTTTATATATAACACCTACAACTGCTCTATCAGAAGCATAACCAGTAGGGTCTAATTCATCATTATGACCAAGAGTGCTGAAAGTATTTACAGTACGACGAAAAGTCGCAGTTGTCCTATTGTTAAACTACAGGAATTTATTGAAATGAGCATATAGGTATTCAGGATTTGCACTGTGGTTCGACAGATAACCTGATTCTCTTTTTACCCTCCATCTGTAAACAAGGAAGGAATGAATCTATGCATAGAAGCTGCTAGCTCTAATTAGGTCTATTAATTATTCAGACGAAAGTAGCTGATATGTAGTTACGCTAAGAGCTCATAGTTGCATCTGCCGCTCTGAACACATGATGTTTAACTGACCATTTTCACATGTTCTACAGAGTTAAGTTGCAAAACAACGGCGAATTTAACCCTCTAGTTTTCAAAACGAGTGGGGCTTTCACATGCGCTCGACACCTTTCAACCAATTCCAGAGAGAGGCTTCCTTAGAGGAATATTCCTTCACCTTTTGCACCTTAGACGCACAAGGTTACCTTAATTATAGATAACGTCATCTGAAGTTTGTGGAGGCCACTGCTATATTAAGACATGATAAGTTTGGTCAGGACAATTTGACATTATCGGTAGCTTTCTACGCCATTGCATATTGAGTGACACGATCCACTTTTGCATGGCATTTAATAACCATTCACGGTTGTGGTGTCGCTCTGGTTGATGATGTGGGAGGACAGTTACACTATTGCATGGTTGCTGGCTGAAATTAGCTCAGGTGGCGGCGTAACAGGTTTTCTGCGGTGATTCATCAATTGGCTCCTCCAGGGATAAACAGACAATAAGCTTTAGTACTTCCCTTGTCAGTTAAGACTTACTGCTTTCATTCCGATGGGCACTCAGAAGAAAGTTTTTTCTGTCTGTGTGTTCCTCGCTGTGGTTTCCAGTTGCACTTGTGCACACAGTGTGAATGCTAGTGGCTGTGGCGTGATGAAAATTCCCTAACTCGCCTTGTAGGCTGACTTGGTCGAGCTGCGTCACTCTGGTGTGAGGCGGTCGATAGTGCAAAACACTCATAGGGGTTCGTGATACTGACCGTCAAATGTTTATTCTACAGTTGATTTTCTATTCGGTGGAGAGAATCAGAACCAGCAACCCTTCGCAGTGCAAGCCATAGCCTTTAATCATATGGTCACCAATTTTGCAGATGTCACCTATGATTGTCAACACAAGTCACCCAGGTAACAAATAACCCGGAAGAAAAATTGCTAAACGTGCGATGACCGGACAAGTCAGGCCTGAACCCACTAGTATGCGTTAACTGATTCTGCCCAGGTTCTGTTCATTAGTGTACGTGATTAATTTCTTTGTTACTTAAAATAACCATGTGCGTGCAAGGCAAACAAATATTGGATACGTGTATTTGTCTGTTAATGAAGCGTGACAACTCCCTCACTAAACTTCACCACATCTCTTACATTGTTGCGTGAATTAGCGTTGAACTCGTTAAGTGCCTCTATGCTCGTTGAGTGCCAAACGTATAAGTAAATTTAAACGAGAAACGTCTGGAGTTAAAATTGTCCTACGAACTAGGATGAGTAAAAACTTCAGGTAATCAGTCAGTGGCAGCCAAAATTTAGAAAGTGGCTGTGTTCGCAAAGAGGTGGCTTAGAATTTCACCCGGGCCCAGGGCTAATTGAAATGCATCGGGAAAATTGGAAATGAGTGAAGTTTATAGACGTGGGTATTCATCAAGATCAGGATTGTTTGAACTGACACCTCTTGAGGCGAATGAGATGGACGAAATGTCATTGAGTGTTCATAAGGTATAAGGTTGGAAGTATGTACCGGAAGTGATGGCTGGTAGTTCCGAACTTTACTGTTCAATTCATACGCAGGTAGCTCATTGCATGGATTGCCTGTAAATGTCAGGGCCTCGCAACAGGTGTTATGCACCTGTTGCACATCTTCCATCACAGCCGTGCCCATTGTAATGTGGCAATATTGCGCTGCATGAATGTCGTAATGTCTGAAGGATTCCTGAGTAAATTGCCTTAGCTTTCACTATCGCCAGCTCTAACTGCGGGTAAGTGTAGATGGGGCCAACTGTGATTTTGAACTGTTGAATTTTCTACTATTTACTTATTAACTGCTCACTGGTTGATAAGAACTACGACCAGCATACACAACTCGAGAAACTTTGCAAGCACCTTATTCGTAAATAGCACCTTACAGAACTTGCGCTTGCCAGTATGGTTGACGCATCTCACAATTAAACGTATATGCTGTATGTCCAAAACATATTTCAGACCAATCAGATGAATGTAGTCAACTTGGCCACTCTGAACAACCTTACTACCAACCTCAAGTGATTCGATAACGATGTAAGAGGACTCAAAAAGATCTCTGCTGACAATTTCACATACAGCCATACACACCGGCACTGTGGAACAGAGAATAGAAACAAATTTATTTCGGTAAGGTCCGAATGCTTAGCAAGGGTGTGGAGTAACTGACCATATATCCTAGCCATATCAGTATGTGCTCAAGCTACATGGTTGAAACACGCTAGTGTTCACTAAGTCTAGGGTATTCCTTCCGTTAAGTTTACATACCTTTGCTCGCTATCCGCTGTACGTCCTAGCTCTAGTGATATATTGGTGCTTGCTAACCTTATCCGGTTAGTAGGACTATAGTATCAATGCGATCGCAAAAAAAGCTCGGTCTGCGGATTTTCTACTGCATGAAATCTTATACAGTTTACGCTAAAACATAGGACCACGAACGCATACAATCAGTTGCACGGCTGACGCGTATTCACACACAGTAGAGGGCAGTACATCGTCATACACCACAGTGGCACGTTGCCATATTGCATACACACTACTCCAACAATGGTCTCTGGTTCTCTGTTTCCCTAGCGTCGAGATCTGCCCTTTGGTTCCCGAATGTTCGCATTACACCACTCACAAACGAAACTGCCTGTCATAAAAAATTATGATCGTTTACTTTGAGATACACAGATAGACAGATATACAGCAATATCGAAGTGGTCCCCAAATGACAACTATGCTGATTGAAGGTCTCTCATTATCAGCTTAATACATGCATTGGAGAGGAGCGAGTAGTAATTGATCCACCTTTTCGATCAACTAAGTTTGTCACAATAGATCGGTTACATTTCAGCTTGTTATGAATCGCCGCCGTTGAGTGTTGCTGACGTTTGAAACAGGAAATGAGAAAGTATAATTGAATCAATTCTTCACGCATGAATAATTGTTGGTTAAATTCCCACTGAGAATTTCCGTTCCAATAAACCTGATCGAACGGTAAAACTTTTTTCAGAGCATTGGTTTGCAAAGGACAAAACAACTCCCCAATGAAGTTCCGCCCACATGATCCACATATTTCAACCAACGGTTCTTTTACTCCAAAATCAGTCCTGGTGATATTCTGACTGCACGACATTTGGAAGGATGTCAGAAGAAAGTTGTGATGTGTCTCCTTCGGGTGATACGGTAAGGTCGTCTTAAAGCGACAACGTGATCACGAAGTACAAAATCGCTGATGATTCCATCAGGCAAACTGAGCAGGGGTCGTCTACGTGGCTCGATTCGTTGTGATCACTCAAAATGATGACGAGAATTGCTATCCAAGATGGCAGTATGCCAAAATCAATGGGGCGCTTTTAATCAAACCATGTCTATTTCTTCCGTTTGGTACTGAATTATCAGTGTATCCATTTACAAAGTTTCCCCGTGGGTTGTCTCACGGCACTTATGAAGTGAGCAGTTGCCTAAACCACAGTACCTTCCGATGAATCCATTGTAAGTGACTGAAAGAAAACGAATATAAGACGTTTTATTTTGCACCGCTTGTCCTACTGGAGATTGCAAGTGCCTAGACAGCGCTGCTTAATACGACGAAATGCATACCATTTACAAAGTTTTTTCATAAAAATATGTCTACAATGATACCATAGCTTATTGCACCGGTATTCCAGTATTTCTAACCTTGATAAGACAAACTGTGGGCGACTAACTGGGCTGTTAAATTGAATTCTTTGGTGGTCGGTTGTCGAATAGACATGTGTGTACGCAGTTGTTGATCTTATGGTCGTAAATGAGATGTACGTGTAAATAACACAGAACGCAAAACATTGGTTACATGGGTTCAAGCGAATCTAGTGCTGGAGTTATATTCATCGGTAGAGGTTTCATCTGTCTTGAGGAATTCAATGAACTGTGGATCTTCCTAATGGACGGCATGCAATGGAGCCCTGAGACCGTGTGTCGCACATATTGATGGTCTTCTGAAAGAAAGATGACTGGCAGAAAGCTGTCTTTTGAGAAGCATTATTTTTCTTGACCCATTAGTTTCAATCTCAACAGAGAAGTGAAAGACCATAACGGTAGCAACTGTCACCAGCACTTCTAATCCGTTCAATTACTCAGGTTGACGAGGACCTATAGAATCGAACATTGATAGAAGGTCATGTAACAGCCAAGCGAACTTCAGGATAAAAAATGGGGAATCCAGTGTAAAGGGTTGCTTTATTTTCCACAACAAACTGTAAAAACTGAAAGGCTGGCTTTTCTGTCTCTTTTCTGTTGATGAAATGAAGTCACGGACACAAAAATGCACATCACAAATGAAGCAAATTCTTGGGTTGACACATGCTGTCATTCTCAGCTGTTCGATCGAATGCCGATTTAGCTTGTGCGTTTATGCGTGAACACTTTATATTAACATAATTACAAGTTTTTATGTTGAGAGATATAGGGAATAAAAAGTCAGAAAGTGTGACGACTGTACTCTTCTAACAATCTCTGACAAACTCCATTAGCACTGTAAAAAGTAGACGGGTTTTTGAACAGTGAAAAGTGGCATCTTATCCTTTTCATGGATGCGCGATTAGATCTAAATATCGCTATAAATATCCACGGAGAATGTGTCATAGTTTGAAAGACTACTCAAACATCGTACCGGTAACCGCCATATGATTTAGAGCTTGTGAACAAACTGTATTCAAGTACACAAGAGAGGTCTTGGTATCAAATAACCTAACCCTCAAGAACTTATGAGAAGTGTTCCCAGCTGTCCAAAGAGTGCCAATAAAATGTTCCTTAAATTTGGAATTTGCTTTCTGATTGGATAAGCTGCTAAACCTCCCATGTTCTGCTGCCGTTCTTTAGAAATCTATCGGAAGAAAATCTCTTTTCTGCAGTTCCATGGGCCGTCATTATAAATTCACCATCCGAGTAGTAAAGTTTTGGTAAATGGTTGGTTCCGAGGTGTGTGGCCGAATTCTGATGGTCTTCAAAACTAGGGTCTGAACTATGTTGGAGCGTTTCGAGCGCTGTGCAGTATAGCCGTTATTTACAGGACGTTCTAATCACATTGAAAAAACATAGTGACTGAAATGGGTTGTGTTTGGATACGACTAAAATTTATTTCATACGGAAGCTAATTAGGAAGTTTAGAGTAAATCACACTTCTCCCGCCAAATATTCGCTCATCTGGAAGCAAAACGGCAATGTAAGAAAAATCCGTACATAAGAAGCCCAAATAAATGTACACTTATTGACTCCCGTGCATTACAGGAGGAACCTAATGATGAATGTTCCTCGTGGATCTCACAGACCAAGCATGAAACGCAGTGTATTGTCTGAAGCAATCTTACTTGTAGAAACGTTGAAGACCATTAAGTATATCCCGTCTTACATTTCTAAATACGGTCGACGTATTTCTCCGAAAATGTAGCTGGAAGTATGGTCAAGAAAAAAAATGCACATATAACTCTCAGTTCTGAGCGCCGTTATGGCAAAAACATTTGGCTATTAATTCACCACACGAACGGATCACACAGCCACCCTAATTAGAACCTACAACCACGTAAACTTGTGTGCAACATGGGGAACGAAGGAAAACATTCTGTCTAGCATTTCCTGTTGTCTGTACTCGCACCCCTGCGACTACGGTGTACGACACACGGAAAGGTCAAGTTGACAAATACCGAAATGCACGAAGAAACCTTTTCTAAATTGGTGAGAAACGATACAATAAATGATTAGATTTTTGTTAAACGTTCATGACCTTGACCAAGCAGCTTTTTCAAACTGGACATAAAGTAGAAGGTCATTGAGATTTCGCTGTAATTTTCTGAAGTAAACTATACTCTGTTCAATTGACAACACGATTGCCTGTCTACGAGAAAATGTGTGTCGACACCCTAACCACTTTGGTGGTTGTTAGTTAGTATAGGTTCATCTCCATTCAGAGGTACTAATCAACAGAACTATTTGACCGTTATCATCAATGGTTACTTCAAAAACCGAGCAATCAATGGCACAATATACAAATTTTAACATGCTAAATAATTCTGCGTAACATTAAACCATAATGTGTCTTGATCAATATGTATAAACATAGCATATTGCTTTGTTTCGCTTCTCAAGTTGTTGCCTACTCAACACCGTCTGGTAATGCGTATCATGCCGTCTGTAGAACTTGTGTTAAACAACCAAGTGACCCCTCCAAAAGTGCACGGTAAGTAAGCTCAGGTGGCGCCTTGGTTGACCAGGCATTAGTACTTTAAATCTGGCATACGCGAACGATTACTTTTGGGCTTTCGCTGTGCCGATGCAGACAGTCGCGACATTGGTATGGCATCTAAAGGGTGGCTCGACTGATTTGCGACCATTCATCAGGCTGGTTTGGTGAGATCAACTGTCGAATTCGAAACTCCTCCTCATTATGAACTGCCATTATTATAGATGGGAATAACTCAGAATATCGAATTGAAACACGCTGGTTCAAGAGCAGGCATCATCGTGACAAAACCACAATATTTTACGTAATCATGGCAAAGACCACTTCAATGAATCTGCACTGATAAGCCAAGTGTAAGACCTTTTGTCAACAGAGGAATTCACTGAATCAATGCGTTCAGCAAATTCACGATAAAAAGACGCCCGCCTAGTCGTATAAGTTTGAGGGCCGCTATTCAGGTTTAGGGTCGATCACCTGCAAACTAGTGCAAAATCTGTTTCGGAATTTTTCGCAAAATGGAAGCCTGCGTGATTCCACTAAACAGTGGCAGACTGTCCATAGTTACGGATGAATTATTTGACCAAGATATCAAAGTGTTGCTTTCAGTCCAAGGGAGGGCACCTGTCAGTCGGCACCGGTCAATATCAACAATGCCATGTCCAGATTACGTGGCATGTCTTTATCAGGCGGGTTTTCAAGACTTGCGTTGCAGAGAAAAAATAGTCGTGAACCATTATAGAAGCCAGCGATATTTTTCATACATATTTCTACAATGAGACGATATTCTATTCAGTTTGCA
Source organism: Paragonimus westermani (assembly GCA_008508345.1). Lineage (NCBI taxonomy): Eukaryota > Metazoa > Platyhelminthes > Trematoda > Plagiorchiida > Troglotrematidae > Paragonimus > Paragonimus westermani. The sequence goes on along the minus strand of QNGE01000053.1, from coordinate 326,850 downwards.
GTCGAAATATCCGCTCGATTAGTGAAGGGTTAATCAGCGTCCATTTTCTGTCACCGGAGAAGTTCAATCTAATTCTATGGTTTAAGCAGGCCTAGTTGAGATGCAACTTATGTGGTCATGTCATCTCAATACAAATATGGTTGAGACTGGCATTTTTGTGGTAATGAAGCGACTGATTGTAAGCTGTTTCCACCCACGGTTCTGTGGTGATGCTCCGATTTCTTTGATCATGAATCAGCTTTATACAACAGTGAGTGTGAGGTTAAATACTCTAGTCCAAAAGTATCACTTTTAATTTAGAAGACGCAAGTCATATTCCACTCGAACTATCCAGTCGTTCACCCTATCCAACGCAATCTGTTTACTTTCGGCGAGGGGAATAAACATTTTCCATATCGTTTTGTTTAGTGCTTACAGGGCACTCAATACTAAATATTTACGCTTCCTATATGGTCCCTGTGGAAAGCCAACCACAACAGAACTAAAGAGAAAGGTTGGGATTGGATATACCTGTAAACACAACCAGACATTTACCCGTAACAGCTTACCCTATCCCATAGTGAACACCTAGTTAACTTCACCGACTCATATTTTTCTGGGACTCATTTTGTAAGCAAGAAGTTTCACCTTTTATCATAAGCGACTTTGTAGTCACTTACTTAAAGCGAAAAATTACGTTTTTCAGTGTTGTTTGCTTCTCAAGAGTTGAATAAGATAAGCCGTTAGTGCCAGCATTTGGTTTCGTAATTATTTCTCAGCAATGTTCTGAAATGTTCAATGTTTGTTAGCGAGCTCCAAAAAAGATGTGAATGCCCGTTAACTGAACTGTTATGTCTAGAATAGAATCGTGTAACTCAGCTAAAGTGATTTAATCCTTCTTTTCTTGCCAAGAAATGTTGAATAATGTGTAGTATTTATTAAATTGTCGGTGAGAAATTTGGGCAATAACTCTAACGCTCCAACTCTCTACAAAATACAGCGACCAGGCTGCCGGGTACCTCCAAAAGCCTACACCGAGCGGGTCGGGGACAGTATGGGTTACCGGATGACCCATCGCTCGACTGGATTGGACAAACAGACAAGGCATGGCAGGTAAAATAGGGTGAATAACCAGATCAGGGGCTTGATTAATCTAACATCCGGAGGGCTACCTCCACGTGGTTATACGATACTACCAGAGACCACAATTGCGGGCAGCACGAGCGACCAGACTAGTCATCGCCCAACGAGATCAGCCGAACGGACGAAGAATGGCAGGCGATAAACGCCCTGACTAAAAGCGTAGGACGCACAACTAAACTGAGTCAAAGTGCACATGACACGTGAGCGGAAACCGGAGTTATTGTGGGCCGTAATTATGACTCAAACGTGAGCGCGCCCGTGGCATGGTAACCAGCATATTGGACAATAAAGATTGTGCTTTATTGGACGTCATTTCGCTACAATATGAATTACGCCCCGAGAAATTTCCACCCTCACTGACTTAGAAGGCTACCTTTACCAACAACTCTGTGTTATCACTATATAGTCATTTACTAACAACCAAGAAAAAAGTTACGATAAGGCAGTCGACTTTCATCGTTTACAAGCTTATTATATAGAGTCACATGGTGCTCAACACAAGTTTTTAAAATTTTATTTCAAAGGTTATTTTGGGATACTTTAGCACTCAAAATGCTACTATTTCATATTGATTAGTTCTGTTTCATGAGCCGGAGCAGTGCATATGAGATCACATCAGAAACTACCTGGATCGACCCATCCGTAATGCCCATCAAACCTGCGACATCTGTCAAGCTAGTTCTGAACCAAATTCCGCATTGGTTTACAAGTATCTGACCGTAATTCTGATTGTCTTTAATCAAACTTGTGTGGATAACTTAGCTTCTGAATTTTAGGCAACGTAGAGCCACAAGTGATTGCATTGTTTCACAGGTAAATGAACTCGCTTCCACTTTACTGGTGACCGGGAATCAGGATTATAAATCCTTGACTGGTTAAGCAGATCATTGGTGTTGTGTCACACCATGGATTTCGTGACCACTACGTGTGCTTAAGAATAAATAAGTGGCCTTCAGGATGTGTAGGTTAACTACATGCTTTCAATTCTACACAACGAGGTCGCTCAACTTAAGGACTTATGGGGAAGGAAGGTATTTAGAACGTTCATCCAAACATTAGGTTACTCACGGGTTAACAAGTAGCTTAGTTGTCTATTCTAAAGTTTATCCCTGCCAGTGTATTCGACTGCGGTTTCTTCATATAAGCAATTTCAGTTGCTCAGGTTGGTAGAATTCAACTGAATTTTGGTTCTGGGAGTACTTTTCACTACCTGGGTTCGGCTTTTCTAGTTGTGAGGACCTTAGTGGGTTCTGTATTATAATATCTAAGAAAATTAGTATTACTAGAGAAGTATTCTGCTCCCATTCTTAGAAGTGATGACAGTTGTCTGCTGTTCAGTGAGTAAGGCAGTGATTTTCACGCTAAACTTAATTGTCAGCTGTCAGGCTGCTAGCTTCCGTGCACACACATAGCTATTTTGGTGTAAACACCGAACGACTTTAGTGTCGGATGAGTTTTCTCAAAGAATTTTTCAATTGCGAAACCTTAAAAGAAATGTGAGTTGTGCTTCGCTTGTACGACAACAGGTGCAACTGAACACTGACGTGGTGTAAATATGATTGTCAAAAACATTGGTTTAATCCGAATATCCCTGGTTAAACAAACGTTTTATTTTCTGAGGAAATATACCGAAGTAGCTATCTACAATTGCCAATGATCACAATGTAAGTAAGCGCTTCCTGAAGAACTGGATAGGATGATTTAGGGAGTGCTCAGGCCATACAGATGTAAGTAAAGTTTGACCCCCCACCTATTTTGACTGTATCATTATGTATGTTCCAAAATGAGGGTACACTGGTCTATAGCCAGAAAGAAGTTGGTCGTTTTCGGTCGTTGATATTTGCCTCATTTGCATGACCTTTGAACAGTAGGGGTCATTAATGCAGTCATCATTTCTCACTCGACACATCCAGTAGTTCTTCTGGCTCAGCAAAATTTGACGAAACTCAGCATGCTGAGTGAGAAAGACAAAACCATTTCCTGATTAACTGGAATGGGTCGTGACTGCACAGTATGAATTTGGATAAAAAAGTGTACTTAGCGATTCTTAGATAAGTAGTTCGGTAACAGCATGAGATCCTCCGTATCACCTATTGAGGTTAACCCACCCTCATAACGAGTTGCTATCCGGTCAAACTTTGAGCTACTGCAAGCGTATCCAGTCGCTTCTGAGTACGTAACAACAAAAACAGGAGCGAATTGTGGATGTTTGGAACAGTGTGCAACCAAAAGTTGGCGAGACGATCTTCGTAAAGTTGAACATATTCGGCCCTGGTTTAGTCGAAGGTGAAATCACTCACCACTATGTCGTAAATTCACAGTAGCTGCACTGTTGATCGTGTTGACCAGTCAAGTACGGTATTCGGAATAAAATACTGAATCCGGCGTTGCTATCGGCGACATGTAAGCCAAAATGAAGTGCGGATCAAGTTACTGAGTTATATACCTTCCTCACCCCAAGACGAAGCACTTTTACGAGATCCTCTGGATTAACCGTACTGTAGGAACTAGCGAGATATTACTCGTTTCCCACTGGCCTATTGGTGGTGGTAGTTATTGATTTATGACTTAAAGAGTAATTTCACTGTTAGCTGGTATACAGTAGTCTCGTCAGTTTTGGGAACCGTACTGTCTAACTCTCATCATATGACAGAAGGACAGTAGTACGATTGGGTAGCTTGAATGAACGCCTTAGTGGTTCATACTAATAAGCACTAGTCTTACAATTGAATGGTTTCGATTGAACTAACTGTTCAGTCACAGCCCAATTCAGAATGCTTAAAAACTACATTCCTACTGCTCAAGCACCAACGTGCCTACAGGAAGGTGGCATACCATCACATCGTGTAAAGTGTTTCGTGTCTATTTACATGTTGCCTGATTTGAATGACAAATTGACTCTTCAAGTATAATCGTAAATAGCATCGATGGCTTTGTATTGTTCGGGATACCCGAAGTCAAATGTATAAGTAACTAATGCACGGATAAAAAAACTAACGAAGTCAGGAGATGTTAATTAGTATCGGAACGCTAAGGAGCTCGGCTAACTGAAAATCCACGTCTTTTCTAAGGCAGAGGTCGTTAAGTTTGTATAAACGGTTAGTACACGTTTAAATTAATGATGTATTCTGGCCATTCACATTCGGATGGTATGTCAAGAAAACAGGTTTTGTTTACCATGCAAAATGCTTGCTAAATCCCGTGACCTTTTGGATTGATGCAACGGGTGTTATACGCCCAGGTGATTGTATACCCTGATACAGAAAAACGGCAAATGAACTAAAGGCTTATCGTTGTTTGAAATGTAAACATACTCGATCCTAACTGTAAATTGTTCTGCATTGTATTTTTTCGGATATTGATAATTAGTATGGAACTAGTGGGTACACTATGTGTTCAGTAGGTGATACATCAATGGACGTAAAGCTGTTGGTTTTATTATGGATAGTTACGTCGTGGTATCTGTTTTTTTGACGTTGGAATGTGCTACGGAATCGTACAGATGAACCATTTCCTCATTAATTTTAGTGCATAACCATTAATCGATGTGCGCTGGTTTTTAAGTGGGCAGGCAAACGCTCCACGTAACCAAAACTAGTTGTATGCATCGAACCTAAGCGGCTGATGTTTCCATTTTAAGACGAACTTGTGCACGTAGACGGTTCGCTTTTAGAGTGCGTGGACGTTTATGAGGAGGACGAATGTTTCTTTTCAAACATATTTGGATACTACTTTCCACCAGTGAAGTAGTATGTGTCTTATTTGTCAAATAAAGAAATCGTTTGGTGTGTGGATAGGGTTTAATCTAAAAAATTGACAACTGTCGGCATGATTATAAAACTATTAAACTTTGATCGTGTATTCGTGATTCGGATGAGTTGATGGAGTGAAAAATTTGGAGTAATGATCCTCTCCCGAGGTATGCATCAAAACTAATGAACACGAACACCTAAAACTCAGCAAAATCACGCGCAAGCAGCCTGTACTCCCTTCTTAGGCACGAAACTTCCAGATGAGCCATTATATTCCTATTCAATTCGTGTAGTTCGTGACAGTTCCCGCTCTTGATCGTCTACTCTCTTGTCTACTAGTATGGAAGATTGTTTCTACTTGACTGGTGGCGATTGCGAACGTTGCAATATGCACTTCTCGAGGAAGTATCTAAAGATGTATTGAACCAGAGTCCTGGTGCTTGTCTTGGCTGAGTCAAAAGATGGACTTCCCATGGATCGTTGGACACTAAAAGTTATTCGTTTACGACTGAATTATTAACCGGTGGACTACTTTTGAATTTTGCACACGAAAATTACGTTGGTAGCGAGTGTTTCATAATGACCGAACTTGCATGTCAGTCACCGATTGTCTCATAAGAGTGACGATACTGCCAGTCAGTTGGAAACTAGATTCCAAACAGTCTACGGGAGGCATATTTTAGGAATCCCAACTGATCTCTTTGGTGCCCACTAGCTGAGTCACAACACCTTTTTTGGATATGGCGACGGTTTAATGATAAACCATGCAGCCTACGAATCGTACATGCGTTTCAGACTAGTTGCACAGAAGAAAGGAGGAAATTACGTATTCTGTCCCACGAACACATTTTTGTTAAAAATCGTAAAACGCTCAAGCTAACCATGAACTAAAAAGATGATATCGACATCAGGAAACCACAGAGAATATCGGACTCATCAGGTGATCGTTACATATTGGCATATCAGTCTCAGGAATGTCTGGATCAAGTCGTATGATTGTGCTGGACAGCCAAAAATCTACACCATGGAAATGGTTATCATCACAAAGTGCAAATTTTGTTACGCGTATTGAGAAGTTTGTTCAACAGTACCAAATTGTTTCCGTAATTGATCCGCTGTGTCGAGTTTGTGCGCTTATGTTCGTTTGGTATCACGGTGTCTATTGAATTCTGCTGAGCACTCCCGGCTGCAAACTTTACATGATGATATACCGCAAACCGACAACTACACTGTGGAGAAGTCCATGTAGACGTTTTGGTTCAACTTCGTTACAAAACACTTCGTGTGTATTATGCCAACTTGTCTGAGAAGCACTTCCTGCACAGACAGCTGTAAAGATGATTGTCACTTTCAATGAGTCTGACTCAAAATTAATTTGTGCAGATAATTTTTGTCCATCAGGAACCTGTTTTCATCTTGTAAACGCCGTTGTATTTTAGGTCAGGAGCTTATTGTCTAGTTCCATCATCCCGGCATATCCGAGCACATTGTTTAACACTGCACACATCTGGGTATGCATTCTGATTCAACTCTCCTCAATCCGATGAAAATTTATTGTCACTCCCCTTTACCTCAGTTCTGGCGTAACCATTAAGATATAACATGTGATGAACAACATGAACACTCGACGGGCGAAGTTCTGTTGCTTGCTCATTCAAAGAGATACACTGTTATTGAGGCGTAGCAAGCGGGATTTTAAGTACCCAGCAATATTTGTTTCACAGAGGTGCACAAAAACACAACATACGGTTGGATGCGCCATAGGTGGTAGGAGTGAAAGATGGTCAGATGAAAACGAACCTCTCCCTGTACACTCAATAACAATGGATGATAATCCGAGTTGAAGTTGAAGTTTCACTGATCCCCCTAGTACATCCATTGTTTCGATAACTTAAGAGTTGAATTAGTGTTCATCTTTGATTAGAAAACCGAATGAAATCACAAAGAAGGATGTTTTTAATTAAAATTCGCTGGAAACCATTTTGAAAGTCGACTGACAAAGTATTCGACTGCATAAACTGTCTGCTTAATAGGTACCTGTAACATAACAAACAATCGGTATTGCCGTTGTTTACCGACTGACCGTTTCAGTCAAATGAGCATTATCGCGAATTTCTATTCACCTGATTCACCGTAACCGAATTCCAATCGTGATCCACTGAAATAAGTTTGGTGTGAACTCATTTGTGTTTCAGTTCCCTACAGACTTGTCGCAGGTACAACAAACTTTTTCAATTCTATCTATTATTACCATTAATTTCGGACACAACGGGAAATTAAATCGAAAAACGGAATTGCCCCCAAGAACTACTATTTTACAGCAATATCGAAGTTATCAGCAGATTAACTTACTGTTCGTCAACTCATCTACATTCATCCAATATACCGCAAGCGACGCATATTTCAGTGTATCATCGCGAACCTGGAGAACGAAATTCGATCGGTCACGTGGCATCGATTGCCACGACAACAATCGACAAGGTTTGGTAAGTGAGTTCCCATCGCATAGGGTGTAATCTAATTAGTTTATAATGATCTGGCTGTTCAGTTGACACTGTGGGCCGCAAACGAACCTGCTATTCACGTTAACAGATTTCCGGTTGCTTAAGATGTTGAAGGAGTTCGTGAAGCACTCACGGCATCGATCCTTCACCTACAGATGCTGTTCATCTTCCATGTGGTGACATCCTGAAAGCTTCGTGCTCACTCCAACTGTTTAGCACATCACAGACATTTCGCACGTGTAACTATGTGTAACAGCTCATTACGGCAGCTGGATCGGATATGGGGTTATATATTTCGTGTTAGACTGATGAACATTATTTTCTGAATCCTCAATTGAGCCATAACAGGCTTAGACCCATTAAAAAGCCAGTCGCATAAGGCAACTCACTGTTCATCTTAAAGCTTATACACATATTTTTCAAATGCAGTTTGTAGGCGAATGAGAAACAACCTTCATTCATTGAAGTTGTACTGGGTACAACGTCCCCATTGTGGGCTTGACGATATACACTGTTTATGCGATCCCGACTAAATAGCTTGAGCTACCATCCAACTAGATAGGTTTGATGAACCTGATTCTTCAACCTGGTTGTAACGGGTGGGCTACGTATGTTCACTCCGCTTGATTCATGTGACGTAAGTCAATCCTACCACGAAGTACTATAATCCGATGTGGGGGACATTGCTGACGAACTTTCAACCATCAAGCATCGCACTAATGAATTCAAACATGCTGATGCGCCCAGTCATTTCATTAGATATGTGAGGGGCTGCCTGTTCGACCTTTTCTCGAAGCTAATTTTGGAATAAAGGAACCTCCCCGGAATCCAATTTTGGCTCCGCGAAAATTCCATCGTCGAAATTATCCGGAAAGAGTAATTCTCCGGAAGAACTATCGAATATTGGCAGATTTAGAACTCAACTGAACACCAAATAAATTACGCAAACGGCTGAGATGTAGTGAGCAAGGCAAATGCTGCTTTGCAATTCAGAAGATAACGTACATATTTAATAATTCGAACCCGATATCCCATAGTAAAGCTTATGATTAAGGTATTGGGCATTCACGTTATCTTGTCAGGTGGATCACGGTTAACCGCGGATCACACAGACAGTTCAACAAAAATAGTCTTGGAAAGCCAGAAAGTTAACAAGCCAAGACTGTCAGACCTGCAGCGCGGAGCACATATACACTCTAAGATTATACCCTAATCATCAAAGAGACAAACTCTATAACCAGCCTGTGGCTTCTGAATACTGAAACACTCTTGAACTCAAGATCTACTGGCCCACAACATAACTTGCAGTATCGGTCTCTCATTACGTAATGCTCGGTGGACAGTTAACTTTGTACCAAGTAGTCTTTTACAGTAGCCGAAAGAGACTCGATACAATAAGCAGAGATGCGGTTCCGCCTTGCTGAGAGAAGTACTCTAAAAGTATCCCGCAATGATATCTCATCCAATATTTTTTCACTATCTCGTTGAGAAGGTAAACCGGAAGTTTTGATGATCATATGTGTAGTTATATGTACATATCTGAATATGCATATACTGTATATATATAGGTTCACAAGTCCATAGTTTGTTACAGAATCTTTTTGATTGTACGTACCTCTTTCTGTGTTGATCGGTTCAAGATCATTTGCGCTCTTTTGGCCATTGCAGCACAATATGAAGATAAACTCAGACTGTTTGTGTCTAGGTTCCTCATGTTTCTTTCACACACTTACTTGAGTAACCATATTTTCTCAAGGTGACGGCGCAATTCTAAAGGTAAGTGTGTGTAAATTTACATTTGCTTACATTAGACAGCACATCAGTTTCTACGGATCACTGGTTTTAACAGTTCAACTCAATCTAGAACTCACTGGAGCTCTGCGTCGCTGGCGCAAAGGAACATCAGTGAGTTGACTATGATCAACAGTTCAAGAACAGAAAGAATGAATAACGGGAGCCATAAGATTGACCCTCACGGAATGCTGCTGTTGGCTGGGAATCACTCCGACAACTGTGTAGTCACCATGACGATTTGCCTACGTACAGTTATTTATAAATAGAAATATATATACCGGTATGTATATTTATGCATGAAAATTGAATGCGGTCTTGATTGTAACGGCTGTGTATTTGTTGTTTGGAACAGTAAAATGGATTGATTGTCATTCAGGGGAAGTTTTTTGACTTACACGAAGTCTTTGAAGCGCATGGGCGAATAAAACTTTCTCTGATCGAAGAAAGATCGTTTGATTTTACCTCCTGGTCCACGGAAACTTATTTGCGGAATCAAGTGGAAACGATAGCTTGGTGGTCAACTGAAGACTAGGCATTAAGGCATGAGGCAGTTCAAGTTAATGTTTCTTTCCGCTGATTCAACGGGCTTCCCCAGTTAACGAATCGTAAATACTATGCATTTGATTTCACAAGGGCTGTCTCATATGGCCCGTAATTGCAAATAGCGTCTCCCGTAAAAGGATCTTATAAACTAAACATGTCAAACCGTTTTCTTCTGTTGTTCCGATGTTACTTAGCACCCTATGGTTATTTTGGTATTGATATGGTCGCCGAACACTCACGCACTGATGATGTCACCTCGCTTGGTGATGAAACGTTTGCAACCTAAATGCCAAGCTCGGCGAACATATCAATACCAAACCCATCAACCCGAGCTACAAACAACAGCACCACCACTGTTCCCAACCATCAGAACCCTATGGTTAGTTATGTGCTGGGTCTTGTATGAGCTTTAAATATACTTATATAGCTAAATTTTTTCAGCAGTGGTTTTCACTTATGTGATGGCACCTCTAGACCAACACACATGACAAACATTGCTGCTGGAGCTCGTTGTGTTCAATCCAGATGATCCTATCTCCGAATACGTCAACTTGTTCGCCGTATTAATAAAGTGCCTCCAACTTCCGTTATATTGATGGACGCGGTAAACAACGGCTCACATACGTGCCTGTCAAACTCTCCAGTGGGAACGTGGATAAATGTCTTTTGGTCAATATATAAAACCAGGGAACAAATTAATGCGACCGGTCTATCAGCCGTAGTGGTTTTACTACTGTAATAACCACCGGACAAAATCGTGGTCACAAATACGACAGTAACAACCGTTTTGTCCAGCTATGTTTTTTAGTCAACTCAACGATACATGACAAAAATGATGAAGGCTAAAAGCTAGTACTTTAGAAAACGGGTTGGTAATTTGCTGAAGTAAAAATAGACTGAGGGCTTAGATTTCCATTGAAAATCATTCATACCGGAAGTGGGATTAGATGTGTACACCCTGCTGCATAACCATAAGATTATCTAGTAGATTACTTGTTGTACGCCACATGATTCTCTGTTTGCGTGACTGTAAGCAGAAAAATCCAAAAATGTCTGCTACAGAATTCTAAAATTTGTTCAGTTTTTTGTCTACAAGAGGAAGCTTACGTCTTTAATTTACCTCAAGATCTCACTGCATCGACTCGGCGTGCTGAACACAAGCGCAACAGATTGAGTTGGAATCCGTTGATCCTATTCTATCATTCGTACATCTTCCAACCCTCTCATTTAGTCGTAAATCCAAGGACACTTTCAAACACGCCCAGCGGGTACGCTTATCACATTCTCGATGGGGTTTACGTTGGAACTTATGGAATCTGAGATGGGAAAGATGAGCTATTTTGAGGTGAACAGCCATCTTCTTGAAAGACGGTGTTCACTTGAGCATGCGACGTGGTGGCTAACGGTAAAGCCAGTTGTTAACACGAACATTGGTTTTATGTTCGCTGTCTAGCTTGATCACTTCATTCGTTAGTCAGAAGTATGATGAAATCTTTAGTTACCATCCACCACTAGTCTTCGAGTCACGGCCCATTTCACTTTCCTGAAGACTGTTCCATTCATATATCCATGCACTAAGACTAATGAGGGTAACTTGCCCTTTACTGCTTAAAAGCACATTCATACTGTAATTTACACCATTATTATAATACACGCAGAATCTCTTTTTAGATCAAACGCAGGGGGTGGGTTGATTTAGTTTTTCAAAGTTGGTCTTTTCGTCATCCATTACTTCCGACACAAGCGTTTTGGAAACAGTTAGTATAGGGATTGGTGTCCATACCTTAGACCTCCTAATTAAAGTCACTCTCATTGGACTAACTCTAACTTCGCCAAGCTTGAACCGAAATGAACGCTGTTCTTGTTAGAAGGTGAGTTTTTAACAAAGAGATGACAAAACACCCCAAATTCTATAGAAGTACACAAGAAAGCCAAGTTGCAAACTCTTGCACATTTGCCAGAAGTTGCGCTTTGCAACGTGCATTGATCAAAACCACCCTACTGAAATGACCATGCTCTTTTAAGATCACGGTAACTGTTCAGCCACCCGCGGATTATCATTGTGCTCAAGCAACACCCAACTTTGAACATCTCTCCCTGGACTGAAATGATGGTCGTTCAGAAGCACAATTAATCAATGCTTCATACACGCAAGAGTTTAAAAGATGAAAAAGCTCGGAGAGACTTCATAATCCTGTCTGTTTCATTCGATGACTTTTGGGAAAAGTCTGTTTCCCTCAAAATCGGCTTAGTTTTACAATCGTTCGGGAAATTTTTTGTGATTTTGATTCTTTTTCATAATGTAATGAGGCTCAATTTTGACGCACGCTTCTCCTCCGTCTCTCATTGGCCCATTCTAAATTTACTACACCAATTAAAGTGAGATCCTTCAAGTTAAATCGAACTCTATAAAAGCGCAGACGGTGGTTTACCGTGTTGCTTTTACTTTCGGAGTAAGTACATTCTCAGCTGAAGGTCAAGGTCATCAGTGTTCTCAGGTTTTGGTTCCTGTTACCTTCCCTACTGAATGTTCTTGATTATTATATTCGCTCGCTAGTCTTATTTAACCATCACTGACCACGCAGGTCATAACGGTAACTCCACAAGGATAAATTGCCGTGAAATAACTTTTCATCACTGCGGCTTATGACGAATTCGTTTGGTAACCTGCAGTGTGAAGAACTCTCCCACCTCCAATGCCATTCTTTAGAATATTGAGCGGTTGTACAATCTCGTGTCGAGGTATGCACCCACCCAACAAAACTGTCTCATTTCCAACACCCAGGAACACGGTCGCTTGAAAGTTAATAAAACTGTACTAGCGATTCTTAAACTTCTTTAGGAGTTTTCTTGAATAGCCTTCACGTTATGCATACTAAATCTTAGGACATCTGCAAGAAATAACAACGTATTGATTGATGAGGCTGTTAGCTGTGGTGGACCGTAACTGCCGCAGTGGTCAATATGTGACGCAACAGGGAACGGTTAGTCAGTTGTGCTACGTGATACTCTTGTTCGAAACGTTGGCAGATCGAGAGCAATGTTCGTGTAGTCCTTGACAGAAACTGATCAACAGTTAGTGACCTAGCAGTGTGCTTGTTATTTGGACGGCTGCTACGCGTGTGCAGTGAATTCTGCCTAGTTCCTAATTCCTAACACTTCCGCCCACAGTCCACCGCACACTAATCGACTATTCGTTTCGGGAGCTGACGGAAAAAATAGCCCGTTACATGGTTTTCATTCTTATTTTCCGTTCGTTCATCTTAAAATATACGCAGGTTTACACACCGTGATCCGTGATAAAAATCATCATGAAAGGAAAACTGCACAGCGTGCCGCAGTAGTGCTATACAGATAGACTGTTTACTCATAGGGTTTCCATTATATTATCGACAAGCTAGACCCCATTTACTTTCCTTGAGCAAGATCGCTTGGAATCATATCCTCCATTTTAAAACTTACCTGCAGATAAGATTCATTCAGCTTCCAGGGTATGTCCAGTTTTTGACGCCTTACTGCTGTGTGTCAGTTATTGACTGCAAGCACAGAGTCCAAATATGCCAAATGGAAGTCAGGCCGAGTCCTTAGCAAAACTTGACCAGCCCAATTATTCCGACAGGTTGATACATCGCTTAACCTTCCGTATGTGTCTTTATTTACTTGTTAGTTACCACACATTGAAATGTTCCTGTTCTGTGTATTAGATGTTGTGGTTTGTCTTAGTTTTCTTCGTCAACTTATTATAGTGTCTCCCCTTCATTCATACTGTTACGGATGGGAGTCCTCCTAACTACTTCGACCGAAACCGTTGTACACTCCGTCTAAAACCTCCTCTCCTGGACTGTTCAACACAGAATACAATGTGCATCAGTTATCATCAGTTTGTAAACTTTGTATTAACCATATCAAGGAATTGAACTGCAGACAAACCGCACTCTATGCAAGCAGTAATTCCCAAATCTACTCACGTGGTATAACTTAAACAGATTTACAGATATTCTGGTTGAATCGATACACCTGAGGATGTCTGTTACCTATTTCGCACCTCACGATCAGCAAACATACGAAATGCTCACCCACTGAACTATAAACGCACAAACACTAATTGTCTGGCAAGTTGATACTAACATACAGCTTCGCTGATCAATCTATGGACTTGAAATCTGGCGGCATCGCAACCGCTCTTGAATGTGTGTCATTCTGAATTCTTCTGGTTTCACTATGGTAACAGGACAATCACTTCAAACCATTCTGCTAGGGACGTTCATTTTCTTGCATGATTGGCACCAGCGACCGTTTGGTCGAATGACCAATGAATCCGATAATGATTTAAGTTTATCCCGCTTAAGTAGCGTTCACCGAGAGAGAAAATTCAGCATCAGAGGCCCAGCTAAATGAGAAGCTGAGTGAGAAGTTGACGGTTTTGTTCACGTTATTACACTAGCAACAAACTATTAACGCCCGGTTTAGATGATGGCAAATTTAAGGGAATGACAATCCCTAATTAAACGGCGATTTGCCTGTGATTCATGTTTCCGTTTGAATAAGCCTGCCTGATTAGTCCGTCAGTGATCAACAGTGAGTTGCGTGCAAGCAAACAGTGGAAACTGAAGATTAACTGCTGAAAGTAAATTACAAGCAGATTACTAGTAATGGGAAGGGTTTTTATAGATATGAATTGAGCCTTACGTCCCCGAATGAACCGGCTGCTGCACTTCTATAAACGTTTCAGCTAAACCCTTTTGAAGAAAATACTTGGAGTTAGCTCCAGTTAGAGCTAGTTTACATTACATATCACATCCAATTGAAGGGTTCTTGAGTGGATGTAGCACAATATTTACTGTGTCCCCTGTTGAGATGACCAACAATCTCAGCATGGTTAACAAGCAAATGCGGTTGACAGTCCTTGTATGTTGAGGTAGTGTTGCTTGATGTGATATCAGTGGCGTACTAGTCATCATCTACCAGACCCAGCAAAACTCAAAGTCCGGCCATACGTTGTGAGATCAAAATATCCGAATGCATCAAATTTGCTGAACAATATTTCAGAATATTGACGCGTTAGTGTTTGAAAGGACAATGTTGATTGAAAATGTTCACAAGAGAATCACTTTGTTTGCTCTCGTGTTTCTCAGCATTTCAACCTTACTCATAAGCAGATGTCGTTCAGACTTCACATATGCTGATTCAGTCCCGGCCGATGTGGGGATGGTAACATAGTGGTCAACGTGGCTGCTTCATAAATGTGTGTCCGAACTTCTAAGCCCAGACCATAACAAGAAGACACAATGCTGACAGACTCTAATGGGGGCAAAACTCAAGTAAAGTGTTACCTTTTGAGGGGAATACGAAAATTGCCATCTTGGTATTGATGTGTTCGCCGAGCTTGGCATTTAGGTTGCAAACGTTTCATCACCAGGCCAGGTGACATCATCAGTACGTAAGTGTTTCAGCGTATATTTTGAAACGCTTACGCACTGATGATGTCACCTCGCCTGGTGATGAAACGTTTGCAACCTAAATGCCAAGCTCGGCGAACATATCAATACCAAAACCATCAACCCGAGCTACAAACAACAACACCACTGTTCCCAATCATCAAAATTGCCATCGTTTGTAAACGACGTTCAAATCACCGTAGAACTAGGTAGGTAAAATTACCGACTAAAATCAACGAAGTACACTGAGTGAAAAGTCCTGGCAGATAGGTCATCAACTTAATATGTCCAAATATTGTGTTACATACAAGTGATTGGCTACATTGACATCGGGGAAACCACTGAACTGCCGCTTCAACCGTGAGCGAAATTTAGAACAGGGGTTTGTACACCTATTCACCAATCTACTGTCGGTGGCCACTAGGGTTGCTTGACGGCGTCGGACAGATATTACTGTTTCTCTTTATCGTACAAGTTGCAATTGCTCATAGAGTTGTGGTTGACTTTCAACATAGCATGTATTCACGACGGCCTCGAAACGGGAATAGGAAGGGCGACTAGCCCAAGACGTTTAGTCAGCGTACACGTTCCTCACGAGTTGTCCTATCGGATAGCTGTAACGATCAGACGAAGTTTTAGAAGTAAATCAGCATCGACCAAAGGCAAACGATTTTTAATATGTTGTACCCAGCTTAATAAGTTCTCCTATCCGTTGTAACAAACAGGTGTAGGAGGAAGGGAGTTAGCGAAGACAGCGATCTACTCTTCAGTATTGGTAAAACTGTGCTTGGGGTTAAATGAACCGCAGAGTAATAAACTGATATATGAAAGGTTTAGTCAGGTTTTTTCTTAAACTTATTCTCGTGCACAGTTGGTTGATAATGTAGACCGAGCAGCCCTTTCACGGATGTGTTGAAGCATGCATAACCAAGAATTCACCAGTGTAACGAAAGTTCTATCCGAATCATATGAAGATAGCAAGGTACTATGTGACAAACTTGTAACGTTCTCTCTGATCAGAATTTTTGCCATCACAACGTGATTTCTGTTAATGCTTGCACGACTAAGCCTTTTTCCTCTTAACAAGGCTCAGTCATAATTTAGGAAATAGCTTTCAGTTTTCGCGCAATAAAAACGGGTGTCGTCTTTCACTGTAGTTTTTGACAAAACGTATCATTGCCTAATAGAGTGACTTGGAAAAATTGCGGAATAAAAACCGTCGTTAATAATTTGGGAGAGCGTTGACTTTGGGATTCTAGCACATATCACATTATATGGGTAGCTTTTCAGTGTATAGAAGCAACAGTGGAAATATTTGTGATATTCCGCAGTAACTTTAGTACCCATCTACCGGTGTAACTAAGTAATTTCATAATGACAGTACATCGTGATAGTTGCGGGTTTGTGAATCGAACTATTAAAATCTCGTAGGAAAAAAAACTTCATAAGTTCGCAAATTTTTCTTCAACTACTTATGTCATATCAACCTTAGGAAATGTGACAACCTAAATTTTGTCATGACCAATTGGCGTTGAAAGAAAAGTTATGTCGGTTGACAAGAATCGTGAATTGAAGAACAGTGCTTGAAAAACCTACCATGTGTTTATCGTGACTCGAGAATATTGGCTGAGCATGAGAACCCACTCAAAACACAATATATTGAAAGTACTACTGATGTGTGGCGTGGGACATTTTCTCACATAGATTGATTAAATGGTCACAGCTGTCGCGCTCAGTTGGATTATTTAGTCAGTCTCTTTTGAGAAAAAGTCTCAGACTTAAGTTTCGTTCTTCTTAGAGTTCGTCAGGAATGAAAGTCCGAACACGTTTTTATGTGGTAAACGTGTTGACCACTACGCAGTTGAACTCACACTAGACACGATCGAATTATATGTGAACGTTCAACTACTTTCGTTAGTGAAGGATGAGCAGTTTTCTAATCACCTCGAGAAGAGCACAGTAAATGTCCTGTTAACTTCCGTCGAAGGCCCCCTTGACTAGCACTTCTCTCCATCTTGAAATAACAGAAACCATGAACGTGTTGAGCATTACTCGTAAGCAGTTTGGGTAGGGCTTTTATACATGGTGAGTCTATCGCGAATAAGCTGGGGACATCAGCACAGTGGCTAACGTGGTTACATCATGAAACCTTGACCGAAGTTCTATTCCCTGTCGTGGTAATGATGCACACTACTGATTAGGTCTGACAAAAGTGAGATTGGAATCCATTGCTTCTTCTCGAATAAGACCGACTGGACTGTATACAGAAATAAGACAGCTGCGACTAATTGTGAGTAGCGTCTAACTTATAAACTAAACACATCAACTCAGTTCTCTGTCCGTTCAGTTAGATCCGGCCTGAAACGTGAATGTAGTGAACCCTGACCCATACCATTTCTCCCACAGTAAACGCAGAATGCAGTAGAATAACATCATTCAGGTGACTGAGCCAGGCAACGGTTTCACCGTAACCTAAAAAGTGCCGTGGCCAATCGATCGGTAGGTATTTGGCCATCCTCACCTTCATTAAACCGGTTGTACCATTCCATTAGCTACACATTAATCAACACGGCAAGATCAGTCGAATTATGCAGGGAATGTTTACATGAACCCTCAGTCAAATAAGATAATTAATGAACCGAACTCTCAAAGTTACTATCTGTACCATTTATGAAAATGCAGACATTTTTTGTAAAATTCGAGTTTGTTCTGCCGGCAACTACTGGATACACAAAAGATTGTGTGAGTTAGAAGTTTAGTAGTTTAGGTTAAATTTGAAAGTAGTCCTTCATTCACGGTGGAATTTACGATTCTGCATGCATTACTCCATTCAATTCTTGGCTGGTGTGGACAAAATTTGGGTAACATGACAATGCGAGTTATGTTGTTCATCGACTCCGACTATTTGTTGAGACTCTAATGTTTTGTTTCCTAATTTGATTTGGAATTTCATTCCCCGAAGTGGCACTCTTGCACCAAATCCTCAGTTGCACATGTAACTCGACCACCGCCCAGATTGTGGGCAGTTTCTACATCTAACGCTATTCCACTGTTCTATGTCCCCATTGATCCAAATGTAGGATGGACCAGCTTGTTAAAAACCATGGGTTTTGGTAAGATCAGAAACAGCGTATCAAAAGTAGCTGTTCTAAGAAACCATCTTGGGAGTTCGGAAATTTTACATTCGAACACAGTCACTTACCCGTTCTACCAGTTACATTCCGTCAGTGTTTGACTAACATTTTTTGTTGTTGATTAGGCGGAATAATGTGTGGTGACTTTGTGGACGGTGCCTTTGTTCACCAGAGTATTTTGAAAAACGATCGATACAAAGGAACTGCACAGACTGCTGTTTGGATCACTTGGCCCGCGTGTCAACAGTGAGTTCGCCGTTTAAAAATATTGAATGAGGACTAGAGTGGTTGATTAAAACTACAGACAAACAGTCAGACTCTGATCTCTGTGATGAGTAACTTTGGGTGACACTATCCGGAAGGTTGAACAGTTAATACTTGCTCAAATCGCTGGCTAGAGACAGCATCAGACACGGCAGAATGCCATTCGCCGGCTCGAAAACGCGATGTTCTTCCAAGGTGGTGACGAACAGACTTTGCACATTAGTCCAGTTTCCATTCCATCACTAATTCACACGGATTGAGATAATCATGTGAGCTATACATTTGAGAAGAACAAATTTTACTAAGGTCTCTTTCTGAGGGTGTAATAATCACGTTCACCCAACTACATGTCTTGAGTCATTGGCCATCCTATCTTGAGCTGACTGTTTTATGGTGGTCCAAGTAGTTGGACGGTAATCAGGTAGAAAGGAAATTGGTGAAGTGTCCGTACCTAACCCATCACGTTTTGTGGTGAACATTTTGTAAAACAATGATTACGTATTGAACAGACTGAGGGAATTTGATCGAGTTTGCTTCTGCCAACGATTTCTCATCAAACCAGGACAACCGTACTTCACTGTAGCAGTTTATCATCTTCCACGTACCTCACTTTCTAAGTGTTCGTTTAATCAAACAGGCACCAGTCACTCTTTGAACCATCAGTTGTTGACTGAAACAGCAAGACAACCGAGCTAAAACTTGGTCACCAACCACCTGGACAATGGATTGTTTCTTTCACGAAGTGCGTAAATACTGCTTTCTAGGATGGGGATCGTGTGGTGGCTCGGATTTGCTGGTAGATGTATTATCCAAAACCGGATAATGCCTGTGTTCACCAAATCCCTCTAGGTATCCCGACTACTTGCTTGCCACTTGGAAGTTCTAATCCAATCACTTATGTAACGTCTGCTCAGGCTGAGTAACTATACGGTCGAGTCCGTAATCGATCATATATAGAAGTATAAGGGGACAAACTGTTTTACGCTCGGCTGTCTTCAGTGTTAGCTGCTCTGCCTGAACACTTTTGCTCAAAATGGTACCTTTTAAAAAATGTAACATAGCTGAATATTCAACAACTGCGTATTCCTCACCAATATTCATCAATCACTAAACACGTATGGGAAGACAGTCGTGTTTCCAGAGCAGTAGTTCTTTGCCAAGTCAAAACAAAAATCACTGAGTGACAAGAAATAACGAAAGCTCAACTAACAACCACTTCATCTTGTCCGGAATTTTCTATTTTGCTAGGAGCTCCGTACTTATTATAAACTCAGTTCGTATGAATGGATCGGCCACTGTTGTCATTCGTTCTGTTGGACCAGTGATCAGTCGATTGCTTAGAGCCCATTTTTTTCAGAAATGAGTGAAGCTAGTTGCACTGAGGTAAAGAAGCGAAAACGGCGATCAAACTCAGATATATCGTTTCAAGTTAGAACCAGTACAAACTGATCGCCGGGCAAATTTTGTGTTTTAGTCTAACGATGGTCATGGTTTGTATTCAACAACCACCGATTTATTAACGAAAGCGAACCACGAGAACCTAAGGCAATTTCATCGTGGTGTTTTCATGCACATCGCATATCCAACAAACGTCACGTTTATTCATACACTGTCCGAAATAGATCAACATGGTGCTCAATGATTGTTTAGGTGACAACTTGATTCCTTCTATAACCTGAAAGCTGAGGTATTCAAGCGGTATACTGTTAAACAGTAACCAGTTAACTACGGATTATTACTGGACCAAGTTCTGAATGTATCCTGTCATGCTTTAAGCACGTTGTGCGAACGATTAAAAACTACCACAACTGACTGGATTTCAGCAGTTCACTGAATGGAATAGTGGGGTTTCAAGTTGTCGCATCCTATGCAATAATCAACGAAGATAATATGCTTAAAAATTTGTGCGGGTTTTTACTTGCCGAGTTTGGTTGTATACTCCAGTGGTGATGATGCCAGTGTGAAATGCTACGTGATTAACACAATAAGGAAAATTTTTGTGAGACCTCCATAATAGGATCAAGAGGCTTACATGCCACTCTCTCCCGAATATCAGTAACTTGTTGGTTTTAAGTGTGTTGCCTCGGTTTCGGTTGATATGCTCATTATTTTTCTCTGTGATAAAGAGAGTGATCATGGCAGTGTGGTTAAAGGGTAGTTCCTAATGCCACAAAATATTAATGGTTCAGGGTTGTGCCTAAGGTGGGTGAAGTGGGTTAAATGTATCAGTTGTTAGTGTGTCCCATTCGTATCCTCTTCAGTAATCTTCTCCTCGGTAATTTAATCACAGCACGATTTCTAAACGTTTTTTGGTATACTCAGGACAACACTCATACCTCAAGTCCCGTTCTTTGTCCCTATGACTTATATGTTCTCTTTAAACCGGAATGAACTCCCTGACAGGAGACAATCGAATGTGCATCCGCTTTAATAACTTTCGTCATTCGACGGTCAACAGTTTTAGACCAGGCTCAACGCCGTGACCAGTACAGAGGGCCATATTCACTCTTAAAAACGTACTTCCAGAACCGAAATGAAACAGAGGTGCTTTTCATTGAAGGAGCTTGTGTATTCCTTGAGAACAGTGAAATGTCTTTTGTGCATGAGGAAAAGTCGTTAACCGTACTTGCGGTTCTTATTAAGTAGTTAGCGGAAGGGGAAATAACAACTGAATTTGATCTGAAATCGATAACCCAAGTCGCATCAGTTGTTTGTCGACAATTTTCTACTAATGAATGTATCAGACCGGATCTACGCGTATGCAATGGGAATAAACAAAACAATCGGCAATTGGGAAAGGTGATTGGCCTTTGAAAAAGGGTAA
Source organism: Paragonimus westermani (assembly GCA_008508345.1). Taxonomy (NCBI): domain Eukaryota; kingdom Metazoa; phylum Platyhelminthes; class Trematoda; order Plagiorchiida; family Troglotrematidae; genus Paragonimus; species Paragonimus westermani. Next base: position 305,475 of record QNGE01000053.1, on the reverse strand, counting down.
AACCGAATCTGTCCTCAATTGGATAAAACATATATCCGTGTTTTGTTCAAAAATTCTTGGTTGTTTAGCCAATCCTACTTACTCAAACTGCACTTCCTCCCCTGTGATGGACGCGTGCCTGGAGCTGTAGACTGACGGATTGTCATCTGACTCGTGTCGATATAGGAACGAGGCACGTCGGTCTGGAATATGATGCAACACCAGATTACTCCATCGACCCTCTCCTCCAGCCCCCGTTGCTCCTCCACCACTCTGAGATTCTGTGGACGAGCGATGCTCAGCATCAAAACTGTTCATGAATGAGAAGAAAAAGACAAGTAGATAGTTCAATTGCTTGTCACATTTGAAAAACTCGATTGAAATGTAATTGTTTTCTGGATAACCGGATGTTCTCAGTGGAGTCGAGAAAACGGGGTTTGAACAAAGAGATCTAAGAAATATAGAGCTGGGAAAACACATACCGACGTTTAGCACATGCAACCCTTCTAATCTGGCCGCCATACAATGAGCGGTAGAAGTTGAGAGATCAGCTAGCAAAAAATCAGCAACACAATTTGAAAGACACGGCTGAAATCGTGAACTATGCTATGAAACCTCGATTGCCGCAAAGCAAATTGCTTAATCTCGATGTACCTTCGGGGTTGACAAACGACCCCTTGGAAGAAGCCAATGATTTCCCCTGTAATTATATCGAAAGCCACCAGATCAGTGCCGGACTTCCCGTAAGCAATAATGTAAAGTAGTACTATGGTGAACATTTTGAACTGCTGATTCTTAAACCGAACCTTTACGTCTAGTCTTGTCCTTGTTCGAATTCATCAGGTAGAAACAGCTCAAAGAAGAATCAAACCGGCCACCCTTCGCGTTACCAACTGAACCTGAGTCCCATGACCATAAGTTCTGTGAGATTAGCCTAGGACGAGTAATTTATACGTCACTTATGTGTAACTTGTTCACGTTGTGCTACGGTGGATGGTCACCGTCCACTTCAGATTGCCAGGTTGCATTGGCCAGTGCTTCCAAATATTATTATTATGACGTGTTTTTATATCTATTCTCACACCGACACCCCACGACCCATTCAGAAACTCAGATAGACACAGCTTCAGCAACGGACTGTAAACAGGTTCCACATCATAACCAAGCATGGTATCACAAACGTATCTTGCTCCACTGACCCAGCAAGTTTTACCACGTTCATCTGTGAGCAATATTTTATTTCCGTTCCCATCCACAGCGAGGTCCTGTTGATCGTCCGTTTAACCAATTTAGCTCTTGCCCACTTCTATTCGGTAAGTGTATTCATAATTACAATAATCAAAAAGGCTGAGAAGTCATCATAAACAGTTCGGCTATCTGAAATTTCACACTTTGCAAGGTGTTGCAAAATGTGAAGACTATATACACTAACAATCCATTTGAATTGGTACCGACAGAAATTATGACAAGCAACCAATGGTCTCATTGATTATCAAAATTTGGAGAAAGTTGACCATTCTTGTGTATAAGCTTGAATCTGTGTAAGATGATAAGATAGTGAGTGGATCAGAGGATAAAAACGTGGCTAGGATAGTAGGAACATGAAATATAATAAAGTGTACTAAGATTGAAACACAGAAACAGAAGTGTAATTTGGACTTTAATACGCGCGTAAGAAACAAACACAGTACAACAAACAATTAATCGCTAGCTCTGACTATAGTTGCTACACGCAACCTCAGTACTTCGCAAATGGTCACAAACAGTGCTGCTTTAGAATAGCATCATTTTGACTCAACTGTTGGCCGTTTTGTTGTGGTAGGTCAAAGCAGGACAGTCCAAACTGTGTATACACTAAGTGAGAGAAACTGTTACTCCATACATCTCATATGGTGTTGCAAATTCAACGAATGACCTCAGAGATAGTAATTCAGACCGAACCTGTGAACGTCACGGAGAACACAATGCCCTAATCCCTAATCATTTGGTAAAATGAGATAGTCTAAAATGTTTTGATGACACATGGAGAATTTGTGCAACTGAAAGGTAGTTCTCCCGGGATGAATGATTATCAAACATTTCCGTACGCTTCGTAACCCTAGACCATACTGTCACAATCGGCTGGGTGTGTATTACAATAAATGGCTGATAAGATTGGATACCAGTGAACTGAACATCAAGGGAAGTGCGTAGAAGTGAAACGCCTCAAGCAACCAGATAATTATCTCGTATATTGCGCAATATGTTCCCATCATCAGGGTGCTAATAAGTCAGGCTAAGAGCTTCTGAGGTGACAGCTCACAGACGATTCCATCCAACGTTCACTCTACTAAAAAAATAGACCGTCTGAGACAAGTGACTGATATGCGTAATTTTGCTCACAGGAATTAAACGGAGGACTATCCTTTACACTCCAGATATGCAACATGTAAGCAGAACTTAGAACCCTTTAAATTTGTGTAATCCTCCACTTACTGAAGCTTCTTCATGTTATCAACTTGTATGTAAGCTGCAACGTTTCAAAGACAAAACATAAGAGTAGCAACAGTACCAAAATCGAATCCAGATACACACCGCTAGCTGTGGAATGTCGTGAGACAGTGCACATAGTCACACACATCTGTGAACAAGAATTACGATGTTAATGTAAATGTTGTTGACAGATGTTGTTAATGTAAGCGGTTGAATCCAAATTGGGACCCGAAATCGGTCTATGTTCATTATTGGATCCATAAACCCATATCAGTATGTCATATAATCGTCTCTACGAACAAGTCACTGCTGTAAGCACCTCCCAAGTGGCTATCATATGAAAGTGTCCACCATGGGCCGTTGAAAACCGGGTCCATCTGACAATTTAAATTCAGTGTGTATACATACGTATACCTTGTATCAGTCGATGTTAACCCGCTGCGGAAATTGAGATCAAGAACGAAACCATCCATTTGGATATGAACTGGCAGCTTCCCTATCCCAACCAACTTGCTTCCGTATTGTGCATCATTGTGTTAACTAAACCACGTTTGTTTTGAAGACCTGATCTTATTGTACACGAAATCTCACGCGAACTTTCACTATACACCTCACCTAGTGGGGTAACGAAATGTTTGAAGGCTCGGAGGACAACTCAGGGTATACCCACCCATCCGTGGAGTTACCATGATTTTCAATCAGCACAGAGACCACTCTGACTATATTCAAATTGGCTGAAGCTGAAGCTGGAAAACTACAGAATGACAAAATTCCTAGAAGAAAAATTAAGCTGGTGGGAAGCCTATGAGAAAACCGCCTGAAACGTGAACTAAGGCAAAATGGCAGATGTAAGTAAATGGTGTCAGTGAATCCCCAAATCCATTGAATACGATCGCAGCGATAACAACACCAGTGTGATGTTTTTTCGAGGCAACCGGTAAAATGTCTTTTTGAGTACAAAAGCCTCGTTCAAGTGTGAATAATGTGCAGTTTGCTTTGGCCAAATCAAAACGTTTTGAGAATTCAACGATTCTTTTGAGGGGAACTTTCAGGGAGGTCTTATTCAAGTGTTCATCTACTGCAATTGACGCGACATATATTATGTTGCTATCTGGGAGCTTACACATGATAAATCTGTCATGGCGTATGTGAGGTTAAGTTTACAGCACAACCCGGGTTGCCTCATTTCAAGGTGGGCTGTGATTCATTCTCGGTTGTGAAGGAGACACAGGCGACTGATGTGCTTCTTTTCGAATGAGGTTAGCTAGTAACTCTAGCAACATATGACCTAATTGCGAGTACTGTTCGTTTTGTATCAAGCAACTTAGGAACAATGACAGTTTGCTTGAGTTTGCTACACTGAAAGTTTCGTAACCCGTTGAGTGAGCTCGAAGTCGAATACGGCGAAGCAACCGAAAGGTTAATTTATGGTTCTCCTTGATTATAAAAGAAAGGAAACTGGAATGTTCGTAAATGAACGAATCAGGTGTATGGGGGGGGGAAGACCGAAACAAATAATAAGGTACCACAGAAAAAGTCACGCGATTCGTTCGTCGCACGCAGCAGAATATGTCGAGTGGAGGGGTATAACGTAACTATATGAACCGAGTTTTGCATCCAAGGTGGACATGCTGCATGACGTGACAGAATGCTTGTTTGGTTAGTGACCTCACGTGAGTTGAGACAGTAGGTCTGCTTATTAAAAAGAGGCAGATTACGTGCGGTTTAACTTAATCGGAAGGCGGAGCACCTGTCGTTGGTAATTCAACAAACGCAAAACATTTTTCTGTGGATTGACTGACCATCCGGAATTTCCTGTGCTTGCATGTAATTCGACAATAACTGTTTGTCGTCGACATGCTTCAGTCACGATATTCCACATTTCTATCAAGCAGGTTCTATGACGCAATTACAGATGACTTTTAAATTTATATATTACCCTTAAGTTACAAATATGAACCATCAACTCTTTGCCATTAGTAACATAGTTTGTGTCATATCTGTGCATGTTGCACTTGTCAGTCAAAACACAGTCAGAATTGGTCACCCAGTTTACTTTTACCGTTTCTCTTCAGTTCTCTTTCTACATCTATCGGTACACACAGGTGCTTACAATTTGTCCTCATTAATTCATAAGAATACTGTAAGCTGTTTGCCGAATACATCCCACCACATCACCTGCTAATGACGGACAGCCTGTACCCGAATGTCGCATCCGTTTCCCAACAAATAAGCTTCGAAAAGCTTCACTCTTCGAAGTGAACAGTTCATCGCCTAACCAGGTTCCTTTGCGGTTTTTTTCGATATGTTGTTGAACAGTGGTCCACCACATCTGGTCTTCAAGGCAGACACAACTAACGTCATATCAATTTGGCGAAATAATGGTGTCCACCACTCACAACACACTGACGTGCAATCGAACGTGTGACCGTACGTTTTTTTGAACCATATCTAAATGCTTTAACTAACTGTTTTAAGTAAGCGGACGAAGAGACCAAACGAGATGACGCCGTCCCACAATATATCTTCCCACTGCTTTGTTGAACAGCGAATATGGCAAAACTTCGTTATTTCACTCTCAAGCTGAGAAATTAGCCACTCAATTTACTTTATCATTTTGTATACGTTGATTCTATTGCCAGTCGTTGAGTGGGCTCACTGAAAAACCAGATCTTTCCTATAGTCGAATTCGGAAAGAAGTGTGCACAGTAGAGCGTGACAACAAGTGCCCCAGTTGAACTCGTGCAATCTTGTTACATAAGGAACCAGGAAAGATGACCTGTTGGTCGACTGACGACTTTACATCTAAGTGAACATTGACTTGTCTCGCATTCATCCCGTCACCCTGAAGAACAGTCATTTAAAAATATTCCCTTCATTTCTATTCTACCGGAATTCACCACTATATTAAGTGAAAACACTTTCAGACATACCAACGGACCCGTTCAGTTGTCTGTTTAAGTAGTCAGTTGAATCCAATCAAAAGCAATGGGGCATCGTTCGGGAGCACTCACAGGTCCTGGTATACAATGTCAGCAGGCGCGAGCACGCCAGTGTGTGTGCGTGTGATGTATACTGTTTGTGTGTTTGCATGCAATCACATAAACGTTTGTTATTAGTTATCAATTTCAGATGATGCTGATGTTTTATTCAGTTAAATGCATCCACTGCAAGAGCAAACCTAACAGAGGCAGATGCAGACATAACGCTGTTGTTAGCTTATTCAAACGGAACTATTGTCGTGACCATCAATGAAAAATTATGATGAGCTATTTGAACAGGCAAAGATGTAACGTTTACTGTTCTCCATTTTTATTAATTCTATACCAAATTAAAATGAAATTACCAACAGCTGAGCAAATTAGGTTTGACTACGACCTACAAATGTGACAGACTTTGTAACCAAGATGTGCGTTATACAAACTTTTGAAAAGAACTCAGACACGGAGGTTTCAGTCAGTTCTGTAAACAGACCAACCACAAATCATCTTCATTAAACGTTGACGAGTTGTTTCAAGGTTTAGAAGTTCGCCGTTCACGAATCAGCCAGGATAAAATTAGTCACAATCACTAGTATGTATAAACGACTAAAACTGGTTTCGTCTTAATTAATTTTCATTAATCAGGCTGCTTGTCAAACGGTAGACCTCACGAAACTTTCGACCTGTTTTCCAAAATAGTTCAGCAACACACAGAACAACACGAACCCAATACATACGTCTGTTCTTATACACACAAGTAAAAACGAACACGGACCTCTGAAGGTCAAGTCATATTAATGACAATGGCTAGGGATGACTTTTCCGGTGTTTGGTTATTCGCTGAGATTCATTTTTGAGTTGTGATATTTTTCTTTAACGAGATGACGAGATAACGTCGTCGGTGTATAAGGTTATGAACGTTATGTTCAAAATATTATTGTAAACAACGGAACACTCACGTCATACCTCTGTATGTGTTTGAAGCCGGAATTTATTGTGTCAATAAACAGCAAAATTGTTCAGAAAAGAAAAACAAGAGAAAATCAAGATTGAATAAGATTGTATGGAACATTTTGCACCAGTGTGAATGCAAACCTGTCACTGAATACACACTTCCTCACATTGGATAGCTTACTTAAACAGCTACTTTGATGATCACGACGATAGTAGCTAAGCAAACGGTACTCCTACAGCGTATTCAACAGACACATGATTATTATGACCACGTCATCAACCAATCTAACTGCTGGTTGCTTCGCAGAATAATGTTCGACAACGCAAATGATCAATTACCGTAAACAACAAGTGACATTGCTATCACATTTGTATCGTTCGACCCAATAACCTTCTAAGTTTTCACAGAGTTCTGCTGCCGATTGGCCACGTTCTATATGTGAACATCCCCTTTATGTGGACTAGTGTGCGAAGATAATTTCACCACACAATTTTTTCTCTAGCAGATTTCCAGACGAGCCCATACAGTTAAAGTAAGGTATACGCGCTATGCGTGTTACACCGCATTCAAAGACAACTGAATATCTTTCTGAGGTTACGGCTTACCCAGAGCGGTCAAAGAAGCCCGCGTTACCAACAACCTGGTTAATACCGTTTCAGTAATATTATAAGTTGATGGAATGACAAACTGTATCACAAGAACAATCTGCTACAATGGAGATACCATTAAGAAGCTCCATTCGCGATACATCATACTGCCTTTGGAAGATCACGGCACATTCCGTAAAAACCATCATAGCCATAGTGGTGAACATGCCTTTTGGCAGAGCAACAAGGCAAAGAAATGTTGTTCCCAAGAAAACATATGGGCCGATTTAGCATTGACAAGACCTCTCAGGCATATTTCCCCTAACTTCATTCATTACGCATTTGAACAAAATGGAATAGAGCAGATTTTCCCGGCAAACATGAGAGAGACTTGGCTGTAAAAAATTAACCCTATTTTCAAGATATATGTAGTTTACTAATAAACAGTCGGGGATTTGGTTCATTTTCAAGTTGACCATCACTCACATTTGATCGTAAACTTCGCATTCAGATAGACTCCCAGCCAGTCTCTTTGGAATAGAAGCGCTAGATTCGAGTTTCGTTCTGGTTAATGCTTATCACTGGTGCATTTCCTCGCCACGGCCGCGATTCCAACTCCGGTCACACTTCGGATGAAGCAACCTTGTTGACCACTGCGTCATTCACCTCCTATTAGGCACAACCGAATCCTCAAGTCTGAACGTGCGACCACTCTTGCTTGTGATCAATGATCAGGTTGCCCGATCGTCTTTAGAGGAGACACAGTAACTGTCCTGTTAACTCCAATCGATAACCCCATGATTCGGACTTCCGAGACAGGTCGATATCAATGATCTCCCTAAACCTGCTAGGCGATATTTGAGATTATTGATGAATAGTCGAGGATCTGAATGCGAAGGCTACGATCAACTGTGAGTGGTGGTAAACTTGAGAGCAAAACTGGAGTATGTACAATTATATTCTTTCGCAAAGGAAAACAGTTCTAAAGATCATTTGTTCAACCGTACTGAAAGAACTCAATAAGTATGCTAAGACTTTTCCCAGCTGTCATCAAATTCACCCTCAGTTGTTCAACCATCAGATTTAACTGGCAGTGAATTTCGGCTAGCCCCTTTACTTGGTGCAAGGTTAGTTAAAATAGACTTTATCAGTTTGGTCTTTCATCCAGATGCTTTTTTCATTCTCACCGTAGTTCAAAGAAAAACTTCTCCCCAAAAAAGGCCGGCTTTGAATATCTAAAAGAGCAAAAACTGTTGTATGACGGTCCTTGACTTACACAGTTACTACTCAGTCGTATGACTGATGCGTTATCAAATGCAGACGTGGATTGTTCTTGATTAAACAACATTGAACTCGACAGATTAACGAAAATCCGTGCAGATACTCTTGTAGATAGATGTGCTATCTAGGTTTAAAAAGCATTTGTTTCCAATATCCAGAAGTGTTGCTTTATGAACAGTCGAAGGGCAGTAAAACTTCCTCCCATTTTGTTATTCACATGCGACAGAGATAGTTCCTTTAGTGAATGTAGATATTCCTTCCTTTACAAAATCAGATAAAAGTTGTAACTAATGACGCCAACATCACAGTTGGACGTCCATCAGAAAAATGTTTTGTGCAGTTGGGTTTTTAATCAGGAGATCTACGTCAACAATCACGGTTAGTCTAAATTCAACGCGTTGAAATTTGACGAGATGATAGGAAGGATAAACAAGTCTGTAATAAGTGAACACTTTCAATCAGCTCACAATGCTAATACTAACTTTGGAGATATATATTTATTCTCGTACCCAGACGTTTTGGCGTAAGTGAAGTTTGATATATCTTTCAAAAGCCCCAAGTGCTGGTCGAATTTTCACCTGTACCAAGTAGAGTAGATACTGATTAACAATTGTGATCTTCACTCACCATTCGTTTTAAAGTTTCGAAGGCCAGCGTGAGTTTAGCTCACCTAGGTGGCCATGGCTGAGTGCCACTACTGTCCATATTAAGTAAGGTGTAAGTTGCAAAGTGGATATCGACAGAACTTAAGCTGGATGTCGTACGGAACTACGATGTTGATAAGAAAGTTATGTTGGATTGGTAGAAACTTGACAGAGAACCGCCGCAATATATTACGGATCATTGAAAATTTAAAGAAATGATTATTGTATCAGACGAATTCAAATCACCGCTGATTTCTCATGTCACCTGTTGGTGACAGTCAATTGATGATGCATCTTTCCCAATGCAGTTTATGTATGTCGGAGGCAGATACTATCCGCCACATTCTCCCGACGGTTGGGAGGCAATTCAAACGAATACACATTTGCGATATGAGTTTATGTAGACATTACTGACATAGGTATAATTTCTCTTTTAAGGCGATTGAAAACGACGTCCCCGATATGTGCACTGTTACAAGTGAGGATCTGAAGCCTTCCAGCCAGCTGCTGTTTGGAAGGAGTGACTTAAGTTTGTTGGATTTCATCACATCTCGATTAATGTGGTCAAGATTTGGTCAGACATTCTATCCACTATCAACCTAGATGGCATGTGAGTCAGAAAATAAGTGATTATTGGCTGAGGACTGCGTTTCAGAGAGAAATCGTGACTCCCGTGGACAGAAGATAACCAAGGAGAAGCAGCTGAGCTTAATTCCCTGGTTTTCTGAATACCTGGAATTACTTCTGGTTTCAGGATAGATCAGACCGTCTTTCAGTAGGACAACAATCTGTTTCATACAGTTAAAACAGTTTGCTATTTTCTCAGTGCTAACCCTGCGCAACGAGTCACGCGACCTCCACGGAATTTAACTTTGTAATTCAGTCTGATTGGAGGAAAAGACCCTTGTAAATATTTGTCATTGATTTGAGGATGACCATATATTGATGAAGACTTTGAATAGGACTCACAGGGAGGCTTTTTTGTCAACCAAAAAAAAATTCACCAAAGCAAAATTTGGTGGTACTGATTAGTATTTAGTCTAATTAGAGTTAAGTAACATCAGGCTTCTGAACACCAAAATGCTGTTAACATTTTCAACAAACTATTAGTGTTATTAAAAATGATACTTTCCCTATTTAAGGTAAGGTCGACGGTATTTGCTAGAACCTTACCACTCAGTAATCACGTGATTCCAGTACAACTACAGTGATTGACATTGTACTGTTTGTGCATCCAATTACATTCCATTTTTGCTGATGGCTGTATTTTCTGTATACGCAGTTGGCATATCATATTCTGATTCTATTATTAGTCTGATCTTTCATTTAAGTAGTATGTCACTAACATTTTCTAGCCCAAAAACTCCCGACGTTTGTTTCTTATTGACGTGCATTTGAAGATGCTAATTTGGCGTACGAGCAACGCAAACGTTTTCATTGAGATCTTCGTTGTTGAGACAGCAGCTTCAATGTTTATACACTGGTCCGCCTATACATTCTATTGATTTGTAATAGTTTTACGAGTCACTAAGTTTAATGGTTATCAAAACCTTTTCTGTTACTTGAGAAACACATGTAGGATGTGGTATTGCCACATTGTTTGGTTCCGACAGGGGGACTCGGAGTGTTGATAGTGAGTCAGAATGCAGCGTTTTACGGTATTATCGAATAAAGCGAACCTCATCAGGATACTGTTTCACGTACTGTCGTTACTGACTAGCGGAACACGTATCATTTGTTATATTAATTACTGTTGATTGCATTTTAGCTCGGAAATTAATTAAAAATAGAAAAATTTTCCAAAAAAGATTTCATGTTCAAACAGTTGACAAAAAGTGCTACAAAATGATTATAACACCAACATTTGTTCAGATTTTCGAAACATACATGTGGGTGGTTACGGTGAAGAAGGAAAACTGGGTGAAACCAATTGTTATCACTTAGTTGAAGTGAACCAGACTGAACACACCTTTAGGCAGTCGTTGTACACCCACTACACTACAGCGTAGGGCAGGTTTTCCAGCTTGTACGATAAACCGAGCAGCTGGAAATTAGCTAGGTGTGGTCCACTTTCTGTGTTCCAGTGTGTGGCTTTTCCGGAACTTTAACAGGTGTTCAACAAAGTTCACCTGTTCGTTGTTCAGATCACCCATAATGGTGGTTTAATCTAATGAAGTGTTTTACTGTGTAGTTATCATGTTCTACAGCAGGAACAAACAGGCAACCCGAGGTGCATATACATGATTGCTCAACCTGAGTGGATATTAGTACATCGGAATCACCATCTAATCAGACGACCACAACGCAACCGATATTAACAAAATTGATTGCTATCATCATCACAGTTGACACTACCTACATCAACACGGTGGTGACTACTATCGCAGATAACGTCACCAGATTCATCTTCGCTTTTCGGACTACCCTTAGTGGTACACCCAGTATTGCCAGTATTATTGCGGTAGTCATAATCACCACCGTCATTGCCAATACCAGTAACGCCAACTCTGACATCATCATTGTTGTTTTCACCACTGTCATCATCCTGATCATCGTCGCCATAACCGAATTTGGCAACACGGATAATAGTATGGTGTCATCACCACCGTCAAGATCCTCAGTGATCCCTTTCTTGTGATGGCGGTTATTGTCTCAAAAACTATCTAACCGACTATTAATTTCACTAGGGATCCATTTCCAAGTTTTAAATGTCGTAGACTTTGCCAAGACGTTACACTGTAGAAATGTTCGCGCCGAATTTAACGGGTGGATGGGTACTAAAAGAACTCCAGACCAGCCTAACCTTGTTTCAGATAAGTCATCTGGTTGTGTAAATCAAATAATGAAATTTTTGTTATGCGCTAGCAATCTTCTGTGAAATTTCTTGCAACCTATTTCCAAGTTCCGAACAAATCTAACCTGACTCGAAGCCGCTTGTCACCAGTCAGTTTTGCAGCACGTGTATACTTCTGTCTTAGACCCACGAGGTGAACGTGATTATGAACAAATTGTTTTACGTCTGGTTGTCTGCTCTACTTCAAAAATTCAGTACTCGTGAATAAATGTTTTCATAATGAAGATGATGAAGGTGATCGTTTGTTTTACCTTGGTTTTCCTTAGTTACAATATTTGACATGTCACACTGTGATAAAAACATATTTCCCAGTACATTCTTACTTAGTTGACAGGACTGCTGTGATCAACAACACAAAGGTTGCCATTTGGGATTGTATTCCGACCAATTGTATCAGATGGGTCCAAACAACGGCGAGACTGACAAGAGGTTTCTCAAATGAGGAACCTTGAGTAAGCTTACAGCGGAAAAATAAAATGTTTTTAAATTTCTTTCTTCATACTCAAATACACGTTCTGGCTAGCCCCATTTACAGTAGAAACCCTTGAATGGGGTTCATTTTAATCAAATGTTTGCCAATAGTTTTCTTGTTGATTACTGATACACTATAATAGAAGTTAACTGAAGCGTATATTTAGGTGCACAGCTCAAACCCATGCTCAAATGGTCTTTCATGTATGCAATCCAAAACCCGACTGTTGGTCACCATCTCCTAATTCATCATTAGAACCCCATCGGTCAGCGAGTCGATTGGTTAAGTTAGAGAGAGGTAGTATGATCCTGTTGATTGATCAGATGAGAGTCACTACATATAGCTACAGAAGAGTCAGCAACGCTCTTTAATCAACTGATAGATGACCATGGTTATGAATAAATCTCTGTTGTCTGAAACATCAGATGCCGATCAATTTAGCCACTGTTAAAAGATTCGTTCGGACTTCAAACGCCGTACTGAAATCCAAAAACATCCTTGCCTAAACCGACTGGATGAACCAGTGTCGAAAAGTCTCGCGTTGGTTAAATAACTAGGAACGGGGTTTTTCGTAGGTTTCACGGAAAACCCTCCAAAAAGAACCTACATTTACAAGGCAGACCGGATTTAATTACCCCCCGTTATTTTCCATTAGAATCACAAGTACTGTGATGAAAAGCAATAAGGATTTTATTATTGATTTTGTGGTTCCCCTGATCACCCATACCTATTTATATTGTTCTTGAAGATGATCCTAGAAAACGGTAGCACTTTCCTCATTACGATCACGGACTCATTTGAGAATGACTGCTGCATTTTGGGTAACACACACTTCCGGGTTCTAAATAATAAACATTGAAACAGCTTATGAATATTCCAAAAATTTTAGAAAAAACTTAATATTCTTCGTGTTTTCATCCCACAAAATCACTTTCGAAGCAACCTCCGTTTCTATCGCAACCTCGTGTGCACCGAAAACAATCGTGACTACTCAAATTAATGACCCACAAAAACATCCACACAGTGGCACTGAACGGCAACCAGGTAGCAGCCACCCACGATAGCGTTAATTCGTCATTCATAGAGTGGTGCAAATGGACAAACTTTATCAGTGCCACTTTCGTTTTTGTGGTCTTCTTGAAAATGCGCAGCAGCACGAATCGGAAAGCAACGTCACCGCAATTCCGTCTTAGTTGATCGCACAATCCACTAACGGACGACTAAATGTTTAACAAAGTATTCACCGAACATGGGACAGGTAATTTTGACGCAGTGATATCGGTCATGTGTACTACAAGTTGACATGCCAAACCACTGCATGTGCCACAGTAATATACAATATGTGGCTCGTCAAACCACGAATAACCCTCATCGGCGCATGTCGTTTTGTGTTGGTCTTCAACGTGTATAAAGTGATTTGTTATCAGAACATGCGAGTCGTTTTATAATGTGAGCACTCGCGCAGTTAACTCGCAGTTTGGATCGTTAGTCCTAGTCTCTTGTGGCAACATGTACGTCATATGGCCAAGGTGGGGTACTTTTAGTCTAACAAATCCCAATTCTTTTGTTCACTTGCCAAGTATTGTAGCAGTTAAGTAGTACTTTATTTGTCATTGTACTTCACATTAAATAAGGCATACAGTTCACGTCTTTCACTCGAGTGACAATGTGGTTGATGGTCAAGTGGGTCTGCGTGAACTTTCCGAAAAACTGGACATGGACAGAAGTTCAGGTAAACAGTTTCAATCGCAATGAAGACAAGATCCTTACTACTGACAATCCAAAAGGTGGTTCCTCTTTGTGAATTGTTAATGTGCACCCAGTCACTCACAACGCTGTTTGCAAAATTTATTGATACAATAGACTCCGTACTCAGACCTGTGATGGGAGAGACCAGCGATACTCTTCCGGGGTGTATCTTTTGGAAAGAACAAACCACACCATGTATCGACGGTGCACAGTACTCAAATAAGTGGAATATATTAACCGAAACCAGATTCTCGTGAATATCTCGGCTGTGTGTATATCGTGCAATTGGTATTATGTGCTTTTTTTACCACCTTCAAGGTATTTTCACAAAAACAGGCGAGTCTCCTCTGCATACAGTTTAACCGATTAACCTATTGACCTTGAGAAATATCCTTGTCTGTGTTCTCGTCTGCCATGTGTGGATCACGGGCTGCATTGTGTAACTGGGCCAAGTGCCACCCTCCTATAGACTACAGGTGAGCTGATAAGAAAGTGGTCACACTGGATTGTTACCGTAGTTACGCGCTCAGTCGCTTGACTCAAAACCAAGAACCGAAAGGAGACGCAGCAACACCGTCTATTGGTACAGCGAGACAAAATTAGGTCACAGAGGCATTGAATTTACAGGACTACCATACGACTACCGTAACTGACTGACAGACACAAAGCGAATCAACTGAAGCAGTTATATGTGGCATTCACGGCGTCAGAGCAAATCACGTTACAGGAAACATCAGAAAGCAACGCGAGAAAGCAGTCCAGCTAGAGCACAGGCGCTCGACCTCTTGACTGAACCTTGATTGGTTGAGTGGAACCACACCAACACTCACGACCACACCATCCGAGATAGGCCGGCCAATCATAGTGGCGTGATGCGTCCTGGCTGTTTCATTAGAAGATGGACTTCTCAACAGGTCAGACCAAATTACAACCCGGATGTGATTTGAAATGCAACGGTCACAGAAGTTGCATTCATTTCTGTATAACCAATATGCCGTCGGCAACACGGGTGAGAATCTACGTTAGCTTTAGACTGAATATGTTGGCCGTTTCGCGTGGATTTGACGACAGAGTCCATGGACAGAACCGTAACGCTAAACGACGGAGTCTCTTCATACCTTTTCCAGCTTAAGACTCCTCGATGTTAGTTTTACCTTTTCCAATATCAGTTCGGTGTGTCCGGTGGAGCTTCTCTGGGTCACACCTACGAACGGGGTCGCGCGGTTAATGTGCTTGAGGGTAGGTTGACAGGCATAGGAAGTCTTTGGTTCCTACTGAACGAAAGGACATGAACTTGCCAGATCCAGGCCAAATCGTTTATACCTAGGTCCTAGATTGACAGGGTCACAGCTCAATATCCATATGGTGTGTTCTAACCACACGACTGCGTCTGTCTGACACAGAAAGCGTGCTAAAAAGACCTCTAGCAAACCGACACTTTGTCTGGGGATATCTGATCGGTCCCCTTAGAGTGACACGCTTCAGTAGTTGGCTGAATAGCCGGACGATTCAAGTAACTACTGTCCAGGGTGTTAGAGTGGTAGCCATCCGAGTAACAATCCGACAACTGGCATAATCGTTGGGAACAGAACTGAAATACCCGAACAAGCGATCCATCGCAATCGCCAGGCTTCGCCAAGCAGTGTATGTAGTGAATGACAAACTGTTCTAAGCCCATCTTGGTAGAGTCGCATAAGGTTAGTTTGATTCCCGCATTCCTTAGATGCATCTCGTGTGAATGTCGAAGGGGCTACAAATTTTCAACGAAGCCCCCAACAGACCAGTAGAAAGCGTTCAGCTTAGGGGAGTAGCTCTTCCTGTGGAAAATCTCAGGTGAATACCGATGTGTTCTTGACCGTTAACAAATATATAGCATACGAAGGTGCTGCAATACGCTACAGAACGAAGTGAAGCGTCAAACCTGAAATTAAGGTTGTTTGACAGTACAGGTAAGGATAAGGAAAGGTGGTCGACGAACGTGTTGAAATCTCCAATCAAGATGCAAAAAATGGATACCGAGGGTATCGAGGTTTGCGCATGCATGTTTCCAGAACGGAAAGAAACAGGTTCACCGATGTACTTTACTCACACACTGATGACCTTGCAAGAACTTACGGCGGAGCTTGCCATCAAGACTATTAAACCCAACCAAACAACTCTTAGCAAATTTCGTACCTGATTTGCGGGCAATAGATGGAATGTTCTACGTTTCCCACGTATTTGCATCTTGGACGTTGTAATTTACAGTCTAATGGGGACTGTTGACGTTTGTACAATCTGAGGTGACAAGTCGACAGAGGGCTACGTGCAACCTTTAGTTTTCCCATACTTATAAAGGTACGGATCAAGGGGTAACGAGTAAAATGCAATTCAGTTCATTTGCTCCTGAGTGCCAGGATTCAGGAATATGGCGCAGTAATAGTTGACAAGAAAACGTGTTTCAAAGTAAGTCAGTCGTCAACAAATAATGCTGCTTGACCTATGAAATTATATTCTCTCTTGGTCAGGCAAATGATTGTTATAACCATGGAAACATTAAACAACCTAAACTGTGTCTGGGTCTCTTTTGCCACATCCACAGGGTTGCAAGCTTCCTGTAAAAAACTTTTGAAACTTTGCAGGCAGGGGGCTATCATTCGAGGAATAAACGACCAATGTGTCTGGGTCTCTTTTGCCACATCCACAGGGTTGCAAGCTTCCTGTAAAAAACTTTTGAAACTTTGCAGGCAGAAGGCTTTCATTCGAAGAATAAACGACCAATGTTATTGCATTTAGAAGCGAAAGTCTTGCCACACAGCAGCACCAGCGTGAGAAAATGAGTTCGGACAGCCTTCCTGCAGGCACTGTGATGCGTTGCTCTTTATCGACTATGCCCTTTTAAATGCGATTTTCTTCATGTTTGCTGATTACAATTCGGCATAGATGAAAGTGCAAAACCACGCCACAGCGAGCTGGTGAACAGTTAACGCTAAGCCAAATTTATTTTCTAAAAGATTTAATTTTTAAGTGACCAGTTCGCAAGGTTTCATGTTATCTGATCAAAAACAAATCATCGTTACTTAAAGGTTTCACTGTAAGTGTGTTTGAATCGGTTTACTCCGCAAAGGACGCTCTCCCAAAAAAAGCTGCTGTGTCTTACCAGACCAAGGCTAATGTTCAATGAAGGTTGTAAATTATGAAGTGGATTAGTGGTTGTGGAGCGATGAAATTTGGAAGTAAACTGGACTGTGTAATGATCCTCGGACTGCTTTCTAGTTGTCGATGGGAACAGTGACTTACAAACTTTAACATTAACGCTGAACTGGCGTATGCTCGTTTTTATCCCGCTCTTACCTGGAATTCGATACATTTTTGTGCACAATGCATGCTTCAGTTTAAGAAATGGTATTCGACGTCTGTTTTTATTCCGTTTACAGTATCAGATATTTCAAGCTAGGTGTAAGTCCAGATAAAACATGGCCGACGTCAATCTGACACTCAAGACAAATGCTTAATGGTGCTTACAAAATTCGATGTAACAGAGAGAAATCCATGTTGATCCGTCAAGTGAATGACTTCTGTGGAAAGTTGGCAGCCAGTCAAAATCTACAAGCTTAACTACGAAGAAGCTAGTCACACGACTCGTTCAACGGTTAAACAAAGAAACGGTAGTTCAACCTATTGAATTGTTTCAAGCTGACGAGCGTTGTTTGCATTTGTTATTCGCTGTTATTCATACTTAACTGAGGTTTGATACTTCGGATAGCTTCCAGTTTTCTCAAGCTACTGGCCACTTCAACGCAGTATAGTGAGAAGTTGGCGTCGTATTTTAGTTCTGGTGGACAACCGAATAGGTTACGTGAAGCTAGATTCACCTTTCGAATAATTTGGGAAGCTGTGTACGTCTTTGGAAAAACTACTCACCAGTAAAAAACAGGCTTACTGTTTGGGCATTTGTCAATGTAACAGCTTTGGTCACAGTAGTAAAGGGGCACTATAAACTTATAGCGCCGAAGCAAACGACCATACGGTTGTGATCGAACAGTCAAATAAATATAAAGATTTAATCAGAAAAGGTCTGCATAATTCGCAGTATGGGGGTTGTTTGACGACAGACAAGAAGCAAAATATGAAAGTGAGAAACTTCCCAGTTAATTGACGGAAGCAGTGGATTAACTGGCGACGTGTAAGTTATATCAAGTAAAAAATCTCTCACATACATGCTGATCCTTGTTGAGTTGCAGAAGATGTTTGGATGAACAGGGAATCTTTTGTGGAAAAAATCTAAAATGAGAAGGTTACTATTTTATCTGGCTTGTTGCAGATGAGCGCTCAGAATATACCTTGGAGACTGCTGTCTATTAACAAGATGGAACAACTTCTGTTTGTGAAAGAATTTGTTTCAGGATATATCTACCTGAATTATCGAGTTGACTTCAAAAATGTGAATGTGAAGTATACTCCTCAATTCGTCGTTTGATTTCGGTGTTACGGCTGATTCAAGAAATGTGTTATAGGTTGATCACACTACGACGCTGAGTGCTAGCTATCATGGAATCACGTGGTTCACCTAGAACTTCAGCAAATCTCCACTGAAATGGTAAGTCGTCACGATCACGAGTTTAATTTGCGGTAGCTGATCATTTTTGCAGTGGATTCCTTAGGCAAGAAATCGGCCGCCTGTAGTACGTCGGCAGAATAAGTGAATGAATCAAACTGAAGCAATCTGTTCCGAGTAGGATCCCGAACATAACGCATGACCGTGTGTTATTTCGTTCAGTCAAAGTCTATCTCAGAATGAGCATCTCTCGTCACATAAGGAAAAGTCTGAACCTGTGTACTCGACATGAGCATACCAGGGAGTTTGACAGCACGAAACAGTTTTCAAGTTACAACTTGAAACATTTGAGGAAGCAGGCCATACAAATAATTAACTTCCTTGATCGTAGGAAGCGATGTCGATGACAACTGGGATTGTTTGAGACTACCGTTCCTAGATCGCTTTCAAGCGCATTGTTAACCCAACAATTACATCCAAACGTTAAAACCTATTGCCACATTAGTCTAGAAAAGCGAAACGCTTGAATCTTAATCCACTGTAGGACAGCACGCTTCACGAAATCGTAAGCCTTCATCATTAAAACCAGTGGACCACATGAGATTAGTATTGCATTATGTTCCCTACTTTTGTGCCAAGAAAGCCAAAACTCTGTGATAAAATGAGTAGCATCTGTTTAATGGTCAAATTTGCTGGAAACACACGACTAGTTTCTTGGCTGTTGCTGATTGTCATGTATGAATACCCGGTGAATTTCGGTCACACATCGTCTCACAAGAACGACAAATGTTTAAGAAGCTTCAGACAGGCGGAGTTGCCACACAGTTCCAACTAGTGCTGTTAATATCGACACTGGTCTGTGAACTCTACGAAATCTGAGATAAACGATGAATCTAACTCGCAAGTCAGTTAGTAGCTAAAATTTTAAAACGTTTCCTTAAGACATATGCTCTAACAACATTTCCTGTGTTTCCATCAGTTACTTACTGTAAGTTACAACCGGAGAGTCAACAGTCTGGGTGCTACCAATCTCATGTTTCTGACGAACGCACAAATTTATCACCTCGATGTTCTTGTATGCATCCAAAATGTTTGAGGTATCTCTTTGTTTTTTTCGTTGTGTATGCCGTTGAATTACGCACACTTGAAAATTAATTGACCTGCCGACCTATTAACTTCTGGTTCGCCTTCCACCTTTCTGTTCACAGAATTTTTTAGTTGTTAATCCAATTATCGTGTTCGACCTCGGAACAGAATGAGGATTACTAGCTGGATAAACTGCCGTAATGTGTAGGCTTATGTCAGTTTGGTTGTGGCCCGTGTGTATGTATGCAAATTACATAGGTTGAGAAAACGCTACGGACGCACACATCTCACACGTTAAGCGAAACGTTTATTAAATTACCTCTCTCATTAATCGAAAAATTAACAGCCAAAAGTACACATTAACAATGCCCCCAAGTGCGTAAGCAGGTACTAATCAACTTTGTAAAATGATATACACACGGTTCCATTCGTACATGCACAATTTGTAATTTCACTGCTATTAATCGAACTGTGTTGTTATTTTCTAAGTTTTGTGGATTTTTTAATCAAAAGCGCCGAACCGAACGTTTCAAAACAAAAAAATTGAGTGGGAAGGTAAACATTTCAAAGTAATCCCTGAAACCACTTGGACAAATATGTGGTTTTGCACAAGAAACGTCAGTTTTGTGTTTTCATATCTCTTTTGGTCACAGAATAACTTCTGTTAGACGATCAACATATGTAAGATAACCACAGTTGTAGGTTTACGACTGAATGACCTGGAATATCGACAGTAGAAAGGAGTTGTTCTCTTCAATAAAAAACAATACACTGCAAATCGACTTCATCTTGTTTTTGTGAATAATAATCATCATCATCATCAAAACAGCCATGAGCCTGACCAAAGGTACTGTGGCTCGGGCCTCCGCTCACCTCAACAGTGACGTGGAATATCTTAGAAGGAAATGTTACTAAGAAGGTCAACAAATATTAAAGAAGACTAAGCGGAAGAACTAGAACTGGTATGGATACAGGTGCGCCATTGACTGCGACACACCGTCATCTCGGATAGCGTCTCTAACCAGCGGTTTGAGTGATCACGAGGACCCCATCCAGGCAGGCGATGCTTGCCCACTTTGCTCAGTGGGGCAGTCAAGGTCTTCATATTTCGTGACCACGTTGTTGCTTGACCACCACGCGGTTTAACCCAACTGTTGGTGGCCTCAGTATATAATGCCCGGTACGGTAAACGCTCAGCTGGCATACGGAGCACGTGACCCAACCATCGCAAGCTGTGCAACGTAACTACTTGACCAATTGATCGCGCATCCCGAACGTTCCGGAATACGCGCCGGCGAACTGCCGCATTGCTCACACGATCAGCCCACTTAATGTGGGCCAAGTGGCGGAGACAACGATGGTCAAACACAGCAAGCCTGTTGATATCTTGCTTGCGAACAGGCCACGTTTCCGAACCATACAACAAAATGGAACGCACACAAGCATTATAGACCCTTCCTTTCAGCGACAACCGAACGTCTTTTCGACGCCACAGATGATGCAGTTTGGCAAAGGCAACTCGTGCCTTTGCTATCTTCGCTGATATCTCATCAGTAATATTACAACCTGACGAGATAGTGCTACCCAAGTATGTGAAACTGTTCACAGTCTCAAGTAGATTACCTACAATAAAGAAATTGGGGGTGGAAATGCCCCAGTCTTGAAGCAACACTTTGCACTTTGAAGGTGCGAAGCGCATTCCATACAAACCAGCCCGGTCACTCACCTTGTTCAGCATGGTCTGCATGTCTTCGGCAGAGGGGCTAAGTAAGACAATGTCGTCTGTGAATAAAGTACTGATCGAATCTCCAGATATCTTCTGGAGGCCTATCGGCGAAAAATGCACGTGACCAGTATCTGTAGACAAAGAGACGAACTTTTGTTGGTATTTCTGTAAGGACAATCCAGTACATTAAAAACCACTAAAAACCACACAGGTTAGTAGATTGTCATGAAATCCAAAGGTCTAATTTGAAAAAGGAATTCATTTTAGCCTTGTTATGAAGTCCTTTGTGAAAGATCTGTTGATGCTGTGTGACTAGAACTTACCACTCACGATTCCATCGTTTCCTCAAGTTGACCAAAGAGAGGAAATACGGACCGCACGAAATGTTTTCTAGCGGCCCCGTTAATTGGATTCACATTTACAGTACTGAAGTTACGAGTAGTACGAGTACTTTTCACCCTAAAATGTTTGGTACCTAGTCTACAAGAAGTGTTTGGTTCGAATTGAAAATTAGCTCCCAATGCGTATGAGGTTGCACTCAGCTTCAAGACACGATCAGTTGTCTTTACATAACGACTGATCTTCTTACAAAACGGTTGGACTATGTCACCTTGCGTAATTTTTAAACTCACAATAATTCTGTTCTAGTAGATGTCAATTCCGTGTTATCCTTTTCAGAACATTCTGAGAACTGGTACTATCTTCCAGGCTATCTCACCTATACTCCTTTGAGAATTTTCATGGCTCCTCATTTTGTTTAGTTGTGTGCTTAATACACATGAACCCAATCTCTCCCAAAATTCTGAACTAATGGTTCCGTTATTAAACAAACGTCGGCGACCTTGAGAGAGACGTCTTATCACGCTGACTACACATAACATACGACTGGTTTGATTGCAAAAGATTAAGACGTAACAACACAAAGTAGGCAGACTAAACAGTAAGTTGTCTTAATATTGCTAGGTTAATCTAAACACAAGCCAAATTAACTGACGTAGCTGCGACGTTGTACAATGTTGATTTACTCAAGTTCCAGTCACTAGTGCACCATTTACAAGTTGGATTTTATTTACCCGACTTTCCACAATAATTACTTTTCTGTTCTTGTGAATAAGTCTGTGCATCTGGTTTCCAAGGTGATATGTAAAATCGTTTACTTTTCTGATCGAGCGAAACGATGTAATCGAACGCACGATAAGAGCTTGATAGTAAATTTGAACAAATGCATTGTGTGGAGCCATAAAAGGTTTCTCTATTTTTCTCTAATTTTCTTATAACACGTGCAATTTTAGGGGTAAGTTGACATTATAATTATATTTTTTACTACGAATTACTTTCCAAGTCAAATTGGTACTTAGTAAATTGATGTCTGCACCTGGCTGTATCGGTTACCGGTGTGTTAGCTAATACGTTCTGACTGTTGATTATATTAGGGCAGCACTACACTACGATCCTCGTTAAAAATGCAACCCAGAGCAATATAATCAAACACATACAACTCACTCAAGATTTTTACTATAAAACAATAAATGCAACAATTTATATCTTTCAGTTAAGTGAGTGACAAGTGGATCGTATTTAAAACAGTGTTCAGTTGCTAACGTTTAGGGTTAGCTGATGGATTTTAGCTCACAAAATTGGAAACTGTTCAGAAAGGAATGCTGTTTCTAAGTTCCCACTCTTCAGAAAACACAGATAGAGAAGGCACAAGTTGATCTGGTTACCAGTAAATTTCCATTATCTTCCCTCTAGCTCTAGAATAACTCAGCTTTTACTATATGCACAGTTAGCATTCTTTATGATTTCAATAAACCGGCCTACAGACGAATTAATAAGGTAGCAATAGACAGCTGGTCAGTTCAGAAGCCAATTTGTTTATATCTTCCCAGGCATGAGTTAAGTGTAACTCTCCTACATTTCAACTGGTTCCAGTCTTTGTCAGCAGAATCTTCCTTCTCTAACACTAATATTCATTTTCTTGCATTTAGGGAGCTCAAAAATGTTGCGTTCTTCGAAATTCTCCAGTTCCTCACAAGGACCAGTCGAACGATAGTTCAAACTTTCTAGACATTTTGTTCCCCATACGACAAGATGTTACAGTACAAGGCCCAATGCAATTCAAGGTCAGCTGAAGCGTTGAACACACTGAATCAGATTGAATATATGTAGATGAAATTTAGCGAGTCAACTAATTCACGGAGATCGACACAGGTGCACAGACAACTACTTGCAAACAGAAGAGAAGACAAAACGGAGAGCACAAGACAAGCTGTACAGGATGGTTTTAGTTGCAAGCAGACATTTCACCCAGTTTCCCGATGAACATCCTGAAAGAGACTAGTCCATGCTTACATCAGAGTGATTACCACGGATCGGATTTTATTGGTACCAGTGTTCAAATGTAGCCAGACTACAGTAGGCATAATTCGCAAGTTGCAGCTCAGCTCATACCCTGAAGCTGAATTGTGTTCACTGCTTACAGCTCTACTTGTAGCTTAGCTTGCTCACATCCGAATCCTACCGAAATGCCCCATCTCTCTTACACTATATTCGTATCTTTGCAATTGCAATGACACCTATAACGACACAACAAACCACAGTCTACAATGGGAATTAATTTCACACACTTCTGATTGGTTGAGGCACGAGATGATACAACAGACGCAGGCAGGGTGAACAGAAACTCATCTTCATTCATTGCAGTGGATGTCGGAGAAACAGGTTATGTCAGTGATCCAGCCATCTTCCTTAACATGTTACTGTGTAACCAAAACTCGATATCGGTCACTTTTTCCAAGACAATGCTACTCAATACTCACCACTTAGCTCTGTGTGCACAAACTGTTGAGTCCAGTAGTTTGAATGTCGTGGGACTGTTAACATCTGTCCTGCTCGTGTATGGCACCAAAATGGCCAACTGAATTATAACCGATACGCCCTTATTAAGTACATTCTAATGTTTTCCACTCGCTACTAAGAAGTATATACAAAAAATTAGAGCTCGCGTCATATTTTTTCGTTATTAGTTTTAGAATATTTTACGGATCACCTTTGCAACCTGCATTAATAACATTCGGGTAACACATAGAGAATGATGTAACCAAGAAGGATAATGTGATTCAATGTTCAAGTTTCAAACAGGTATTGAACAAGTTGTTTATTTCAATCCCCAGTGAAGTGGTGATAGCGGCTAACACAAGTTTGTTTTTTCGAAAAGTTTTATAAAATATGACTTATCTAATCGCCCAGCAAGCTGACTGACAACTGAGTGTCTACAACCAACAGGGTAGGCAAAGTAAGCTGGGCACAAAACCACGTAAGTAAGTGGGCAGTGGAATGAACACTAATCAGATACAAATCGGTCAGTATGGAAAAACTTCATAGTAATTTGATAAAATATATCACAAGGTGCCAAAACGACTCCCTAGCTTTTGGAAGAATTATTTGCAATCTCCAAATGTTTAGCAAGTGAACCGCCCAAAAATAACCAAAACTGTTTGTCTAGACAAGAACGCGCAGAGCGGTTTAAGCATATAAAAATTTTACGGAAGGCAGTCGTACTGAGTAAAGAGTGTATATAGTTGGTGACAAGACTAAGTAAGCATTGTTTAATAAATTTTCCACGAGTTGTACGGAAGAACAAATTAGACGTAATCAGATAATTGTCATATCTTCTAATCAAGTTTTAAGCGGAAAACGTCTAAGACATAAAGACTTTAACAACAAGAGCATAAAAATCAACAAGAATACATGGTAGCCAGTAAGAAAGGATTACGAGAACGACATAATCCTAGTGAAGGGTGTAAGCTAATGATTTAAAACTTCAGACCATAAATGAAAGCTACTCCAGTTGATGTTATCCGGCAAGTCTCGTTTAAGAGTTTGATGCGAAAATTGCCATCATTTAGACATCGATATTCAAGTCCAGTTAAGCTAATTCACTATCGAGCTTTGTGCACCATAAATGGGAAATTGTGGGCTTTCCATCTAGTTAGATCATCAGTAATTAACTAATTAATTAACTAAGTGTGCTTGAGTAACAAAATACTGATTACGACAATAATGGGCGTAAACCTCTCGGAGAATTTAGCTGATGCCCACAACTGATGTCAGCTGTGATGAAATTCCAGCGATTCCGTTCCAAGGCTAATTGATTGATGTGAAAGTTCAGTGTATGCAGAAGACAAGCTAGTTCAGAATTAACAAGAAAACAAGAGCTGGTGTGTTTGAGTACAAAACTGTACTGTAATCTAATGGGTTGTGTGAAACGTCTCTAAATAGGATCGATTAAAAGGTATGAATTGCTTCGGATAGGGTGTTTTCTGAAACGTGTTTGCATACTTCGAAGTGGGGAAGAGAGTGAAATCAGCAAATTGTTCATGGGGGTGCCATTGCAACGAGGTAGCAGTTTTAACGATCCAGCAAAAAGTGTGGATTCCTTCGATAACAACTAGCCGGTAAACAAAAAATCCACCAAGATGTTGCACAAGATTTGATAAATTGACTGACCAATAATGAAATTTTACACGCCATACACCAGATGATCCCTCTGACTCTTGTCGGAACATTCTCATTAGTATGTGGTCATATCGCGTTGTTAACCAAAATAATACCCGGATGTTCAAAAGAATACAGATGGTCAGCATTTGTGAATGATTCACTAGTGACTGGATAAAGAGTTAATGGCAGTTTTCACACATTCCCCTCTACTTTCCAGAGGAAATCACGGTTGATTTAACCTTAAAGTGTACTGCATCTTCCGCTACAGGCCAATTGAGGTAATTTGCCAAGCAGTTGAACTCATATGAAAGTGACTTAAACTTGAGCGCATAGGAAACAAGTTACAAAAAACGTATTATGACTGTTTGAGGGACATTATTGTTGTCTGGTGTTCAAAAGAGAGCAAACTGCTTTCAATCGATTGACTAACCCCAATCGTTTTTTGATTAAAGAGAACCACGTTTGTGTCAAAAGGTAGAAGGTTTAACAGTGTTTCTCCGAGCCGCATGTTTCACGGGGTTCATGCGGTGTGAACGCATTTTAAACTGATGAAAATGTGGCTACTTGGAGGTCAATAAACATCCGCTCACTAGTCAACTTGACTAGGTACAAAGTCTCGTGAATCCTGTAACACAGTTGTGAAAAATATTGCCTAGACGATTACAACTTGAAAGTAAACGACTGAGAATATTCCTGTGCACATTTGCGAAATAAAATTTAGGTCTGTCTGTAGAAAATACGACCGAGTTACAATGGCCCGAGTGAAATGAGATATGTTGGAAGAAATCAGTGGACAACCTTATTTCAAAGTATTGTGCAATATCTACAATTCTGTTAAGAAAACAGACATACAGGTATGTTGATTGTATCTATTGAAGACTTTGCTTCTAGTTAAAGAACATAAAGGCAGGCTACTTTGAGATCCATGGGGTTGGGCATGAAGTCTAAACTGGAAAGGTTGGCATTGATCAGTCGGTCATCTGCGAGCTACTAGCAATGCTTGTTTCCAAACTTCCGGTCCCTCACTAGAAAACTGCTTTAGACGATAAAGATGGAAGGACTTCTGTGTCTAGTTCATAAAATGAGGTCACAAATTAGCGTATTTCCCTGAAGGCATAATATTGCTGTTTGCATCTGTGCACAGTGGAACCCACACTCTCACTTATCGCCAAATTAGCCGATATAGACAACCACGCAATTCAGCTGGCTACACACTGTCACACGTTCAATCAACCACTCCGTGATTAGGTCTGATTGCATGCCTGTTCGCTTACTGTCTGAGTGTGTGTATTGTGAACATTTGATAATGAACTGCTTCAGAGTGTGAAAACATTCGAATTTCGCGTGAGATTGATTATGATGTCTGTGATGTCCTTATTCCTACCCAATTGTCTTTTTTCACAACCCGAAACGTTTTCTTTGTAACCTTACAACGCGTGGTAACAATGCAATTAACACAGAAATATAAAACATGAACAGATGATTTCTCACTTTTGGGTGCAAATCCACGGATTAATGAACTATTAGTTGATTCGTTGCTTTAAAAGAATATAATTTTGCAATACGTCTACAGTTACAAATTGTCAAGCTAATATGTATGTACCTCTTTCGGGTACACATGAAATCTGATCACTTCTTTAAATGTTACCTGTTATTGTAATTACGAAAAGTAAAGGCCGATGAACATGAAAGACAGTAAAAACCATAGGGTCCCGCCTCTTCGCCGTTTTTCAAGTGAATTTTTTTCAGTCATAGCCTTACCAAAGAAGCGTTTATCAGTCTTCTTTGTAATGAGCTTGTTGCATGTATGTCTAGAGTAAAACTACAAATGAGTTGCACTTAATACCCGATGGAATTAATTTTGCTCACCAGATTTACGGATACTTCAACTCATGGTTCTCCTTTCTGAGCCATAAGCAGTTCGAAAAATATAATCTTGGTTTACAAGTAAGCCCTTGTGTCCTCATCTTAGTGGTGAAATGCTCAATAGTCAAAAATACTTCTGGCACCTGTAGGTTTTTTAAAAACGCGAATACCTAATGGGTTTTAAAAAAGATATAGCTTTGTAGTTTGTCACGACTCCGGTTAACAGTCGGTGTGCCATCACCAGACAACAGCTACAATTGCTAAGAGATCTTAAGCCAAAACCAAACGCAGTAACGCACAAGAAAGCCGCCATCCTGGAAGCAAGTACGTATGTTCAAAAGATGTGGGCAATATTGTATAACCAAACAAATTTTCACCGGATAGGGAGAGTTGGTAATGTTACCGAAATATAAAACGGCACAGGGGAACACTTTCAGCTGCTCTCCTAGTTAAAGACGTTTGCTGAGATAACGTTTAAATCTGTTTAGCCTTGTGGATCGTCAGTACCCTCCACTTTGAAGTACTTCGAAGACTCAGAAGATTGGAATGCGGATCAGACTCATTTTAGCAATGATAAACTTCTTCATCCATAAACTGGTATGCTGGTTTGTCATTAACCTGACCCCAGCGAAACAAAAATTTCAGTCACATTCCACTGGAAATTTTCTTGAACTGGTCAGTGACTTAAAAAGAATCAGTCTCGTTGATGAGTTGATGTGCTCTGCAAATATTCAGTCAATGCTCACTAGTGTTTCCGCAGCACGAAACTATTGATTACATTCGTCAGCTCGTTGTAGTTAATCGCATTTCGTCGCCACTTCCGAATGACATTGTTAAGAATCTTTACTGCGTTGTGCTTAATGTTTCCGTTTTCGCTCTCCCGAGCAGTTCTACTATCAAACAGATGGAGTAGCCATGGTGAGTCTATCATGTCTCACGGTATCAGACATTTTCATGACAGGAAGTGAGCGACAACTAGCTACGGAGAGAACAAGCTTCTCATGTAACAAGTGTCACATCTATCCTCGGCCGAGGTAAACAGGTGACAGCCAGTATGATACAAAAGCTTAGATAGTTGTCGTTCTAACTTAAAGGTTACGTGTTAATCCGAGGCTGACAATTGCCTGCTACTTCTGGACACACGCAGAGGTTGCCGAGAGGATGGCTCGATTATAAGAGCTGTCTATAGGAAAACCACGTAGTCTGGTCAATACCTGAACTTCAGCAACTTCACATCTGTTCAACGTGAACCGAGACTAGTGAATACTGTGTTCACACGAACAACACGGATTTGTACGCAAGGCAGTTTTGCGGAAGAACCTGACATGATCACTCCATTCCTGCAATGAAAAGTCCATGGACGGGTACAGTAGATAAAAAGTATCACCCGAAGAGGTGGTCATTGTGGAGAAAAAGGTGGCTTACATGGAGCCTTCTAAGGGTGAGTACATCGTACACCAGACAACATACCGATTGAGACTTCCAGTTAAGCGAACATACAGTGTAACTGAACTCTGTGTAGGTGCTTGTACTTGGAAGCTAACAGTGACTTCACTCAAAGGAAGTCAGTCTATCGGTGTTAACTCATTACCCATCGACTGTAACAGTGTAGGACGCTGACTGAAATCAACCAAACGTCTCTCAACGCGTCTATCTGTTTCGAGGGCATTTTTTCTAAGCACAAATTGTCCATAGTTCTTAGCTACGTCCACCGCAACACACACAAAGTTGATAACTATATAATTCATCAATTTGTTCGGCGGTTTGTCTAACTTGTCAAAAACAAGTTAGCTATCTGCATCCACGCCGAAGTTCGCCCATGCGTACTCCTAGGTTATCTCTCGCTATTACCGTATGGTCCAAATCGAGGGTGCAGAGGCTACCCTCAAAGACAGTTTGTTCGGTCTCATTGCGTGTGACACTATAGTCACTGTGCACGTTTGGAGCGTGGCAAAGACAAACAAAGGAGAACACATGCGGGATGGATGGATGTGCTCTACCACCGTGGTCCTTAGGAAATGGTCTGTTATCCACCCTCCGATCAAGGCCTCGTTACCCTCAAATCTTCCGCTGCGCTACAGAGCTCCACTCTAACGTTCTACTGACTGCAATATGAAATTCATGAAATCGCCTTGTTCTCATTTCTGAATTGTGCTGAACCGCCTATGAGATGCCTTGCGCTTGGCACAACCGAGTGTCCAGGTACCAAGTGGATAGGCTACGGATTATTGGTCACACAGTCTACCGGAAACCACGATCGCGGTTAGTGGCGATAAGGCTGTGTTATCAGCACACCGAAGAGCCGTCGGGATTGATGTGATGTGAAGTGGGTAATCCAGTTTTCATACAACTGCCATTAGATTTTTTATATCTCACATGAAGTCCAACGCACGCAATCTCTCATTGTTCCTTGATCATCAAACATCGTGGAATCATTTATGCTTCATTGTATAATGCCATCCTTTGTCGAAATATCCAACCACTGGTTATTTCCTACCATTCTCGAGTCCCGAGATATTTATGACATCTAAGGACGGGGAACACGGATTTAACTATTCCCGTTCTTCTAACAGGCGTTTCACTGAGAAAGATCGTATTACCTTCCCAATGCATGAGCCTCGAGTCTACTAGCACTCCGGTTTACTTCAGAGCCGTTGAATGTGAGAGATGCTTTAAAAAAATCTGATCTGTTTAGTGTTTAGCGTATCTGACGCAACATTCCTAGTTGGTGCCTTGAGGGTTGTCGCCCTTTGCCATTCTGAAAGTAGAGATTCACCATTTGTTTAGTGTTGTTTATAATTCAGCTCCCTTCACTCAGCATTCAGCCAAGTTAGTATTCCTTGTTTCATTTCTTTGATTGCTTTATATCATATTCCTTTCTTACTTTGAAAGCAGTGCGCTATTTGCTGTTTAAAACAAAATTAACTGTGAAGTGAACGACTATAGAGTGAAAACGGTGGTGGCCTAAACGCATTGTTGGGATTATGAAGGAAAACTGACGGAAAATGATGATGTACTTGGACATGACCAATCACACATCTGTCTTCTCAGTTATTCCCGCGTTCGGTGAAGCTGATACACACACATACAAGTATTTCAATTATCCATTCACCCCAGTTGTTTTCATTGGTTCAGTGCGCTGGATACTTCTAATAAGATAAGTATTTCGCTGCATCAATTTTTCTAGTAAATTAACAACTTTGCTGATGGTAAATTAATAGTTACAGTAACAAACTTTCGGTACCCGTTTCACTTCGTTCTAATTTTTACATGATATGAATTGATCAACTGTCCTGCAACCGGAATCGTTTCATGGTTTTTTAATTCATTGATGCAAACTGAAAATAGTTCACTGCTACATGCGCACTACAGTTTAACACTTGTTGCCAAGTTTTTAACACACATTTTCAGTGTGATCATTTGAGATAAACTTGAAACCGAACGTGAATTCATAATTTAACAGCAGTTTTCGAGTATTTGACAATAGTAGTTTCTGTTGACGTGTCATCGTTGATATTGAAAGTGCTCTAGAACAGGTGAATTAAATACAAATCTGACAGTAGTTGAGGCAATCAGACTTGTTTGTTAATTAAACCCGAAAATAGTAAATCATACGTCTTTGTTGCAAGAACAGGCGAATCGACTACATTCCAGTTATTTATGAGGAAAGATCGGTAACCCGTAGAAATGAAGACACACGGTACTGACACAAGCAATAAAACAGGTTGGTTCTAGATTCAACAAGGATATTCATCAACTGTTAAAGGCGAATCGATTGTTCATGTATCCACCTGATAAAATCACCAACACAAGTTAGTCAAAATGAGTCAGGACCATGCATCATCCACGTATCAATTCACAACAATCAGTTGTATTTATAGAACTCATGATTTTGATGGCTTATTCATTCAAATTTTCCTGTGTAATTGTAACTCCGAGCTTAATTGTCTAGCGTTTCACAAACAAATTCAGTTCTTAGCGTGCACCGTGTGAGTGCTAATCCGGACTCGTCATTCCATAAATCATCTGGCTTTCCATTTTCGGCATCAATTTGTTCTAGTTTTTAGTAGTGACACAAGTCGCTCTGTGTGTACTCGTTGGTGATTTTGGTGAGCCAAAACGTAGTTATGAGCTATTTTAGCCGGTAGTGTTTTACTCAAATATGGCAATAGACACACAGAATGACGTTCCCCTCTACTGGCAGCTTTGTTGTTCACTGCATGATGGCGGAATAACCATTATGGTTTCTTTACTACTTCATAACTTTTATCGTTTGGTTGAAAAGTCTCCATAGGCGGATTTTAAGAAGTAGTTCAGAATATTCATTTGGAATCAGCTCATTCACTGAAGTCTTCAGAACCATTGCCTGAACACCGTTGTCTGGACAAAACTTTAATACCTTGTGAAAAAATAATTAATTATATCGCCAACAACGCGTTTGGAATGGGCAAACTTACAGTTTGAACTAATCTGTGCACTTCAACCGTTACGTAGCGTATGAATAGACCGGTCTACAACCGGTATTTGTTCACGACTTGACCTTAACTTTCTTGGTGTGCGTGAGAAGTGAATTGGCCTAATCCGTGTGTTGTGTGCAGGATTCCACCTTATTTCGTTTACTCATCAAAGAACTTTCATCCATATCACAAGTCCAACACTTAATTAGCTGGTCAGACTGGTTAAAAACGTTTCGTAGAAATATTAGCTGAAATGCAAGGTAGAACAGATCTTGTGATCAACCGTTATTTTAGAATATGTTTTAGGGCTATGAACAAAGTAACTCCTAATCATATTCCAGCCATCGGCAGTCAAGTTGGACATCTTTTGTATGCTGCAATCAACTACCGGTGGTTACCTGAAGGTTTTCCCACACTGCTTTTTTTTAGGTATCTTAAGTCATAATGATCTGATACTAATTTGGCAGACACTTCTTCTCCACACTCAGTAATTGCAAAACTTCAACAAATTTTACAAACGCAACCTGATTTCTTGTTAGCGACCGTACTACATCTTCTAAACGTCTAACAACGCTCTTGTGACAAAAAAACATTCCCATCAATGCTCTGTTCTACGTGTACGCAGATTCAGTGGTTTTTTTTTAAAAAATCCGATTGTCATTTTAGAGGCAAGGAGTCATCCACGAAACCACATACAGTTGAAGTAATCGGCAGTACCCCCATGTGGATACACTTGACACTGTGACTTAAAAAATGCCGTCCTACATAAATGGACGCAACTGGCATGTGTTGAATCACTCGGTTTGCGCACACTGACCCCCCAAACTGAAGAGATATCAGGCTCACATGCCCAAGTTTTATACTCCTCGGCACACACGTATGTTCAAGTAATCAAACGAGATTAAGTCTACCGAGTTTTACTTTTGCTCATAAATACACGCTGTGCAAGCTTGAATACGATCATACTTGAGACATGGATCAAATTGTTTTTGTTAAACAGATTAGCAGTTTATTCATCAACTCACAAATGACAGTGAGCTGAACTAGACGGCTTTTTGGTTCAAGCCGCAGGTCACCATGATTGACGTAGAGGCTATTCTAGAAGCAAACTATTGTTAAAACTATAGGGAATCCTGTAGGTAACAGGCAGTATCTGGACGACATGAACTGAACATCACTCACGATTGGTTTCGGTTCTTTAATTTCCATAAGCTACTGATCCAGCCTTTTTGAAACGAAGACTCTAGACAAAACTCTCGTTCTTATTGAAGCCTGTTGGTAAGGCATGCCTTCACAATAGCTAGGTTGTAAACTCTGGTCACGAGTAATTATCAGTACTCAGAACGTCTCTCAGCAAATGTGAGTATTTCTTTGAATTCATTATGGACAGACATTCCAGTCATAGTGTCATCAAGTGGAATTAACGGGACCATTGCTGCCTCTTCCTTCTAGCCGATCAGACAAGTCGAGGGAAATTTTACTACGTACATGCAGCTGAGCGTTTGCATATGATAATCCAGCGGTGCCTCATCAGTAAGATGAGGTTAGATAGCAGGGCCAACAACAGTGTGTACCCAGTCATGCCCTTGACTTCAGCCTGCAAGGCGTTTCAACGGGTGACATATGTAATCGCGCATCCCAAAATCTGGTAAAACAGATCCAGTAAATTTACTGAACAAGGTTCTCTTTTCCTGTGTATGCTTCGTTGATTGACAACTTCGTGTCACCTTTCAACCTGGTACATAATGTCCGCTATGCCGAACATCCGTCTGGTATACGAAGTGGTTTATAAATACCCCCAGACTGTGCAATTGTACTGCTTGACAAACTGGGGATTTAATGCCGTAGAACAGGTTAGTTGTTCAGACAATCAACAATGGATGACGCTTCTGCAAGAGTCGCCTCACAGGCGGACGACACTGTTCAAGTTAACCTAACCATCAAGACAGGTCCCTGGATATTCGGGACAACCTATATACATATGCTAGCAAATTTTGCTACAGGCGAAATGGTATTAAGTGAAAATCCGATTATTTGAGCCACTCTGTTGGACATGCGTTTAGTTGGGTGCTGAACGCCCGCCAACTGCGTTGGGGTCTTGTTTATGCTCAGAAATACAGGTGGCAGACGTACACTACTTTTGACGGACATTTTAGCCGTACACACGGAATGGGGTGCCCGTCTAAAATGTGATCTTATTTGGTAAATTGTGTTGATTATTTGCTTATTTTTTGGGCCTTGATTCATACCCCGATCTCTCATTTTGTAAGAACCTGACGCGGTCCACCGTCGTCAAATAGGTGTACACGTTGCACTTAAATAAATAGCCACAACCTCTCAGGTAACAAGATTATTTGTTTACGGATTTGGTGAAGGTTATAACGACCGTAAACAATCCCCTGTCACCGGATCGTTCAAACGAATGGTGGAGAGGCAATTTCTCTTCACGTACACAACATGCATTTAAGAAAGAGCTTTGACAGTAACATCACAAGACTTAATAAACCGAGTACAATGCATTCGGAACTGTGAACCAATCTCACTTAAACTCACTTGTCTTCTTCTGTCTCTCAAGAAATCCAACAGGAACCTACACACCCAAAGTCGGCGTCTTGAAATTCATAGATTGAGCAATCAAATCAGTCATCTACCCATCACCACGCACGTTCACAACCCATCCCAATATCCCTCTCACTAGTGCTTGTGATGATCGAATGCGTGGGTTGCCAATTTTTTTGCTGTATAAGTGAACCTAAAACTTCCACAATATACATGTCTGCTCAATTTGAAAAGTGTTCTATGAAAAACGTGTTTAGACCGAATTTACTGTGATCAGGGCTGTTCTGGTGGATACTATTAATCAGGTTTGATTGACTAAAGCGCAACGTCCGAGGTCAGTTTAACATTCTTAATTTCAGGAACCACATGACTACAACCCTACCGTCACTGGAAATGTTGTATCACAAATTTGGATCAATAAAATGAGTTAGGACTTCCAAATATGTTTATTTGTTCTACTAAAATATCCCCTTATCATGGGTAGTCAAAGCTGATATAAAGATGGCGCTGCAAAAAAGTCTGTGCGTATAAAATCATCTGAACGTCACTCAGTTCATCTTGCACTTTGACCAAAAGAAAGGATATTTTCCACGAGTGCTCCTTCTTCTCATCTAACTTCTGGGGAGCAGTCCAAAAATTCTCATCGGAAACAGACTGAATTTGTTGTCAAATCTCTAGCAATGTCCAGATTCAATATGTCAATAACAATGACTGCCAATAGAGGAATACACCCAGCTAAGTTCTTACCTTCGGCCTATCATTTCTCGGTTTTAGAATTTCTTATAATTACAGTGGGAGTGCCGGCGGAAAGAATTATGGTTGTCTCCATTCCATAAAACATTGGATTCAGTTTGGTTAGTTGTTCAAACTGTCTGAAAAATGTGCTTTAGATGAAGCTATCCGCTCGCTGTTTATTTTGAACTTTAAAAGACTCAGCAACTCACCTTGAAATCAAAAAGCTTATTCCAATACACCGACTTTTGTAGCTAACGTACCCTCATATGGTAGAGCAAGTACTTATGCCCCTCGTTCAGTCACCCGATTCATCCTATTACCCTCGTATACGTGCGCTGACTAACCCCAATTCAATCTATCTCTGTAAATCTCATGTATTAAAATATTTCTTGTTTTTCAATTCAACAGACATTCTCGTTCATGAGTGCGTTATTCTCTGTGAAACACCCACAAAAATGAGCGGGTCTGACAGAAAAAACCTGAAAGAAAACGGTTGCTAAGGCCAACCTGTTAGAACCTAACGTTGTTCACAAATTGTGAGCTTATGATCTGTCGGATGAGATAGTTATCAAAATCCGACTTCACTATGGTTCTATAAATATGCTCTGACAAAGGGGAGGGTTAGCTATGGGGTGCACCGGAAGCAATTAAAACGTCTAAATTTCCCACCGTTCCGTTTTTAGTCTGTGTCCACTGGTAACCTGAGTTGATTAGTGTTCGGTTAATCAATAAGTGCCCGCAAACCATTGTATACCAACAGACTATGCGATTTGTGATGAAACGGTGTTGGACAATGGCAAACATCTCTCACTTTACGCATTTGCCATTCGCTTCGAATTAAGTTCATAGGAAACAATCACCATGTGAACAACTCCCCTATCTATATGCATTCCCACCAACCCTGCTTGCTTTGAATCAGTCCGAGTTGAGAAACAGCGTTTTCAAACGAATAAAGATGAAGATAATCGAGTGTTTTAGCAAATCCACTTGCCAAATTTCTCTTTGACGTTTAGATGTTCGTTTGTTTTCCATTTGCAATATCATAAACAAAAAACCAAGTGAGCAGATTTTTCTGAAGCTTAGCCCACACGTGTGCATGTGCACTGCACGTGAACCGACTTGGTCCTATCTATTCCTTTTCGAGTTAAATGGCTGTTCACTAGCGGAGTAATACTCACAAGCGGATTTAATGGAGCATTCCAATAAGATGATTTGGCCATGCCCAATGCGAGATGTGGGTCAGTACGATTGCCTCATGAAAGCGTCGTTGGAGTTCTACAGTGGCCGTGGCAAGCAATATAGACGAATGACGAAATTTTGAGAGAAAGAAGTTCGCCTACAGTCCATCTTTCCGAAAGGGCCGACCGGAAAGCCATATGGGAAAAATTACCTAGATATGATGTAACACTATTTTTCTAAATCTTTTTTACGGATTATTCAGAAGATATATGTCAAAGGTACTAATTTGTTTCGTAAACTCTCCTGAGCCACTTGTTAAGAACCAACAGCATCAGTTAATGCATGAGGAGCACTCAGAGCAGAAGATGACTATAGGCAGATTACTCAGACCGATAGTGCATATGTTCGGAGTTTATCGAACAAACGAGAGGAGTTAGAACGTTAGTTTAACAATACTGACAGATTATAGTGGCCCTCACCGTAACATAGCTCATAGGCTCGGTCTCGGACGCCAAAATAGCTATTCCCTGATAGCATCCCTTTTGTTCTGACAGATCTCGTATGCGAGGTGAAGGCGGAGTGCTCAAGCATGTATGAGGGACACCCCAGCTACAGTCACTACGGGGACTGTCGACTCGGAGTGGTATTACGATAGCCTGTGATGCAGAATCAGATCGTCCATCGGGAGTTGAGAAACGGTGGGGGTTAGCCACAGCAGGCCTGGATAAAAATCGGCATTGCTCCTGGAAAAGCTCCAAAGTTACTTTGCTGATGGACAACCTCCCTGTATGGATGACCTTAACGCACCGCAAGGTGACTTGGGATATCCTCGCTATGTACGGTCTACGGATGTATACACAAAAAGCTTTGGGTGTCTTAGTGCACATGTGTTTGTACCAGCACGTCTGAGGGCCTCCAAGATGACTCGATGACGGTGCATCCACATTAGATCTGGCGTTCACCCAAAAGGAACCAGACATCGGCCGTCTGAATTGCTCCCACCAATAGAGAATAGTGACCCTGGAGTTCTCACAATCCATTTGAGACAACTTAATGCTGGAAAAGTAAGAGTTGACAGTAATTTAAAACGTTCGGTGAAAGCCGTTCGCCGAGATGCAAGAGAAACCAGACTATGTTGACTGGGAAAATGGAGACGATCCAGAGGTTGACAGTTACTCGAGGAGAATAAGAGAACACTTGCAGACATTAGTTGCAACATTCTTACCCAACTCGGCCCACCCGACATCGCTGCCAAGGACCGGTGTGGTTTGATCGGGAGCAAAGGACCTGTCTCGTACAACGCAATCAACCACGGAGACCACTTCAGCCAACCGGATGCGAGTACAAACGTTGTAAAAGTATTTGCAACCGATGTGGCCAACTGAAGTTTACGGAACGTGCAATGCACGGGAAATTCCTTGCAGCTATGTCGGTAACGGTGCTCGAAAGGTTATATACCTACCCGCGAAGACTAACACAAGCATACCGATACTCATCATCAGGACTGGGGAAGTAGAAGCTGCGGAGGCAGAAGCAGAAGCCATGACTCTCACACATGTTACCGTGTACTCTGATGAAACATGTCCGATTTCCCCATGTGCTACCGGGGCCTCTCTACTGAACATGGAGGAGATCAGGGAAGAGTAATTTGCAGAGCAGCTGATGAAGCTCAACCTACAGAAGTCAATTGGTCAAGACGGTTTGCAACCGTTAACACAGAAGAAACTTGTAGATGTTCTTGTTGCTCTACTAAGGTAACTGTTCAGCATGTCTTGACAGCAAAAGCGACTACCAACAGAGTTAAAACGGGTACTCGTCTGTTCCATGTATAAGGGTGAGAGTCGCGGACTTCCAGTGAGACATCTACCAGTAGGCCGTAGCTCTGTGGCTGGACCGTCACGGAACCTTTACTAGACAGGAGGCTTCGTATATATTTGTAACCGAACGAGCTGCTACCAACATGTCGGCTTGACTTTCGCCAAGGCTCTCTCTCTGTCCTACAAAGTTACTGCTATCAACAGAATGTTGGGTTGAGTCTAGGGTTAGCGGGGCGTCAACAGGTGTCATCTCTATGATATTCAATGGAACTTTTGACAAAGTTCCACACGGAAGGCTTTTAAGCCAGCTATAGGCATACGGCATCACTAGACCTAAGTCAAGATGGACACATACTTTCCCCCTTAACCGCAGTTACTCAGCTAGGGTGGATGGTACCTACATCTCTAAGACAGGGACAACATTTGACACTGGAAAAACAAACCACACAGAAGATACCTGCAATCTACCGCCCTTCCGTAGGGAGTTCAGTTGGTGGAACGTGTTCTTTGGTGAGTGAAAAATTATAACATATATAAGGCAAAACTAGACACACTTGGATAAACTGTTGAGGCAAGAACATTTGTACCCTGATTTCTCCATGGAGTAGGGATGTGAGGAGGCTTATGAGGGAATCGATACCCTCTGCGTTTGAGGAGGGAATTCTGAATACGGAGTAGTGATTTACTTTCGGTGTTTCAAGTGCATAGTAGAGGGTGCCAACAGTTGATCAATATAGCTTCGTAGTACAGTAAAATCGGGAGCTGTGAACATTCGAAACATCAGCGCTCGATAGCACAAAACTAGCCAGAGGACCACTTGTCGATGAACATGTCCCAGCAGCGGACGAGGTAATTCACCTTCAGTAAGTTCCACTCGTCAACTAAAGCAAAAGCTCATCTCTTATACACGATGGTACTTAAGTTTCCGCCCTGGTTTCTGCCCTGCTAATGAGTCGTTTTGTTAGTCACCGGAAGTTTATGGTAGTGGATAAAGAGCACGTTTACTTCTCGGAATACTTTAGTACTGCTCATGGAGCAAGGGTGTGAACAATTTAGGGATGTTTCGTTCAATAAATGTGGCCGTAACACACTCGATGAATACTTCCAATAGTATGTAGTCAGTTAATTCGTGCTGAAGTAACCCAAACGCTGCTTCTTACACACATTTATGTGCTATCACCAAAACAACCACATCACTTCAACAGAACACAGTGAGTAGAGCATCTGTTTCTACATCCATATGCAAACAGAATGATCGCTGGATGGCAATGGTTCGAAGGTTGAAGAGTTGGGTTTAAAATTTCGTGACCAAGATTGTGAGAATTGTTCACTGTTGCAAGTGTCGTTTCGAAGTGTTTATAAACTTTTGATCACACGTCGAACACAACTCATTTCTACTTTCAAGAACATCTATTTTCCGGTTTTACACTACACAAACGCGTTTCCTCTTGACTGACGCACGCGTATGTATTGCTCATTTGCTCACCGCCCATTCTGTTATACGCATGACGGACTCACACTACACTACACGACAAGTCAGCTTTCCGGTAGACGAAGACATTAGGACTGGGCTGCTTATTTTGACGAAGTGTCACTTCTCAGATTCTACCAGCTAATTTAGCAAGCTCACCTGGCTATCCCAGAATAATCATACATAAAAATATACTTTTGCCAGGCGGCGTATTCACTCACAGAATGATTGTCGTAAGCTGTCCCGTGTGGTGGAAACTTTGTCTGTTGAATTTGAAAAACTCCCTCCAACTGGTATTTCCAGGTTCCCATTCTGGTCCGTTGCTGCTCGAACGACTGTCTTCAAAATACCATGCCTTACACGCTCCTCAATACAAATGAAACAGTGTTTCGGAAGATTAAAACATTCAGATTGATATGGAACCTCCACAATTTCTGTGCTGAACAATCATTTTGTGCAGAAAGGAATTTGCCCATATTTGGGTGACCCCGGTGAATTTGTGCTTCCATATTTGTGGTAGAATTTAGTTTCACTTCATTACACCGCTTGATAAGTTTTAAATTGAGTTTACTTGAACGTAATTCTATTTCCTTTTGTTCCGTGTTTGCTTACGCCATCCCAGTACAGACAGCCAAGTGCGTATAAGCAATTAAGGCAAGGTGTAACTTGCAATATACCAACCGAACTCAGCATCAGAACCTCAGTTTCATTAGCGCTGACTTAGCCAGACTGTCTGGGAGTCAGTACAACACATTTAGAACTAATTAAACAGAAACCATACGCAGCACCAGACAATAGGTAGATGCGCCATTATGAAATACTGGTCACCCAGCCTGGGCGCATTGTGCTGTCAGTCGACACCTTGGTGAGCAAACTCAGTCTCACCGATTCTGATCTCTTTAGCCAGAGCACATGTGGCAACCGCTTAAAGCTGTATTATCAGTCTGCCTGTTTGCCTACTTCTATGGCGAGCGGTTCTCATCACAAGGCAACTTTTACTGGAAATATAAAGGTAGCTAATTTCAATCTCCACACTGTAAGTTCCAGAAGGATGAGAAATCAGCCGTGGAGACTGGAACTCATTACAAAAAGTACGATGTTTCAAATTATCACCCTCCAGTGGCTAACTTTGACTTTACAGCTGAGGATAACTTTAGATTAAGAAGCAAATTAGAAAAAAATTAACAATCTCTCCAGTAAACGCTTCGGTTATCAATCCGACTTTGAAAAGTTAAAGACGGTTGAAGCAATTAAATTTTAGTTTGTTGTGATTCTTTCGAAAAAAGATGTATTTGCCTTAATAAAAAGCTGAACGAGCAATGGCAATATGCTTTTTACGGTCATTTGCCTTTGAAAGCTAATACTTGGAAACAGATAATCGTAAGTCTTTTGTTACTGACTTGTAGTACAACTGGCCAGCACCCAATCTAGTCTTTGTATCACGACAGATCAACCGCTTTATCGATCGAATGATCGACCCCAATTAATTAGTTTTGTTCCTGCAAATCGATTGGATTCAAAGACAGTTTAAAAGTAACGTTAATTTTTATCAAGTTAATCTTTTTGACACAAAGTTGTAGATCGATGTAACAACATTTCAACCGGACATCGTTAATGAACCTCACGCATCGAGAAAGTATCTTAAAGCAACTTGATCATTTGTAGTTAAATAAGTCTGGCAAACTGATTTAAAACAGTATGGAAAACTTGTAAACACACAAGTGCTTGTTAGGTTTAAACATAAAAGTGCTAAGCAATACTGAGTTAATTTAGTGTACTAAGTAATCGAATTAGAAATCATGACAGCTCACAAGATCGTAAAAAATACAATATGCGTCACAATTAACAGACCACTGGGTTTGAGAAAAAAAAACCTAATACTGTTGACTGAATCGAACCGAGTGCACACACAAGACAGTGATAACGTGTTACATTATCAACTAATAAAAACGATCAATCATTGATCGCAATCACTGGATGACGCACGCCTTGGAAACACTGGCTGCGTGCAACCTCAATATGGTTTCAGAATACCAGCCTATATTTTATTCCACACTTTCAAGCTTTTTTTCACTGGAATTAACTTGTGCCAGCTAGATAGTACTCCTCAGTAGTTTTTCAGCAAGTAATTGTATTGATCGTGTACACTGCTGGATATCGACGTACACTGGTTCCCATGTGGGTTACAGTCGAAACCGATAGATGGCCAATTTATTGTACAGATTTAGTTACACTTCCGCCATTGATTTGTTCTAGGGGTTGCGTGAACGTTGGCATTGTTTAAATAAAAAAACGCATCCGCACTACTGTTTTGGGTCATAGACGTAGAAACTACATGGAAATACTCTACTCATATCATAAAGCACTTTACTTTCCTTGATGTAACAAATATCGTGCACTAGTGCGTACACTACTGAGTTTGTTGGATGCTGATTGCAATACCTCTCATTTGGCTGGAAAATTTATAGTTCCTTTTGCTTGCCGTAGTTTTCAAGGAAATCAGTATGATCATTCCCTGAGGGTTTCGGTCATTTCTGGCACTGTCTGATTTCCCTAAGCGTAGGACCCATCGCAAGCAAAGTCAGGCAATTAACCATAATTATTTCGTCAATTACCGAAATAATTTCATTTGTGATCGCTACTCACTGACTTGTATCAGCTGTGTTCCTGAGTATTAAAGACCAGTCTAAAACGAATGCATCTGAACACTTAAGCTGTGTTACACCAGGTGACATTATATAAGTGGAACAGCAGCAGTTGTAATGATTTCACTAGCTGGTGTTAGAGGAGACATTTCGCGAAAAGCACCCTGTTCATACAGTAGGTTGTCAGTTGTTGACGATCAAAGGGAAGAAGAGGACTTTTGGGGGGTGGGTTGTAGTCGTCAAAATACGTCTGGCGTTGTAATTGTTGAACAAACTACAGCTCATGAACTAAAATGAAAATTGATCAGAAACGCGGAAAACTATTCCAGAATGCACACGTCACCAAACCAAGTCATGCACCGCTTAGTGGTGAGGGATTTCACACTTTCCGTTCTTAAATTATCTCACTCTGACTGAAACGTCCGTAGCTTGACCTCGATCGAGTATTACTCATATCATAAAGAAACCTGTCTGAGATGTGTAGTGGACAACGCACACAGACTTCTACTTGCACTAGATAGAACAACCCTATCCCGACAGTCTCATTTTACTAAAGCGTCTTAACAGAGAATGTTAGATTTTGAGCAGCACTCGGGTATAACATTGCTGATTCCCAAACGACGTCAGGGAGTTGTGCTATTTAACGGTGACTTGATGATGTGTCGCTCAAAGAAGTTTTGCTTCACAAACTACGATCAACAGTTGAGCGTAACCTATTCTAATTGAACGAACACTAGTCTAAAGAGCATCAGTCAAAGATCAAGGAAGTAATCAGAGAATTAATGAGAAAAGTACTTCGAACAAGGAGCATCTGGTAAGTTAATGTTC
This sequence comes from Paragonimus westermani, assembly GCA_008508345.1. NCBI lineage: Eukaryota > Metazoa > Platyhelminthes > Trematoda > Plagiorchiida > Troglotrematidae > Paragonimus > Paragonimus westermani. Next base: position 262,095 of record QNGE01000053.1, on the reverse strand, counting down.
CAACCAAGTCTATGGATTACTTCGCTTTAAGTGAGGGTTAGTTGTACAAAAGTTGTGCTGATTAACATCCATCATATGAACGTCGGTTTTGTCATCAAATACGTTAAAATCTTGAAACCATGGCTGAGTCCGTAGCGACTTTTGTTACACTTTTATCTCCGGGAAAAAAGAATCTGACGGAGAAGTACTTAAAACAGAAGCGAAATTGAATAGTGACGTTGAAAGACTGACTCACACAATTAGAGAGTGCGGATCACTACTCCAACCTCGTTGGACATAATTTAAAGATGCGGTTGGTGTGTGGAAAGTTTTGCTTCACTGTGTGAATCTGCCACCATCCACTTCGAAGCCCCTTTTTGGGTGACGACTGTATGTGGAGAAATTTTTGTTCATATCAACATTCGTTTCTCAAAAGAGGTTTTGCTTCATGTTTGCATGAAAATACTGGTTATAAAGTAATCTTTACTACACTTCTCAAAAAATGATAATGATTTTGTAACGAGAGGAGATGACAGAGAACAAAATTGGGAAGTTTCCCCATTCTTCATGTAAATCGACTGAATACCAGAATTTCTGAATTTTTGAGATATTTGAAACCATTCATGCAGTTCAGACAGTTATTTTTGAACATTTCACATTAAAAAGTATGTACTATTCACCAGTCTCAACTTTTTTTCTGTCTGGCTTGCAGGAATCACCTGTTCCCTTTTACCACGCCGACCATTTGATCATGCAAATTTTATGCTGACCTTCAAACGACCGTGATACGCTTTGAAATTATTTTGTTGACCGTCGTGATCGCACGACAGACAATGCAAATAAAACAGAAAAGGTTGTTTCAAATCCTTAAAATGAAATTTAATCACAATTTCTTCTAAACAGGTAGGACAAGTGTGAGACTAAACGACAGTCACGGTGGTTCGCTACAACTTTATTTTTGAGCAAACAAATGAGCGCGGATATGAAAGTGTACCGAAAGGAGGAAACTGAAATTAAATAAATTTCATGACGGTGTTTATAACAAAATTCTCAAACCGTTACATAGTTGACAGAATTATTTTATGAGATATACTGAAAGGTAACTCAAGGTGGAGCTCTAAACAACCACAGACCTTTCATGTAAATCGACTGAATACCAGAATTTCTGAATTTTTGAGATATTTGAAACCATTCATGCAGTTCAGACAGTTATTTTTGAACATTTCACATTAAAAAGTATGTACTATTCACCAGTCTCAACTTTTTTTCTGTCTGGCTTGCAGGAATCACCTGTTCCCTTTTACCACGCCGACCATTTGATCATGCAAATTTTATGCTGACCTTCAAACGACCGTGATACGCTTTGAAATTATTTTGTTGACCGTCGTGATCGCACGACAGACAATGCAAATAAAACAGAAAAGGTTGTTTCAAATCCTTAAAATGAAATTTAATCACAATTTCTTCTAAACAGGTAGGACAAGTGTGAGACTAAACGACAGTCACGGTGGTTCGCTACAACTTTATTTTTGAGCAAACAAATGAGCGCGGATATGAAAGTGTACCGAAAGGAGGAAACTGAAATTAAATAAATTTCATGACGGTGTTTATAACAAAATTCTCAAACCGTTACATAGTTGACAGAATTATTTTATGAGATATACTGAAAGGTAACTCAAGGTGGAGCTCTAAACAACCACAGACCTCAAAGAAGCAAGATGATATCCAAAGAAACAATGAATTCCCCTTTTTGTTTCATTCAAGAGGCTTTTGTTTTGTTATTGATGGAAAATTTTTGCAGTTTGAGGTCTAGGTCGGAGGCCGAAGTTTCTACACTATGTATCATTCAGTTCATCTTTACTGTCCAGGTGATAGATTAATGAGTTTATTGGATAACTTTAAACGACGACTTTGAATATGTACTCCTGACGGTGAAGTATTCATTAACTAATTAGCTAGGTGGCAAGACTGTATATTTTAAAGGTGACTTGAAAACTCACTACTCATATTGAAGAATTAATATTTCAAATGGAACATTTCAATTCTTATTAGTAACGTGACAAACTGAATCAGAGTTTTTAACCGACCACTTCGAAAGCAGTCTTATTCGCCACCTTCTGCAACAGTAGGGATCAGTGCTTGCACTGTGCACGTTTCTGTGGTGTTCTCAGAGAATTTTTTCTTAAAAATTGTCAATAACCTTCATTTTCCTTAGTAGACTTGTTTAGCCAGAGTAGTGCGAACAATGTTCCATTCGACTTCCGGTTAACAACAACGGTTGTTCCTAAACCGTCCATTGCAATTCAAACTGCCTCAGAACTGAAGGCTACGTATTTCTGCTGTAGTGGTCTTTTGAGTTAGTCCGCTAATGAAAATATTAGAAATCTGTGATATGAAATTCTCTGATTTCAGTTCGGCTGGTCTCTTAACTCAAGCGCAATTCTAGATTTCTGGGGTTAAATCCCGATCATCCAAATTAAAAGCCACTGGTGAGTGAAGAAACTCAAACGACTAAAAACCGCACATCATGCCTCCACTATTCAAACAACGTTACTACATTATTAGAAGCGGTAGAACACCGAAGACGGCAGCTCGAGTTTGTACTTCTATCCTAAACGATAATGAATCGATGTGCGTTCTAATAGTTCTCAAAATCGGAATCATTTTCATATTCATCACGACCTAACGGTCAGTAGCTTTCTCGTTTGATAACAATGCAGCTCACTGTGTGAACTGTGAACTTGGTACAAATGCCAGATCGAGTATACAGCCATATAGTCGGTGCCCAACTGAAACACGCCAATTTAGGTGCAGGTCCCTAGAGGTCATCACCAAGATTTGGTACGTATTTTAATTTATTGGAACACTAATGAATGGAATTGGATTCAAAAAAGTAAGCTGGAACTTCATGGATTTATATATACTATGAATTTCGCACTGTCACTCATCACGATTTGCACTGTTCTCCGATACCCCAGCTGCTACGTGCGCCAACGATACACAATCGATTGTTCCACACATGTTACATTCGGTCCTCTGACAACCATTTGAATTGGTCGTTTTATTGATCGCCGGAAGCAATCGACCATATGTCCCCCGTTCACACAGTGTGTACTACCTTACGCTGGACCAGGTGTTGTCTACTTTCTTTGTGTTGATGGTGTTGGTGTTATTGCAATAAACTCTTTTTATCATTCTGTCATTTTGATATAACCGAAGATGCTTTGAGTTTAGAAGTTAGCAACTAACGGTGGTGGCAGTGCAGTGAGAACGAGCGAATGCAATATACTACTCACGCCACCATTATTCACTAATGAGGCGAGAACGTGGATTTCAATACTGAAGTGACCATGGGAGATGGATCTCAGTAAACACAGAAATTGGACACTGAGAACCGTGGTAGACGTAACGTTCCGAGAGCAGTGCTGAATGTAAATAAGTTGATTTGTTTGTTGTCGTGCTGAAACGCAAAACTGATGTATTGGTTGTTTGAATAAACAGACCTTGGATCACAACAATAGTCAACACTAACTTGGGAACAGTACGTCATCTTTGTCTCCACAGATGGAATCTTGTTGACACAACTACCGTTTGACCGGAAACACTAAGTGATACGTAGATCAGTTGGATTTAGTGCTTTGGACGTTGTCGCCGTTTGCTCGAAACGTGTCTGAAGTGATGATATATACAGAAGCAGTGTCCGGAATCCATCCGCTACCACTCGTTTAAATTCCGTATGCAACAGACGTATTTTAACTCACATTTCTCAATTATCCATTATCTACTGGTATGTTGTTTGTGTTATAGTGTCATTCACCGATATGCTGTTTACGTTTTTCGTGATGACCAATATACAACGCATCATCACTCATAAAGACGTTTTGTAAATCCAATTTTACAAACAACATTCAGTTAGAATTTCGATTTTCGCACCATATTTCACACAGAACTCAGAAACTGACAAAATCTGGATTTTGGGGAAACTGTTGCAATGCCCTGTTCTAAAACGATTATTTGGACAGGAAATTGATAGAGCTGTAGATCAAATGTGAACGGTTCGGTGGTTTTTCTGTAACTATATATTCAGAATTATTGAGCGAGTCAATAATTTAATAACCTTGGGAAGATTGACACATCAACAAATATTTTTCAAAATTGGAATTTTTTTTACCTCCTTGAGCTGTCCGTCTTAATTGTTTTCAATCATTCTGACACTGCGTCCACAAAATAATTATAAAACGTCCTGTGCGAGTTTTGCGTAAAATTGCATCCAATTTGGCCATCTAGTGCACGTATCCTGCGGACTGCTAATTTTTGATCTGTTCCGAAGTGGTTAGAGACCATCAAGAATGAACAACCCTGACTGCCTTGTGGAAAATTGTGAACCGAGAGCTTCCGGTCTACTGTCTTTACAGAGTCACGTTGTAATCAGTAAATTGCTAAATTCGAGAACGGCCGAACTCCTAGCGGTAATCGTTATCAATCAAGCCTGTCCAACTTGGTAATTCTGGATTGATTTTGACAGTATCGTATCCTGAGTCAATGTTTCAGTATTCTCTGAAGTACGAAGCAAGTATTCCTAAAATCGACGAGAAGGCGCTCAGCTAATGATCAATGATAGTTTTTCAGTCTGATCTCAAAAACTTTCGAGTATCTAACCAACGTTGAATATTTCTACCAATCGGGACTATCAGAAACATACATTACATCGTAATAAAATTACTGATACAGCCGAAAACAGATTGACGACTGAGCACCCAAGCTTGATTGGCTTCACGGTTGCTTTCGTTTGAACTACGTAATATTTGGCTTAGATGAGGTATGTGTCGTGACGTGGTGCGTATTGGGGCTGATCCGATAATTGACACGGGACTCGTAGATTGTGTAAGGATTTCTTTTGGCGGTATTAAGCGGCTACTTACCCGTGTAACGACTCTCAGAAGACTGGCATACGTCATTCCAATACTTTGGGTTATTTTGATATGTCATTATAGATAACGCGAAAAGCAAACTTTTTGTCAAAGTGGTAATTAGGTGATTTTGAATGTGACCTTGCTCCACCGATAACTGCTTTTTCGTCATAAAGCAAGGGTTTGTAGTCGGTGTTCTTTAATCCTCCAGATCCGCACCTCATATATTCCTTTGTGCACTTGTAATAAATGAATACTGATTGGATGTCTTCCACAACAAGATCAGCTGCACTATATGTGACTGTGTATCAGATTCATAACTCAGATTCCGGAAACGCTTACTCTATGGTTTCGTAAGCCGGCTATCAGTTGATCGGACTTCCATGTCGTCGTGAAGTGAATATGATAGAGGCGGTTATCTGATTTCAGTTATTAGATAGCGATTATGGGTTGAGGAGTAGGGTATTACGTGGTTTAGTGAGGAACGCTGTGGATGTCCATTTCTCGTAAATACTTCGACCGCACAACTGTCAAAAATTGCAACCAGCAAGGCAGCGCTCAGAGTGAAAGAATGTAATTACCAAGTTGACAAAACTATCTCCTCGCGCATCGTCTCCAAAGTATCAGCAGACCAAGAGATTAGGTCAGCTACATTTGGACGGGATGTTGCGTTGCCACAAGAGATACACACATGGTTTGTGACTCTCTTGATTATTAGATGATCAACCAGTTTCATCCCAAATTACTGCACTGATTACAATTTAGCTATGCAGTGCGTTTGTTGAACGGTGACCACTTCGTCGTTATTCATCCTATGGCGACTGAGAGTTTACGCACATGTATTTAGTCAAACTGCACTCTTACAGTATACCTAACATTCATAAGTTTCCATAAACTGCAAACATTCTGACTTTATGAGGGTTTATTGAAAACAGTTGTTCTTCACAACCTGCCTTTAATGATGACGACTTCAAACTTTCTTTCAAAAGCTACCAGTTTTTAAATAAAGGTGATCACCAGACTGCAAAATATCAGTTTTATTGATATCGAGAGATTGAAAATGTTTCATATCTGTTGGATAGTGATCCAGACCGACTTATTTTCATGAAAAATCTACGTGCTTCCTGTCTGAGACCTGCGTTTTTGGACCACGTAAAACACGAATTGAAAGTATTTTTCTACAGCAGATTGTCGAACGATACTGATATTCTGAAAATTTTTCTTTGTAATCCACCAACTGAAAGACTCCAAAACGTTGTAAGAAATGAATACCAAATCAGGCAAAATATGAACTTTTCTACCGTTATTTGACTGCGAATGGAAACAGGTGCAGCTATAGGATTCCTCTAAATATATTCACAGGTACACTCGGACCACCGGTCATTCATTTTTTAAAATCTGCAGAACATTAATCTACATCGTAAAATCAAGTTGTGAGGTGCGTTGTACAGTTTCTAGTAAAACTGATTTTGTTGTCTACACAAGGTTGCAGAAGACCAGATGACAGCAAATTCGTCGCCTGCATTGATTGATTTGTCTCCAGTCCACTACTAGACTACTTCAGTAAATGTCGGTTTTGGACATGCATCAATGGCTTCAAGCACGCAGTATAGCGTGCAACTTCAGACATATGGGAACGTATGATAGCACTGATGAGACTGTTCGAATTCTGAACCAAAACTTCTTAGTCATGACACCAGCCGTCAGCCACACAGTTTCAAATTACTTCAATCACGAAACTAAGCATTTTCGTACGCAAACGTCCCAATAACCTGCATCACACCATCTCTTCGTTACTCCGACGCGTAGTTTGCCAGGGCTAACCGAAGCAAGTCCTTGCACAACAAAACGTCACCTTCTATTTAAGCTTAAATATGAAATCTGACTATTGAATGGAAACCAGCTATGTGATGCTCACCATCTGGCTAGGCAAACAAGTTGTCTTCATCACCTTCATTGGATGCAGCATTACTGTTAACGTTGTTGCAACTCTGGTGAACATTTCGTTCGTTAGTGTAACAAGTTCAGGGGATTGTAACTCGTTTGTGATTTATTTTTGCCGAATAATGTAGACAAATCAGTGCATATATCAAAGCAATAAGCAAAAACTCAGTATGATTTGCAATCCTACATTGGTTTCTCAGTTTTTGGAGAGCAAGTTAGTGTAAATATTGTGTTGTCAGTCAGCACAATTTGTTGACACTGCAGACTCTATTGAGAAATTAGACTTTTGCCTAAAAGTGCCTCTAACCTGTGCGCTAATTTTCGGATTCACTGAATCCGGTAAAAAGTACACAATCAACTCACAAACGTCGTACAAAACATTTTGTTTCGTTTCAATAACACGTATGGTCAAAGTTCATCAGGTACACCTGATCCATGAACTCCAGGATAAAACGGTCGTGTATTTCTAATAAGTTTCCGCCAGTAAACTTATGACGTATCCGTTACCAGAATGTTAACAGTTTTACGTTCGATGGAAAGTCTTTGATTTAGTTTAATCCAGCAATCCACTTCTCTACTTGTTTACATTTCCAAACTCATTTTGGTCAATGTATATTTCATGTGATTATACCAAATCTACAGGAAAATTGCAAAACACAAGGTAGTCACTCCGTGTAAATGTACATAGACACCGTTTGTTAATTTGGAATGACGCATGCTGTGTTTGTTTCGTAAGTAGCATTACTTATGCGGTTAGCAATGAGTGTGCCAACAGCAGGGGTGAGAATAAAGAAAGGAACGGAAAAACTTGAAAACCTACTAGTTAGATAGAGTATTAATGCACTTTCATCGGACTAGGCACTTTACATGTAGTTGTGAGTCGACTGCAGTTGATAATCACAGAATACATTGTCCTCAAACTTTAGGGTATAGGTATGCGTGTTCAAAGACAGTTTGTTTAAAATGCCGCAAGCCAGTGATTTCCAGACCACTTGAAGTCTAAGTGTGCTCCATCCACATCGTTTAGACAGACATGTGTCCCACCTAGTGCCTGCAGTTTATCGGCATCACCCTATCTTACCTACACACAAGAAACTACTCTCATCTGCTTCCAGTGAAATATAACCTCCCTCAACCTCTAACTTCTTCACTGTGAAGTAGTCTGATTTTCAAACCAGTGAGTTCCTAGTTTGAGATCATATCAACGAAATCAGATCAAGGAGCTGAAAACTCATACAATATAAAAGCGATGTGCAGGAGAATGGTGGGCAGCGTTTGTAAAAAAAGTCATCACAGGATCTTTTACATTATTTGAAAATTCATTTTGAAAACTAGATGAGAAAATTTCTTGTTCCGGTTGATAATACATAAAGTTAGCATTTCACTGTGTCGCATTGTTGCTGTCATTGCAATAGGCTGACCTACGAGTGCATCTTCGTCTAACCAAAACTCTTCCTCCCGGAAATTATCGGTACTTTGTCATGCAAGCAGTACGGATTATATTAGGCAATCAAATTAAGTCCAAAGTACAATGCATTTTATAGATTGTGAATAATTTACCACGACAGAGTTCAGCTGACATGCACAATCGATCAGTGATGTTAGCGATAAACCTCCACTGAAAACCAATGTGACAATGATCCAGGCTGTTTGTAGAATGGACAAATCAACTCTTCCGCTTTAGATTTCCAATGATACATTTGTGAAGTTACAAAAGCGAATCACGTTGAGATTTTCACTGTGGTCACCCGTCTTATCTCTGTGTTGTTTGCTTTAGAAAGGTGGTCTCCAGCTGAACTTATTAGGAATACGGTAGTGCAATTCATCTGCTTCAGTTAGATGTCGTAACTAATTTACCTGGTCCGTCGAGCAATCTGCTCCAACATTTATCCCCGCCATCGAACGAAATTCACCAAACGCTAAATGCTTGTTCATAGTTTTTGAGCTCGCAACTGAGCGTAAGCATATTATGGAATCATAACCTCATAGAGGACGTGGTCAGAAAGGTAATTTTCAAATTTAAAAGACGTTGGTTTCATTAAAGATTGTACCTAAAAAGACCGACTTTGGATCATTACCACGACCAGTGTGGAAACGCGTTCATTGGTAGAGTAAATTTCCTCGAAGAAAGGTACGGGAAAATTGTCGTACTCTATAAGCGTCTCCAAACGTTTGCCTTCAGTTTCACCGGTCTCAAGCTTAGGGGTTTACTCCGAGAAAAATATTTATGGTGCAAGGTACCGATTTTTCTTGTAAACTGTACACGGTGAACTGTTTACATGTTTTGATAGTGAATTGGGGAACCAGTAAACAGAACAAATTAATGTAAAAATTTCTTCCCCAAAGAAAACGACTTTCTTTTTTGTCGCCTCCATTAATCCTCCTGTGTTGAAGAAAATTTTAAACGCAGTTTCGACACAGCGTGCGCACAGTAGGCAAATCCGCGTGTGTGACTGAATCTGTCTTTCAACAAAACTAGGTACGCTATTCTCTTGAGAACAACAGTCTGTCATAAACAATCGTGTGTTTCCTGATTTTATTGATCTCCCCTCATGCTTTCTAGTTCCCAAACAAAACTGTGAGAAAACCTGTTTGTAGTGGATTTTCGTTTGGAAGAAAAACAGTGATTCAAGGGTAGGTTTTGCTTTACGTTTTTAGGATAAAATTATGTCTTTGGAGTGAGTCTTGTGATGCTGGTTATGCTCACCAAAAGGAAACACGAAATTTTGAAATACTTCCACCTTGAATACCGAATCAGGCGTTGTGTGCTGAGGTCCTACCCGCAAAAAATTCCGGCAACCTCATACTCCACTTTCATTTTGGCCTTTTAACTCGTCAACTTCTTCGTTGGAACAGGCCTGTTAACAGACGATCTCATATGTAGTTCATTTGACAACTAGATCGTTTCTAGAAAATCCATATTACAGCTAAAATTACCCGATTTCCATGAGCAGGGAGCTATCTTGAACCTCACGGTGTTTCCTGAAAGAAGGTGCAGAAAGCTGTGTCTTAACTTTTCGGTGTGGACGGACTACATGTCCAAAGATTGTTTATAGGTGATTTGGGATAGTTTTACCCCTCCTCTCGGTCATCACTTCACGATATGAAGTCATGTCCTAGTACGAACTCAGCTAAATTGATTCCGTTACATTTCACTCTACATCAGCTCAGAATTTTCACTGGTAACTTTACAGTGTTCAGTGACTTCAAGAAGCCAGGTGATCCATGGCAAACCTTCGGGAAATTTATTGTTAACATGAAACCAGGCTGACAACTACTTATTCCCTCTGATAGTTACAGTGTGTTTTATTAGGTACTCATCTACTAACCTACAAGGCGATTAATCAAAGCAACGCCATTGCAATTTCCACGGGGAGATGGTGTGAGCAACACCTGAATTAGTCGTTTAGTAATCAAAATATAGTGTAACGTGAAGCGTGCGTGGGTATCACTTACAGAAGCTTTGTCGAGTTTCAATGTCTAGTTCATAGTTTGTCACCACACACTGTTTTTGTGAACAGCGAGGGTAGAATTGCCGCTCACCGTTTGACTGCAACCAACTGTCAAGTTATGCATAGATTTCACCTCTTTCCCTATTTCTGGTGAACCGTCAGTGGAAAAGAAGCCATCAAATTTTAGTTGGTACCATTTCTCAGTCGAGCTTTTCAGCACAACCACCTATGCAAAACGCATGTGTTAAAGGCTACAGAGACTTCTAAGAGAACTGACTAGTGAGGTTGAAGGCGAATCTAAGACACGGCGTTCTACAGAACTATACTTAATTATCTATGAAATCAGCCTCGTGACACACGTTTAAGTTAATTTCTTGAGGAATGTGTTACTGGGTACCTTCCAGGCAACGTAATGCTGATGAATCCCGGAAAGAGGGTGCTTAAACAGGTCATTGAGTGATATTGGTGGGCTTAATTTCGATTGAAATTTGAATCATTTCAGTTGACTCAACTGAATCAACTTCCTGTTCGTTACGATCCATTTGAGCTTGAAACCCCTTTCCAGTCCTTAAGTCACTTGTCTGTAGCAAAATTTGTGGTTTCTTTTTCATTCAAACGGAGCGGCGAAATTGCGGTTTAATGAGCACTTTTAAGCCAGATGAGAACAGCTCGATGTTCAACCGTTTTTCTGATCCAATTGTATGTTGAAAATGATGGGAAAACAACCGTTTACTTTACTTAGACATGATCAGTGAAGTGAAACATGAATGCAACAAATGTCCGAGTTGTACAACGAGGTGCAAATGCCGACATAAACATCTTTCAGATGTTCTGTTCACTCAAGTGAAGAGAAAACGCAACCCGACAACGATCACCAAGATCGACCTATCACATGTGTTTCCGGTCCCGTCACCTTGCCGTCACATGTAAGCGCAAAAACGTACATAAACCCTGAACCAACAACTTTGTTTTCACTGAATGACATTCAACTTAGTTCTCCAACAGATGATTTTATATGAATATAAATGTAGGTATTCCACCGGATTATTCACCCTCAACTTAGCAACGGTGATCATGAATCCATATCAAATAACGATGTGTGTGAGCAGAATAGACTGTTTTGCGTGATTCACCTTGTCAGGTCATACGGAACTTCACTAGGTTCTTCTCTATCACCGATTTACCTCGTCCGTTCCATCTGAGAAAGACTTCAAACATTCTAGCTCTTATCAAGTACATCACGTGTACATTCCCAAACATTTTCTGTCTACTTCAGATACGCGAAGTAAGCTTGATTCTCAGAACAACACACACTTAACTGACCTTGATACCCCAGGGTGGCCAGAGTTTCAGTCCAGGCTGTGGCAAGGATATCCATTACTAAATACCTCTAGTGAGAGCGAAACTTGAGTCTGATGATTGTTTTCGAAAGGGTCTGACCAAACATACTTTAGGAATGTGACAGCTGCGGTCAATTTTAGGTAAGGCGTAACTCTTAAAGAACCGAAATCACTACTGTTTACTGTGATCAAAGCGAATATACATCCATAACCTCCAGTTTTTGCTGCTAATCAGTAGCTGACTTATGCTGATTTATGGCTCGGTATGTCATGGTTAGATTCAGTTTCTGTTTCCTCTACTTTCAGATTTATCACTCATAATCTTATATTTCAGTGGTTTTTTGAACTGATTTCTGTTTTACCCACAAACCATCTAGGACGGGTTTAGACGCGCATACAAAGTCTAAACCGTTTCTATTTTGTAGACTTTCCTGTTACTGTTTGGACCACTGTTAGAAACGTAAACATACGGCCGTCTGCCTTGAAGGAACTCTGCCTCAACCAGGCTGCTTCAACATCTCACGTCATTAACTCTGAACTCTCTTCGATTAGGACCTCCTCAACAACTGCGTAATCGAACTAGTTGTTTCAGAACTGCCCATCCTTGATATCAACCCTTGAAAACGGTATTTCGAACTTCCCATGCATCTGTTATCACGCAATCTTTTTTGAGGAGATTAATGTAACGGATGGCAATCATATTTCTCAAACAATTCACAAGTATCCTATGGTGATGCTCAAAGGCGTCACCAGTAACTAACACACTCAATTTGATTTGTAAAATGTTGACAACTGTTGAGTACTGATGAGTAGTCGGGGATGTGGTTCATTTTCAAGTTGACCATCACTCACATTTGATCGCAGCGTTCGCATTCAGATAGACTTTCCAGCCNAATGCGAATGCTGCGATCAAATGTGAGTGATGGTCAACTTGAAAACTGTTGAGTAATTTTGAGAAGAAACACAACTCAAACCCAACAATTATTCATTGCTAGTAGTCCATAAACCAACTGAAACTCCGTCAGTTTCAAACCAGTAGAACATGAATCAAAGTTTTCAGACTGGGATAAATACCTTAAAGATCATTTAAAGAAACACTAGGCTCGAGTTTCGGTCGTTTGCAAGTTGGTCAGCACGATAGTTATTAGATCCATAATCGGTGTTCTTATAAAACCGCTGTATTTCAACAATTGAAACTAAGATCTCTTTGACGGGAATCAAGATGGAAACCAATTGATGCGTGTTATGCAAATTTTTCAGTTTCAACTTAGAATCGATCTCCTATCCTACCGCATAGATACACCTGAAATTCATTCAATTGATGGTCATAACAACTTGTTTTGGGAACAAGGGATTGCTCCAACATTTCAACAACTCTCACAGTTGATCACATTTTCCGGTTTCCGATTGTTCATCTCAAAAGAAACGCTCGGCTCATGTTTAGCTCTTAGTAGGGCTTTTCGTTAGCGCAGATCCTTGTTAGAATCAGAATTTATACCCCAGCTTCATGTGAACGGGAATAATGTGTTAAGAACGAAGTCAGTAAGTTCACAATAGGCATGATCCAATAAGCACACTTGTATACTCAATCACGACCTTGTACAAATACATCTGAATATGGAAATATTTCAAAGGAAAAAGGACAGAACTACTCTTTTCAGTCCACGCAACAGCCTCATGACGAGGATTTCTAAAATCTGCGATCATTGGCTACAATGCTGTTCAACAAGGATAAGTCCAGTTCGTCTACATATAACACCAGTAATAGAGCGGTTTGCGCATTAACCGGGAATATAGCGCTTTAAGAACAATGCGTAACCCACTAATATTACAAAATAGGTCATTGTTTACCATTATACACTTTAATTGACGTAATATTAAGTGTAGCGCCATAGGGAGACCAATTCGTTGTTGAATGAACTTGTGAGATTTTCACACAGCTTTTAAGCGAGTCAACTGCCAAAACCGTTGTACTGGTGCTCATAGCGTGAAAGACTCAAAAGTAATTTGTGCAAACTGGTGCGTCACCGTTCTGTAACAATCTACTGAAACCTGGTCAAAATCAGCTCACGTCAGAACGTTTCATTTTCGATCGAAGAACACTAATTAACAACCATATTAAGATGTGAGAATTTCCGTAAACTATTGGAGGAATTTTGATTATTTATATTAGGTTTCATTTGCGGTAAATGGAAAACCTCGCTTAACCCTCAGGTATGTAAACGGACGATTCTTAGTTTGTCAGACTTGACAGTTTGTGATAAACAAGGTAGAATTAAACATGAGGTATCATTTTGAGTCCTCATAGGCTAAGTCATTTTAATTAACATCAGTTGAATTTCATTCATTCGCAGTATTTGACTGTAGTATCAATCTTAGTTCATGCCGTTCCTCACTAGCATGTTATTCAGTTGGGCTTTAACATTGTCGGAACTATCATAAAAGGTATGCGTTCTTGTTATTTGAAAGGTTGTGTTGAAACCCAACTCTAAATGTCTTTTGAGTTCAAAAACATTTCGGATCTGGTTTTATAATGGATTTTGTACTTAAATGGGTGCACCGAAGATCATCGTTCAGTATAGAGTTGCTGTTGGTTTCCTCGTCAGATTTTCTTTTGTAAAGCTACTTTAGAAAAATCACAAACAGCCCGTAATGCATTATTTATTATTTAGAGGGATTGTGTGTGCTTGGTTAACCTGTAACAGTGTTGACAAACCTAAATTCAACAATGGACATTAAAAAGGAAAGTTTACGTTGGCTTGAAAAAACAAGCATTGTTTGCTGTAATTGTGACCGCTAGTTCACCTCATTCAACATTATTCTTCGTTGGCCATCCCTCATGAGGCCACAACTGACGTGGGGTATCTCTTTTGACATGGAACAAATGAAGTACCAATCAGAAAAATGTCCTTCGGCGAAATTTTGCCTTCCGGATTGCTATCAATTATACGAATCTTGTCAAGTAGTCCACAACAAAAAGCTAGTTTGGAAAATAGCAAGTCTATTCAGAAAGTTACTGAGAATGCGAGGGGAATCGGAGATACAAGTGACTCACTATTAATATTCTACAGTACCATGCACCGTGTACTGTTCTGACTACTGGAGGCCTTCTTGAACGAGTAGTCTAGTTACAGCACATAATTTGCTTAGCAAACCCATCAAAATTTGATGTACACAACTGTTAACCAACAGTTCAGACGTGTCATCCAAATCTTTCAATTTCATGAAACAAAGTTTCTATGTTGAATCACCTACACAAGTTAAATTACACAGTTCGTCAGTTCGACAACAGTATTTACATTAACTAAATCGGTCGCCTGATGGAATCCGTGCGGTCAAGTTTGACAGAGAACACCAAACGCATGAAGCCAATGACCAAGTGCACCTCAAATGACTCAAAGTATTTGAATGTTTGCACAAACCAGAAGAAGTTCCGTAAGAATCAAATCCGAGTCACGTTTTAGTAACTAATGCATTCTGGTGGAGTTGAAGAATGTATAATTTTTCTGACACATCGATGCAAACAACCAGTTCCAAAAATCATAAACTCAGCTAATATTATTTGGCACCAAATGTTGCTTTCTGCGACAAACATTTCAAAGTAAATTTTCACACAAGATGTTCAGGCAAAATGAAAGCTGATTTTAAGTTCAGTTTTGGTTAGGGCAAACAGATCATCTTTAGCCATTAACCAATGTGTTTCCTCGAATTTCGTCACTTTATCGCCTACTATTCTACACTTGTCAATCAGAGTCTGTTCGAGAGGTATCACATCATGTGAGAGCTTTCCACAGCCTCAGTTGGTCTGTCTTTTTATACGGTGTTCTATGTGATGTTCTGCTGGGTTGTGCGTTCCCTACGACATCTCTATGCTTAGTGCCAGTTCTGAAGGACTGCATCCCAACAGAGCAGCTAACCAGAACAACAAAGTAACCACCATCTAACAATGTCGGTACGCATCTGGCAGTTGCATTCATCTGCTGTTTGCAATCCCCTTAATGTTGGTCACACATTATCTACCCTAGAGAAAAATTGTGGATTTGATTACGCGAATCAACGTGCCATCATTTGGAACTATTCGTGCATACATATTTGGATTTGAGCTGGACCAACTCTACACTGTCTAGAAGCCCTAGGCATTCAACACAACCGAGAATGATCTTGACTAGTGATGTTCGGTGTAGTAACGACTCACCTGGCACACAAGGTAAATGGTGTACACTGCAGTACTTATGTAATAGATTACTACTTTGAGAACGATGACTATTAATGCAACCGTCCCTATCACAAAGTTACTTCTGTCACCAGAGAACCACTGTTCAAAAGCAGCCAATTACTCATTGCCAGTTAAATCAGACTACTGTGGACGATTCATATGCTGTGCTATTTTGAATGTGTATATGAGCGCGCTTATGGTAGCACTTGTGACAAACATGCACACAGGTGCCTTCGTTCCAACACTGTGTACACCAGCTTTTGTTCAGTGACTAATTGCTTCAATTACTTTGAAGTATGAAGTACATATGGTTCATGTGCAGAACGCGTTGGTAACAACACTCCAACCTTTATAAAACCGACTTTATTCATTAATCGTGCTCCCAAGGCTGACCGGTAATCCGGAATATATATATGGTACACAGATTAAAAAAACCATTGTGAGAAATACCAAACTGCAAGATCTAAGATAATCAATAGACATGGTATATCAACCGATGCACTAGGCACTTCATGGTGCCCCACAAACGCTATCGAGTACTTGGTTAATCGATTAGTGTCTTGATTATTCAGTAATTTTGACACGTCCATCGGTACTATCGATTAAGGTTTCGATTCATCTTTTCCAATAAGCTAATTGCTGTTAAGCTTGACTGTATACAAACTGTAGAAGTAATCCTGCGCTTGGTAGCTGAAAGTTGCGTCGTAACCACATAAGTATGGTGAACTATTGCCACATTTATGGTTTTATATATAGGTGGCCTGAAGTGGGAGACGTGGTCAAGCCTGGTGGCTCACACCGTAGCTTTGGGAACATCAAATTTAAGATTCAAGTTATCACCCGAACATAGAAATATGTGACCGGTAAGCCCCAATTACTGACCTAAATTCTAATATGACGCAGTTTCAAAAATGACTGGTTCAAGTGCAGTGCACACATACGAGTACTGCAGTTAATTATCAGTGGCCTGCTATTGTACACATGTGTTCAACCGAATAAGATATTTCCTTCATAACGCAACTACTAGAAACTGGGCAAATGTGCGCTCAGTAATGTGGTGAAGTGAATGTGTTTAATTCTTACCTCTGAGTGAAAGCCGGCGGGAAACGTACGTTTGCCTTATGGAATCGTCGAAGATGAACTTTACTCATTTGTGCTATCATACGTAAGTCACTGTCCTGTGGTTGCCAATGATTGTGGAAATTCCGGTAGCCACCGATAGCATATTCATCGTGGGATTTCTGTCTCTGCTGACTGTTCAAATATGGTCGATAAGATGCTAATCGACTGGTTGACCGCTGCCTAGAAGCTGAGCCCATATCCTCACTGGAATTATCTTGTATCATCATACACGCGATGTTGTTTTTGCTTATTGTTCCATAGGCTCCTCAATAAGCAAAGTATATAGTGTCCAAGGAAAATCTTCACAACTACCCGGTAGTTAGCAAAAGCACTGCCAAAGAATTTCGGTGAAGCAGTGATACTTCTAAGCCATCACCCCGATTACCACGTGGTGTTTGCCATTGGTTCGCATAGGCTACTTCCGTGACCGTTGATTGGTTGCTCTCGCCTTCCGTTGTCTCTCTTCCAATTGGCTAGCAGATAACACCATGCAAGTGAGTTTTCTGACCCTAGCTAAGTTTAAGTGACAGTAAGGCGTGAACATATACGCTATCAAGTTTTAAACACCATAAGTTGAGTGGACCAATCAAACTTGCTGATGGATCACAAGGCAGCTACACTGGTTGGTCTGAGACTAATCGATATTCAGATGGAGAATGTTACTCCACGATATTTTATTCAACAGCACAACATAATTCGCCATGTTAGTGTACAACCTCTTAAAACCCATTTATACCAAACTATAAGAACGGTACGGTGAAGCAGTATTTTTTGTACGTTCACCATGGCCTCAACGGCTAACAATGCCAAAATGTGGTTTTACCTTCTGAGCGCTTTCAGACGGATACAACATCACAACCGATTTTGATCCTGTCGGGACATATTAGACAGGTATGGTCTGCCATAGTTAATAGCCGGTTACTGTCACAGTAAAAACAAAACACATGCTTTGATGCTACATGAATGTGCAGTAACTACTGTCAAATATTTAGAAGCAGTGCGAGCTACCGTAATTTATGTGAGGCATGATTACGAATGGTCCGGACTTCGGCTGAACTGTTACCAAAACCAGTGGGTAACCGATTCCAAATATGAACAATTCGGAGTTTCCGGAGTGGGTTTAAGGCTCAGCTGGTAAAGTGCTTGCCGCGTTTGGGTAGGCCATTTCTACTCGTCATAGGAATCTTGCCGGAGACCAGATTTAATGCAGTTGGGCCTCATCTGTACCAGTGGATGGTTTTACAAGGTTAACAGATATGCAAGGATCCAGAACTTCGGCTGAACACGAATCGTCGAGAGAAAGCGCAAGCGTACACAACGCATGTAGTCCACCGACTGAGTAACGAAACCACGCTGGGAACTTAAACATCTCACGATGGAACTTAATCTACTCAACAACCTACCGTGCATTTTGTGTCTACAAATTGAATCCAAACTGCAATATCAAAGCAGGTTCATCTCCAAAGGCTCAAATTAATATCTTGTTACTAGTTGTCTAGTTTGTGATAGGTTTGGTGAGTTGAAGTCGCACATGGTGTGCAAATCTTGTTCGCGGTCCTAGTGTCATGGTGCGTTCTTCTGGCCGGTAGAAGTCAACAGTACGAGTTCGCACGATATGTCCGTTAGATCTCGCAGCCTGCTGCAGTTATTCTTGTCAATACGACAAAAATCGAATCGGTCACCTACAATTCACCCAATTAAATCACACACGCGTTCATCATTATTTCAAACACACACACACGTTAGCACAAGCGAAGTGCGCTACCAAAGCAATGGCAGGCTGGAAGTCAGCTCGTGTAGGATGGATGTCTCATTTTGATAAGTGGGGAATTCACAAGGACCAGTAACCGACTTGTGTTAAATGTGTATACAATGTGGAATACATTCGTCTCCATAAACACTATGATGTGTATTCACAGAGTACTTCACAATCAATGAAGCCTAGTAACAATGTTGCACTGATTATACAAGCGAAGTAACACTTTGATCTGTTCCGCCTTCAACTTATCTATGAGCAAGCTCAGTTATTCCTAAAATGAATATTTTCTCTTGGATATTGTCTGATTCTTCTGAAATTCAAGTATTATTTAGCAGAGCATATCGAATCCACCCAAGCGTGATGCGTTCCATCTTGGGCCATTGACGATCGTAGTAGTGCTGTGATAGTTTTAGACAAACTGTGCCAAACACTTTTTAGGATTCAACTTTTTGGGAGACTAATTTACTTGCTAACTTGTTTTCGTTGTTGCATGAGGAGACAAAACTTTTGACAAATTGAGAACTATGAAACAATTGGTTCCCTCGAGCAGTTTGAACAAAGCAGATAGAACATGAAAACTGGTAGATGCAAGCATTTCGTATTGACTCATCAGTACCAAACTTACAATAACATGGGTGGGCTTTTTTTAAAACAATCGATTTGAGGGGTGGAAAATCAATAAGCGAGAGAGGATAAGACATTAAGTCCAGGGAAGGGTCAGGTTCACGAACAGTTGTTTCTGAACACAGAGAGCTGGTTTGAGTCGATTAATTGCAACTGCTTCAGCGAACCGTAAGAATCTCGGGTTGGAATGTCGCAACAGGATTTTGAATGCACAAGATGGATCGGTAGCATGACCGGTGGTCAAGACGTGTCTAGCGACTGAGGAAACTGGCTGTTTATGCGTTTCAGAAACATTACCATTCTCCGGTAACACGGACTTCTGTACCCATTTAGGTAAATGTTCCTTCATTCTGGAGATCAAGCATCTCTCGGTTCTGCCTATGTAACTTTCTCCGCAGTTACATACAAATTGGTAAACACAATGTGAAGTGGCGCCGATAGGCTGATCTCCTTTGATTGAAGGCACTGGTAGTTTCTGAGTCCGAGCGATTACACGGAGTTCAGCTGCATTAAATGTTCTTTTAATTGAATTTCTTAATCGCTGTGCTGTTTGCTTCATGACATAATTACCCCTAAAGCGTAGCTCTATGTAGACTCTCTTTTTCTCTACAGTGAACACCTTTTCGGATGGTAATTTTTGTCTACTGAAAATGAAGCCGTAGAGCTCCTTTCAATTCGCTGTTGAAACCTAATGACCAGACGTCATTACGCTCGCACCTAAGGTCTAATCGGATGAAGACCTGTTGACATACACTCTGGCTTTCGACTTTTTTTGTTTAGGCAGGTTATAGTGTGTGTGGGAGATCCACAAACGAATCGGTAAAAGGAATTTATGGTAATGCCTGAGAGCCGATACACTCTGAGTTCGATCTCCTTAACAGTTCTTAGCGGACCGGGACAATAATCAGTCAATTTTGGCCCCGTTTCAATGTCACAGTAAGTAGTTTCAAATGTACACTCATAACTAATAATGCCGCTTCTATCAATCTTTTTTTTCTCAAAGCCACCAGTAGCTGAAAATTGATCAAAACTGATTCAGTATGAAACCTTTTATTGATCTGTGGGTTTGCCTGAGTAATCGTCTAAAAAACATTTGATAATATCGGTCTGCTCAGTTGTAATGCTCAAACATGTTTGAAATTATCGTTACTTTGAATCCCACGGTCTAGTTGAGATGGAAAACAGAAACACTACGCGGTATTCGTATATTAATCTCATGTTGAGCTCTTTATTCTATCAATCGCACTGTGTTTCAGATCGTCCTCTTGGCTAATCGAGTCAATGGATTTGTTTTTTCGGGACATTGATGCCCCAACTGTCTTACGCCCACTGAGGTTTACTAAAGATCCCAAGTTGGGTGGTTAAAATGAATTCTTTATCACGATTTAGTACAACCAGAATACCAGCAAACTTAACTTTGTAGATAGACATCACACTTTGATGTGCCTTCCTAAATTTTTGTTTTTACGGTACTAATCTTCATGTTCGTTTCAAATGTTATACGACTTGAAAATATGATTGCAGAAGAATTAACCGGCCAAATGATTTTCCACATTTTTTATACCTAAACAGCTTTATTACACTATGGCCACGAATCCCTGCATATATTGGCCAGTGTATGGAGCTTGGGATCGGGTGGTTTTTCCGGCAATGTTCGAATAGTAACCAAGATATGTAAGACAGATTTGTGTATATTTAAGGATTGGTTGAGTAACAAACTAGGTACTAACATGAAATGAGACTGATAAAACAGTGAAATGTTTTTTGCTGTAATATTTTAACAGGTTCTGTTACTACACGAATGCTCCGATTTCCTCTAAACCAAATGAACCGAGCTAATAGTCTGTCTGGGCTTAGGCGCCTGACAGTCTGAGCAATAATCCGTGAAGCTTTATTCGATTGCACGCTTGCATTGGCGAAGATGTACAGGCCTTTCTCAGCTCCAAACACACACTGTTGTGGTGGTCAAAATCACATGATCTATAAAAAGATGTTTCCGTGGGCGCTGTAACTATATGGATGTATTCCACTATAAAGATGACCGTGTATTTCCTTCCCGGCAGTCACAGGAATTGTTGTGGTTCGGGAGAGCAAAGGTCGCTGAGTGCTGTATTGTCTGGACTGAGGTAACGGAAAACTTTTCCGGAGTGAACCACTGAAAAACTACGGTATGTTTCAGTTCTAACAAGCCACTGAATTTCAATATTGTAATCTACGAATTTTCCACTAAACTTGACCGAGATAATGTTTTATACAGGTCATGCCGTCTTAATGATATCATATCATTCATCTACAAACCGTTCCGTTTGCCTATAGCCTAGATGGAAGTCATGATGCAACTAAATTATTTGGTTCCGATGAGTCTGTGGCTCGCAATTCCCGCTGGTTTATACACGTTAACACATTTTCTCCGGAAGAGTATTCACGTGTTTTTCGTAACTATTCAGGAGCGGAAGAAAACCATAGTTGCCTACTTCTTACAGTTGAATGTATCTTATCAGTGTAGTTTCGGAGAGAATTTAAATGAACCAGTAATGACACACTTTTATGGAACTACGGGAACATCTTTGTTACGTCTTCTGTCCAGATGGTCAAATAACTTGAGTATTGCGCGGAAACGAATGTGGCAAATTGTTCAACTGTGATACTTGCGTCACGCACAACGAGAAGTGAAAGACGGAATACTCAACGTAGTTAGACGATATGCATGTGGGACAGAAGTGATATCCCGATTGTTGTATTCACATGTACTGCCTACCAGTCCTAGCAAGAGTGAAGCTGGACTCCAGTACTGTTTTTTTCAACGAGAGAGCTGAAACTCTTAGGTGAGTGTGGAAGTTGTGATTAACTGAGAATGCTGTTCGACTTTAATCAATTAAATCCAGAACCAAGCCACGTAGGACAGTATTCGTGGATCATTTCTGACATCTATAAACACTGAATATCAAAACCCGTCGAGTGGATAGATAAACGATGCAATAGGTGTATAATCTTTCAGAAGAGGAAAATCACCAATTCTTCCTTTCCGGTTCATTCGGCTGCTTATGGTCAACACACAAACTGCGATGACGTCTCGTGTACTCTACCGTCTACCTTGTCGTAAAAGATCAGGTGATGCGTATCACGTACAATCCTAAACGGTTGCAATTCGATGACATTGGTCAGATTTGTGTGATCACAGTCTCTTCATTCAGTATTGTGGGACAAGCACCCAATTCATATGACATCGTGATCGCCTCTCACCCATCCGTCCCGATTAGCACTGAGTTCCTTATAACTGCTCCGTTTATGAGCATACCTACAAAAAAATCGCCTCGTCTTTTGTTCTACTATTGATCATTGACTCCCTGGTCTTTACTTCACTGTGTTTATTTATATCAGCCATAAAAAGAACTTACTGGACACAATTCCGCATGGCAGATTTTTGGGCTTATTAATTTAATGTGGACTTCTAATTGTTTCAGTAATTTGTCAACCTGTGGTTTGTTCATTCTGAAGCACACTGACAAAAAATACGCTGGTCAGTCGACTTATACAGTGAACATATACAGAATGCCCGAAACATCTGGTGTCTTACGATAATAGTCGGAACGATCATTATTGAAAAATAGTTTTTATCCTAAGTACTTCAAGTTAACTGGCGGTAGACACAAAAACTCATTAGTACAGGTGCAAAGTAGCCGTGACCAACCCAAGTTTCAGTAGCAATGGATGTCCGTATGAATGACGTCTAACCGTTACTCACCTGTCTATTCTTGTTGACCGTTTTCATCATGAGCCTTCGTTTTATCAGAAAATTCAACTTATGTCAGTGGTTTTCAAGACATTTCGATGAAACATCAGCTTACCAGGAATGCATGTTCCAGCTTCTGTTTCAACGGGTAGTTCCTGTGCAGCTTCAAATTTACGTATAATTTCCCCACGGATTGCTGGGTTTAAACAGTTGACTGATGACCAGATCGATTGAAACTGCCCGGTGAATCTGCCATTAAATCCCTCTGTGGAGTCGCTGCTACTGTAACCTGAATCATCTGCCATACAATTTTTAAGGAACCATAAGTTCCGTTCAATCAAACCGTATTTCACTTCGAACTTACAGGGAACAACTAGATTGAATCACCGTAGGTTTCAGTATTACAAGTCGTAGTCAAATTAGTGAACATGCCAACCCACAGACCACCCAGTCCAGATTCGAAATACCCTGTTGTCTTGAAACGCTGTGCCACCGATTTGGCAAAACCACTAGCAATATAGTTTAATTATACTTTGTCAGATGGTCGTCCACCAAAAGCCTTGAAACGGTTCACAATTACACCTATCGTCCCAGGTGGATACAGGGGTGACCTTATAAGCTATCGACCAGTGGTGTTGATTTCATTAGTCTTCAAAATAGGATGACTATCACGGGGAATAGTTTGAAGACCAGTAACTCACTACCAGAAAGCAGCGTGGCTTCTGGAAGGAATAATCATATTACAAAACTGTTGGTTGCTGATTACGTTTGGACAAAAGAGGCTTAAGCACGAGTGACCAATGATATAGTTCATCCTGACTTTTCACAGCCATCGACAGGGATGATCGCTACATCTTAATACGGCAGTTCACAAACTTTGGCCTCAACGTACCCACCTAGCTTCAAGGCTGTCTGACTGAACTTAGCCTAAACTTCGGGATGAAGGGACAGCTGTCAGCGTAGTCACTAGCCCTCAGCAGCATTCCACAATGGTCAATCTTGAGACCACTGTTATTTCGTTCGTTTTCGAACTAATCAACATAATCAAATCATCAATGCTATTCTACGCCTCGGGGATACGACTCTGACGCAACATTACAAAATTGTTTGAACTGTTCAAACTAGTAATCTATAGAAAGTATCTTGCTATTCAATTTCATCAATTGTAAGTTCATGCTTATTCCTCGTCAAAATTGCACTGATTATCACCTTGCAGAATTTGGTTATTTTATCCATGTGCGAAGGAGACCTAAAGACTCTGGTTACGGACACTTCGAGTCTGTTCTCAGATTATGTAACCAAGACCGGAGGAGGGTATACGACCTTGAACCTCTTGCGAAGGATTTGTGGAACCCTCCACCCCGGATTTTCCTTCACTCTTCTATATCATTATCTGCCCACATCCAGAAAGAAACCTACATACATGTCATCCTTATTTTATGTAAGCTTGTGCACTTGCTGAGAGCGTTCATAAAATGTTTACGAGAACAGCCCTGTGGATTGAAGAGTTTAGCGGAGTCATTTCTGTACCTCGGAGAATATCTCACTGTTGTTTGCAAAACACTCCACACATCAGGTTATTCACTAACTCACCTGCTCCCACTAAATAAACGTGAATGCCCAGTGAGTCTTCCACTGGAACCAGGCTACGGATTGGGCAAGTTATTTTGTAGACATGACTGACCAACGGTTCTCACCAGAATACCCTACTCAATTCCGGTCACGGTGGAACTCGCTAAGAGTTTTAAAGCATTACTGCACCGGCATATACGTAAAAGACAACCTGCACTACAATTTTCCAGCCCACCAATCTAGGCCATTCCCACAGGATATGAAATACACATATCTCAAAAAATGTTGTTGTCGTGTGTTTCAGTTATTTTTGCTGATATTACTGCAAGCCAGCAGCTTCAATCAAATCTCCTTCTATTTGCATCTCACACCCTCATATCTGTAGACAGTTCAGTAAGAACTTTTTCACGATCAGCACTGAGAAAGCAACGTACGAACCCAGATTCTTAACATTCTTCTAGTAATCCACGAGCTGACCAGCTCGAACAAAATTATTTTGATTACTTTGATAACACAATCCGACCTAAGGGTAAGGGAACGTGTAATTTAAGTAGTGTTACTCTACCAAAGATTGTTGCCCTACCTTGTGAATATGGCCATAAATCTTCTCTGCTGAGCAAAATAATTCCAAACCCTTCCGTTAAATGGTATCAGAGTAGAACAATAAGTTTATATCATAATTCCACTCAGAGTAGACCGTGTCTGTTAGGGATCCCAGAGTATTATGTTAATATTGCTTAGAAACAGCTTTGCACTTCTTCAGGGAGGTCATTAGCGTGGTGCCGTTCGGCAAGGGGTGCATTTTCAAACAGTCTTTTCTCAACCTGCCGTACTATTGTCGGAACTTCGAATTTTCGGGCATTTGCACAGGAATATTACAAATCAACTTCGTATAAACACTGCTAGTCAGTATGAACACGTTTCCATCCCTGTTAGCCGAAGGTAACATCACCAATTGTCAGACCTCAGATAACAATTAGTAACAATGTCTAATGTACAAGTTCTCAAATGTAAGAAAGAAATCAGTCGAAGAATAGGAAATGATAGAACAAACAATCACAATTTTAGCATGATCACCTTCACCGGTTATTCAGTGTTGTACACAAGTCCGTCCGGTCTGAAAACAATCTCTGACTCCATCTGCATACTACTTAACCCGTGAACCTGTCTGACAGTTGTTTAGGTTGAGAATTCGACATGAAATAAATTCTTAGAAGTGCAGTTGATAACCAGACCTGGTTTCATATAAGGAAGTAATAGATTATTACAAAAACTGTCTAACTTATACTGTTGTTTTCCTTATGCACCGATTATGATTGTTAAGTTGATACTCAAATGAGATATCAAACACGACTAGATTACTGGCCGAGTGTACTGAAACGACTGATACAGACCATCCAAAGGACGTATAATGCAGCTACACTACGCTTACTCAATCGCACCAAATCACTCACCCTTCCTCATATCAAGACGTGGACATCAAAGCTGTCCACTTCACACTGTATCTACCAGTTCACCTGCAGCTGCGGTGACGTTTACATTGGCAGAACTGATCGGTCCTTGCGCCTTAGAATGAAGGAACACGTGCCCAAGTATATCGAGGACTTGATGTGTGGTGTGACCCGACGCGACCCTACCAAATAACGCAAGACGGCGTCTTCGATCACCAGACACCTGCTAGAGACCGGTCATGTGGTCGACCCGACAAACGCTTTCCGCGTGTTGATGCGTCATCACAAGCCTGTCATTCATAAGTCACTCGAAGCGTTGCTAGTCACGCGTACCAAGCCGGTCCCCTGCGTGCAAAAGCTGTTGACCTTGAACCGCCGTCTG
The DNA here is from genome assembly GCA_008508345.1 of Paragonimus westermani. Classification (NCBI taxonomy): domain Eukaryota; kingdom Metazoa; phylum Platyhelminthes; class Trematoda; order Plagiorchiida; family Troglotrematidae; genus Paragonimus; species Paragonimus westermani. Next base: position 235,611 of record QNGE01000053.1, on the reverse strand, counting down.
CCAAGGTTTTGACCAATGACAGACTAGTGTATACGTTGACTTAATGTATGGAATTAATTCGCTTAAATATTTTTTTGATTTTCACCGCTGTTATGTGTTAGCAACTGACGAGAACATACGAAATGATATTACCATCTTGCAAAACCGGTCTTCTGATTTCACTGTTCAAATTCGTAACTGGGGAAGGATGTTTTATATTTTTGAAACTTAGGTATTGGTACTACCAATCACACGATGAGTTGGGCCGTGAGCATTTTCAGTAGAAATATTCTAATGTGAACAGTTTTAGTCTGTCCACGGCGATATTGTAGCAAGTAAAGCCAACTCGCAATCTCCAAAGTGTCTTCAAGTCGCAAGTGTATTTCGGAAATGGGAATTTTGAAAATGAGAACTGAAAACTGTGTGAGAGGACTACCGGTATTTACGGATCAAAACAATTACAGTTTGTTTCACATCAAACACCACTCAAAGTTAACTGAAATCCTTACTCTTAGGTCAGCATTTCGGCTGATTCACGTTAATCGGAAGCACAAGGTCTCATCACTGGGGCATATCCTCATCTAGAGTTTACAATTCTTGGAAGTTTTGTCCCCAGGCAAACTTACGGAACGCGAAATTTCCTAAGCGCAGTGTATGCTTGGGCAACCTGTATTGTCAGTCACAAAATATCTGATTTGGTTGAATGCAGTTGACCTAGTTGAGTATGTCTATTCAGTACTGTTCACGCCGTTATAGAAGTGTTCGTTGCGCATGATTGCATAGCCAAAATTTGACACCCCCAAGGAATAGGTATGCAGTCAGACAAAAAGTTGAACTGTCAACAGAAAACTTGACAAATGGTCAAACTTGCGTGCGCACTTTACCATATGAACAGTAGAATTAAACATAAATCATTGCAACCAGCTTCACTACCTCCATCCGTTAGTGACCTCTCCTCTCGGGTGCCACCTAATTACAATCCGTGTTTGATCGCAGGTTTACCAATCAGTTAGTATTCTCAACTAGCTTCCACTGAAAATAAATCGGTGCATTGGAATTCCGTCCTTAATAGAGCTCCTCAATATTCCCTGACCTTGACACTGGAGTTCGCATGTTTGTGTAAGGAAACTGTTGTTCACTGAGCTACAGATATGGAACTGGGTGTGAACAACTTAACATAGTTGCACACACAATAACACAAGCTGGCCAGAAGTTCCCAAGTAGTCAGTTATTCGCGGGAGGAGACAGTAATGCTTTTGTTAATACAATAGCCCTTTGCTTAGGCTGGTCGAAGTCACAGGTGTACTTTCATCTGTTGAACAATACTTAATAACTGTTGAAAGGGTGACAATGGTAGGGAAGACTCAGGGCAGCCCAACCTAGATAAGTTATTCCCTAACAAATGGTCAACTATTGAACTGAATACAAAAACTGTAATCAAGTCTGAGCGATTTTCAAAGTCTTTCGCTCAAGATTCATGATTACTTTTTAGCAATCTAAATAGGCTTCTAAACTTATATAAAAATAAAGTCCTAATATCTGGAGATGGTGTAGCGGATGACTGAATCTGGCACTGGCAAAATATATACATCTTGATGTAAAGGAAACTGACGTTAAACTGAACACAGACGCCACTTTATATAGAACCTTTTCCATATTCTGGTTTAACTAAGCATACCCATAATTTAGGTTAAAAGCACAATGTCTGGAGTCTACCTCGGTAAACGATTTAACCGTACGTCCAAAATCAAGATTTATAGCTATTTATCAGACTGGCTGTCAGCCAGCTCTGACGAACCGAAGACCTTTGTCTCCCGTTCCCTGTTTCCCGAGATGAATTACATAACTTCATCAATTCACAAAGAAATTAAGTTTTTACGTGTCCGTAAGTAGGTGCGCTTCAAAACGATGTACAGTCATTTACTCACCTGTTCTTAGTTTACCAGTTACCACATATTGATTGCTAAATACAATAGTGTGTACATCCGCTAATAGAAAATTGTCTAGTTCATTGTGTGCAATCACAAGCTGCAAACAGATGAACTTACGACAATTAGATTAAGTCCGTCTGCAAAATGTGCAGCCAAACAGCTGGTCCAGGTGAACAATGACGAAGCTGTTTGGTTCTACAATTGGATATATCCGCACTATACACGCTAGGAGTGTTACAGTAGCAGTCCAGTCGTTCATCCACTGGATCACGAGATCAAGTTGATATTTGAATGCTTTCCCTAAGATTCGTACTTCTTTTAATTACTAACTTAGGGCGAACAACTTGGCGGCTTGTAACAACCTTTCTCAGTATCTTTCAAGCCCTGATGGTGACTAGCCCCTTTGCAGGTTAAAAACAAAATAGCTATGTTACTTTAGTTCATAAGAAGCTTGAATGAATAGTTAGAAGAAGATAGAGACTTCTTGCAAGAACCTGTTGACGCGTTCACTCTGTAGTGGACTCCACAATCCACAACTCTACGGTACCCACCAACACAGAAATCGAGATGTGGGTCTGTTATTCGTTTCTAAACGGCACATTACTAGTGTACTCGTTTAAATAAGGGGAAATGAAAAATATAATATATAGTATGGAGCTTTGTTCAGAAAGACGAGCACTTTTACATAAAGCCTTTGATAATTAGTGAATTTTACTCCCATTCAGTCATCTGTAAGCCGACCTTCATACATTAACAACGTTGGAGCGATTAAGGAATGATTTTCTGAACTTGAGTATCTAATGGATAGGCTGCTGGTCAAACGTAACTTTTCTTAGTTGCTGTCTAACCACTATGAAGCACACTACCGTGCGTCTTATTTAAAGCCGACTTGGTAGAGGTGATGGAAATTATTCACCCAGAAGAGTCACTTGGATCAGTCGTTACAACAAGTCCCATGGGTACTTCACCACTTCGTATCTACAGGTCACTTTACATGTGTGTTCGTTTTTGCCAGCGTATCGACTGTTTGCTTCCAGTCAGTGTGCGCGTTTTGTTGGCTGTATGTGCAGATCGATTCAATAATTTCAGCTGGTGGTTTGTTGTACTCCAGCTTGATCCTCTTTACTGATATGTGTTTTCTCACGTTCAATCACCGTTTCTCTACAATTTCGTTATATCAACAAAAATTTACTATCCAGTAAACGCATGCATATAAGGACGAACATTTGTGTTTGAGTACAACGAACCTAAAGAACGCCATCACTGGTTGTCAAAGTTGGGAAACTGAAATTTGCTCGAAATTCGTTGTTGTTCTTCACATATTGATTAGACTCGTGCCAAGCAGCGAGCCGACACGTCTGATCTCATTCTTGTGGTAGTGGGTATGAATAATTCCGCGAAACAGATAGTTATCTGAAGACTGTGCGACAAAATACTTCACGCTTCTGTCGTAGGCATCGTGACCAGTAAGACTAGGCTCGTATAACTAAATATTGCGACCATTAATGGTTGGGTGTACCATGTTTGAGAGCAGAGTACACTCTGATTCAAGTGATCGACATTGATGTTCAAAGAGGAAGAGAATCATTTTTTGGTAGAGGATCTGTGTATAAATCATCAACTTCAAAATGATGTATATACTTCATCTGATATACAGATTGGGAATAACACAACTGATTAATAATCGAATCACTCTGGCCAAGAAACATGCCAACTGGGTCAACCACCGTGTGTTTAATGTTCGTTGCCTTTCCGCAAAAGTGGTTCCACCTTCTTTGCTAATCAGACCGCCGGATAACAGCGTCCGTTCGAAATGTGCAGCACTGACAGCCTCACGTATATTCGTACGGCAACGCGTACACTCGACTACTTATCACCTGGAGTGTATACGTTTTCGCTGTGCCAATTTAGATGAACTGATCCATCATATACTTCATCTGCTTAAATTGTTCCCCATTTTTGTGTTTTTCAATGCGCACTGCTACTGTTTCCCTCAATGTTTTGGGCCTGGATGATAAAATTATCACTCAATCGTTGGATATCAACTGATTAGCTGATAATCACTTATACACTCAGAGCTAGGCCAATCGTAGTTGAAAGAGCAGATATAAAAGTGCGTTCTTCTTAACGGGTACCAGTTCATCGTTGTACTCTTATTAAGGTTGCACTCTAAATCTGTATGTCTACCTTTTTGCCCGTTAAAAGTTCAACATTCTTATCTGATGTATGGTTAGCAAAACTGAGATGTGATTATTCGCACTGACTTGAAAAATACCCTAAGACGTAGACGCCAAAAGTCACCTTATGGTAATGGGTAAGGCAATTGGTTGATATAAGTTAAGCATCACCCACAACTGCTCGCAGCTGTAACATTCCCTTGAACATTTTGACCAACCCGTTTCGAAAAGGTGGGCTAGCCTCCAGTTTTGCTGTGGTTACGGTCTATCAGTATTTTATAAACTTGCCACTGCCAGGACTAGAGCTCTGGCCATGTCTCCATGAGACAACGATGTGGACGACTGCGCCGTTTGATCTACATGAAGAAAGATCAGCTTGTTAAACGGTTTTGTTTCAAACCAATCCGCTTATAAGGTGCAAAGTGACAGCCGTGTAGCCGCCTAGGTTGACAGATAAGCTAAGAAATGCACCATGTTTGTACAACCCCTATCAGTACTAGTTCGAGACTGATGCAATATGCACCGAAATATGTCCCTCACTCAACCTTAGCCTCATCTCGATTTCACTTTGTTCGATGTGACACAACGCACATGGACTAGTGTTAGGTTCGAAGAGGTCATCCTTTCAGTAATTTGAACAGAATGGTTTGGAAAAGAAAATTGAGATTTATGAGCATCCCACTTTAGCTTACCATTGCCAATTAACCATTAAACACTGTGATAAGAGTATAAATTTTAGGTCCACATTATTCAGTTGTTCACAAGCCATTGCTTTCATACGCATACGACAAGCTACGACCGGCGTATGGTGACTGGTTAGGTCAGCTTTCACTGTAGTGAGGGTAGACGGTCGCACCATACTACTCACACCACTATTCAGTAGTAGCTTAGATCGAAATGGTCGCGGAATAAATAAGGGAGAGATATCGGAAGGATCATTGGAAGGCAGAATGACATGGAATGGCCTTCGCCACATGACTGAACTGACNACATGACGGAACTGAGACATGGTGTCTAAAGCGACTGGAGTATCCTCAGACGAGTGTGGAGTGCAAATGAGTGTTTCTGTTCGTAGTCCCATTGAGACGCTTAAGTCGTGTATTGGTTTCCCAAATAAACAACTTGTGTACCATCCGCTTTCTCGGTTCACAACACTAGTTCGTTAAATTTGTGAACTTGACAGGAGATGTCAACAACAGGTCAAAATTCCAACCCTAGGTTTCTGGCCCTTCAAAGTCTCGAGACGTGGGCATGCGATGACCGGCCATGCCCAGATGCCCAACCCTCATGCTGACCATTGGCGACGGCTAGCATGGAGTGGTGGCTGTCTTTCGGTAGGAACCCAAGTTGCCCCCCAAATAGCCGTTCTCGATATAACCCTTTTGGTGCAGTTGTGGGAGCAACAGAATTTGAGTGACCGTACTCCAACATGAAGAACTGCTGGCGGACATAACAATAAGAAAGAGTAGTGAAGGTTCAAACCCTGGAATGAATAAACATTTTCTTGCAATTAGAAAAAAGATCAGAAATAGACAAACAACACAGACTGGTAGATTTAGAGATAGGAATAATTGTCTGGGCCTAAGACCACTGTGAACGTAGGCTCATCAATACCTGTTTGTCAACTGTTTGTTTTCAACTCCGTTAAGTTTATCTACCCCATTTATGTTTTTTAAAGCACATTTGCTCATCGGTCCTGACGCAAACTACACGTTCTACTCCATTCTCTGTGTAGATATTTGGTTAATTCATTAGCTGTTCTCTAACATCTAACTAATCTGCTGGATCCATTCATAATCGTGATTATTTTGCCGCCAAACCGGACTACTCTTCAAAGTGGATTTGTTAGAAAAACTTTTTCGTAACAGTTGGAGCTACACTATCATGAAATTTCTGCTCCAAGCGGACTCAGTTATGTGATCAAGTTTGGTAGTGATTGATCTAGCCAGTTAAACATCTGGAAATAGAGCGGCGAAATTAGACAACACGAGCTGATTCACACTCATTGAGTTTCGGTGTACTTTGTTTACTGGACGCGCCAGCCACGCCAGTCCGGTTGTCGTCGTTACCATGACACTGTACGTGATGCGATACGTGTTCTGCTAGTTCCGTTGGGCAAGCACCGATGGTCACACGGGCAGTTGACCAGGTGTCCTGTACGCCAATGAACAAAAATGGACAGGGTATTTTGAAGTGCTCACGTCACGCAGTTCCGATGGGCAAATTTTACGTAAACCCGTTGAGAATTGATGCATTTTTACGGATTCAAACTGGGTGTGACTGTTCACTCAGAGTGAATAAAGACAACTGTCGTTGGTATGGTAGTCTTGGTAACGTGGTACGCGTAACTCTCGATGAATACTTATCATTCAATATTTCACACTCCTTATATGTGATCACCTGTTCATCCGACTCAATACACCTCCATCGAACTCAGTGTACTAGCCACCAAGTATCAAAACAATTGGTAGGCGGACCGGTGAGTCAAAAATATGCCCCAAGATGTTGGGTAAATGAAGTGAGCATTCCAGCGATACATTTGGAAAGTAGTTTAGTCCACGTATGACCTACCACCCCGATAAACCAAAAACAGTAGATTGATCTTTTCAGAAAACTCCGTCAAACAGCCGACTCAAAAAGAATCTGCGGGGTCACGCTTTTTCAGATTCGGGTGCACCAATGAATGTTACGTATACAGATGAATGAGAAATGGCTGATGAATGAATGAATGATACTTAGCAAGGATCGCATGAACGATTTTTATCTGAGAGGTTCATCGAAAAAGTAAATTCTTTAACTCATTCTGGATAGACAGTTACTCAGTCACTGTTGCTTTGCAGAAGTGTAGAATATAGGAACCAGGCTGAAGCGCTTCACATAAAATGTGTTTGTCCGTTCAATGTGATCTGGGCGCTACAGTCCAATCTGCTCGTCGCTGCTATTCTGCACAAAGTTCTTGCTAGCACTATTCCAGCAATTACAACAACAAGGCTACTGTAAAGCTGTTTTCTTCCTGTCCCCTCAAGCTCAGCAGAAATTCCAAAAAGAGAGGTCAAACATCTGATAACGGAATATCCATGCTGTTCGTTCAGATTTGTACTTAGCAGGCCCCTAGCACTCAGTTAGCATACCTCTCCATCTTACTCCGAGACTGACGGGAATCACATTAATCATCACCGGCAATAGCCCCCCCCCCCAGTGGCGGCGACCGCTACAAATACGACAGTGATAATAGTAACAACAATAACTGTTAAGAGGCGTATCTCCTAACGAAGCAGCCAAGATGCATCACGCCATATCGATCGATCGGCTCAGTTTGGATGGTATGATCCTGGATGGTGGGATGGACCCACCCAGCTGATCAGACCACAGTCATGCGGGGGAGCGCCCGCGTGTTGTCGCGACCATGTTTTCTCCTGTTTAATTTCTGATGCCCCTATAATGTGGTCTGTGACGACTACATATGATCGTCTCATTTGATTTGCTTGCGTCTTGCCGACCATGTATGGTGATCGTTTCGCCCCATAAATTAAGACCCCTGTGGCCAAATTCTGGCTCGTCCTTCCGAAAAGACAGTCTTGCCGCGTGTCTTCAAATTCGCGATTCCGGATCAAGCGATTAAGTACTTAATAAAACGGTCGAACTCGTAGCAATACCGATAAAAACGGTAATAGGTCGAGTAAGTTTATGGCTATCTGANTGACGACTACATATGATCGTCTCATTTGATTTGCTTGCGTCTTGCCGACCATGTATGGTGATCGTTTCGCCCCATAAATTAAGACCCCTGTGGCCAAATTCTGGCTCGTCCTTCCGAAAAGACAGTCTTGCCGCGTGTCTTCAAATTCGCGATTCCGGATCAAGCGATTAAGTACTTAATAAAACGGTCGAACTCGTAGCAATACCGATAAAAACGGTAATAGGTCGAGTAAGTTTATGGCTATCTGAAGCAGAGGATACGTACGCACGCACGTCGTCATTTAAAAGACTCAAAACACCAGTTACACAAATATGACGTACCAGCAGGGTCAATCTCATGTTCGTGACTGAGTGGAAGATTAATGGGGCCGAAACATGGTTGGGCTGTACGGATGGCAATAGGGGCCGTGCAGTCAGAACACACACACTCACTTCTTACATGTACCCACTATGCAGACTACTGACCTCATCAACGCCTCATACGGTACAACACATTCGTGATCACTTCCGCAACATTGCTACTGCACAGACATAAGTACTGAGCAACCACACTCAACAAATTTGTTTTCGACAGAAAAATGCCCTCAATAATTGCTCGATAAAATCACCAGAACAGTGTTGCCTTGCTTCACCACACATCGTCCACCCCGTAAACACTACTGAGGATGTGAAATAGCATGCGCACAAATTGGAACCCCAGCAAGTATCGCCAGCTCATTGTAGCAAGCTGTGATAGTAGAAACTTGACTACTCTTGTAAACTACTTTCTGGACACCGCCAAATGTCCCGAATGCACACAACGTGTGCATTGTCTGACCACACCCAGAAGAAGTTCACTGTCCGAGCTCACACCTAAAACTAACTTACTCCCTGAACTCAAACTAAGGAAATTCATTTGCGATAATGAAGTCACCAGATCCGCTACAAAATGACACAAACGTCTCTCTTCCAGGTTATGCACTCAGAATAGCAAACACTGGTAAAACTATTCAGTGGGATGTAAATCCCAGCGTACATGGCAAACTTGTGAACAAAAGGTGGGTGCTGTCCGCTACAAACAAACAAACGGATTAGCAAGTCCAATGAGGCTTCCCTTCTGATTTCATAATTAGGTTTCACGCAGCCTGAATACAGCTCCCTGACGTATCAGTCTACGAATGCAAGTACGAGGACAGTTCCGAGTAACTATCTACACTGAAAGCCAACATGATTTACCCTGCACCCTCAACGCCAATTTCACACTCACCCTCTATACCCACTCCACTCTTTTAGATAAACACAATACCGAGTCCGCATATGATAGCACCAGTCCAGTCATCGCACAAATCCAAATTGACATGTGCACATCTGACGGTCTCCGAGATTCCAACCATACATCCCCAATTCGGTCAGACATCACCAAATATTGTCTGCAGGATGAAGGTCTGAATAATAGATCGTCTGTCTCCCACACTCATCATCCTAACACGAATGAGCGTGCGCAGGGAATAGCAACTGAGTTCATCGAATAAACACTTGTCATTCAGTTCTAGAGGATAGTTGGACATGTTTGTATGCTTAAGCAACAGTGTGTGAGGTGGACACAATATAACGAATCAATGCATGTTGCATTTAAATTGACACACTAACCGCTAGATGACAGGAAGTACTCGAGTATAGTGCAGTATGAAATAACACCGAGTGAATTCTCCACACGGTTCATGAGCGTACCACATGCAAATAAAAGAAAGCAATTTGTCGGACTCTGTCAGTGATCCATTTTTCTCAGATCAATATGCGCTGGTGACATGTGGCCATCGAATGGCAAACGCCATGCCTCCAGCGCGGACAATTCACATTCGACGTACACACATCCTTAAATCCTGGACGTTCAGAAAACATGCTGCAGCCTGATATTGTGCTCGACCAGAAGCAACATCAATGCGTTGCTCGTTTGGTTGTGACCAGGTTTCAATTGGTCTCAAGTGAATTTGTTGCATGCGCAAACGTCTGTTCACTCACATCCACAGCTCACGTCGATGTGTTTCATAATTGCATACGTATTTCATCTACCTGAACGAATCTCTATTCCGTCACCGCTCTGCACGTGAAGCTGAGCCAATCTCAGTGCACAAATGAGCGTGTCTATACATGATATCTCCAGGGTCTGAATGACTCATGCACATGTGTGTACGGTCACGTGGACTCCCACCTTGCACATGAGCGAATCGAACGGATGACTCATTGCAAGTGCACTGGCTCGTTTGTGACTTTCATTTGGCCCANCCTCACATTAGGCACGACCGAATCATCAAATCTGAACGCTCAACCACTCTCGCTTGTGAGCAATGATCATTTGGCCCAGATCGATCTCGAGCACGTAGAGTGTCATGGGGTGCCCACGACGTCGGTGCCGGTCGAACTCGCTGAGTAAAATAGGTGCAGTGCCTCCCAGACGCGGTAACCCGGCCACAAAATCCGATGTGCGAACTGACGCTCAGTCAGGGCTCGAGCATTTGTGACATTTCTGAAAATTTGACTACTTTCTACTCCCAACCGACGCCAGACCGTCGAACAGACCTGGTGATTGAGCCATGTGAACGAACAGACAAAATACACCACTGAAACCACAGCCAGATTAGCTGGTTGTGAGTCGGTTGGGAGCGTGCGCGCAATTCTCAGTAGAGTCGCTAGCCTTCATTGGCCACCACGGTCCACGGACAACACTTGGTTGCCAACTCGCAATTTTCAGCGATTGGGAGACAACGCTGGACTGGGACTCATCATTCAACGGTGAGTTAAAACGGACAAGCTAGAAGTACCATATTTCCCTAACGACTGCGCTATTGCAATAAGTTTCTCAGCAAACGCGGAATGATGAAAGGCTGCATTCGTGAATGAGTGAATTTGCAAATTACCGGATGATTGCTCGAAAACTAACTGCGCAGACTGTGTGAATGACTGACGACGGTTGAGAATCGATACTTCCATTTAATCGAAGGTAATTCGGACTTGTGGGCCTTTGGGTGACTAGTTCTTTCTGTCTGTCTGACACTTCGCAAGTTGAGTTATGTTAGATAACACCCTCTTCAAATCAGTTTGCCGGACAGTAGTCGCGCGTTGCTTGGTCTGGGCGAAATATCGTGCTGGAATTGGGTCGAACTCGTTAAACGCACAAAGAGAACAGCGTGCCAGTAATCGGATAGTTGAATAGCATGATGAACTGGTTTTTATTTATGTGGTCCGTGATAAAAATGCGGTAAAGACCACCAAAGGGTTAAGTTTAAGACGTAAGTACGTGATCCATTAAATGTAAAACAGTTCGAAGGCTGATGAAAAGGTTTGTTGCAACGGGCCGCGTTCATGACTTATAAAGAAGTGTTCGACCGTGCACATCAGCAGATGGTTGTTCCACCAGGACTGTTCAGGGACGTATAGGAAACAGTCCCCAAAAGAACGTCCACCGGCTCTCACGAAAATGTTACATTTTGAATTCCACTACCTAAAAGATACAAGTATCGGCTTTATTGGGAAGCCCGAGTACAGGGGCCTCGGCTGTCGGATGTAGACAAACCCAAGTCACATTGTAGGTGATAAAAACCGTCGAATATGAACCCCTTTCCGAGAAGTATTCGTTGGATTAACTTTCAGGTCCTCCTAGTGTTAGTGTTAGCTAAAGTCTCTTGAAAGTGTCAAAACGCGTCTGCCTACAGTCTGTCGAACATTCCGGATGACCTTCGTCATGTTGTCTACTACATGCCCAGTACAAGCAGTTCTCTCCCCCTGGCACACCTAGTTGTACCAATGTTGGCATTGTGAAGCCAGTTTGTGCTGTGCACCCAAACAAAGGAAGCGAATCAATGTTACTGACTAGAAGGTGGTGCTGTTACCTACGTTTGCCTGCATTATGAATGAAATGTGTGAAATGGAATATTGTCGCATAGGACGATCGGGAATGCTATTATCAAGTGTGATTCTTCGACACTTGAGATGTGATTGGACAGATTAGCATGACAGATTGGATGTAAGTGATTAAAGTCTCTTGAAAGTGTCAAAACGCGTCTGCCTACAGTCTGTCGAACATTCCGGATGACCTTCGTCATGTTGTCTACTACATGCCCAGTACAAGCAGTTCTCTCCCCCTGGCACACCTAGTTGTACCAATGTTGGCATTGTGAAGCCAGTTTGTGCTGTGCACCCAAACAAAGGAAGCGAATCAATGTTACTGACTAGAAGGTGGTGCTGTTACCTACGTTTGCCTGCATTATGAATGAAATGTGTGAAATGGAATATTGTCGCATAGGACGATCGGGAATGCTATTATCAAGTGTGATTCTTCGACACTTGAGATGTGATTGGACAGATTAGCATGACAGATTGGATGTAAGTGAGCAGTTAAGGTCTCATCTTTACTTCACTATTTCTTATCTGTTTTGGCTTGTCTTTTGTGATTGTCAAGGTGTAAACGGTATGTCTTCGTTTTAACCCGAAATATAGAGTCAGGCTACACAGATTGTGAGGAACCAGCCATCCTTTGCGGCCATAGCCGTACCAAAGCGGCACAATAATATAACCGGAAGACCGTATCATAAACAGTCAAGTATTTCAAGGTGTAAGTAAATCAGCGACGAACATCATACGCGAAAAGACGCAAGCAACGGGAGGCACGACTGACATTGTTTGGCAGAACAGACACGGACAGCTCTAACGCACAATCAGATAGTACCGGTGATGCAAACGGTTGAAAGTGAAATCAAAATAATCGTGATGCGTCGCATACAGAGGGTGTTTCTACAAACGTCTCCCTTAGAAAGTTACAAGGGTGAAGGGCCTCGATAAAAAAAGTGTGCTGCATAACCGCGGACACGAGATCTAAATAGGGACATTCAAAAACGTGTGGCAGTTGTATACTCAATGTAAACCCTATGGGTGCCATCCCAGAGAAGTTGGTGATAATGAAAACATGTCAGTCTGCCTAAGCTTTCCAGAATAGTCCATGAGTACATTGCGTCAAGGTGTCGAGGCGGAGTACTCAACTTGCGAGAACTCGATGGAAAAAAGATTAGAGGAAAGCTTTCTTGGGGACTACAGCGACAGAAAAAAGAGTTGCTCTCTTCTCGTACTACCACAGGCTGTTCGAAATCTGAAATGTGTTACGTCAGCGCAAGTGCGCTAGTCTGCCCTATTCACGGGGATGCAAACTGTGAGCAACGCACATGCTGTGTAGAAACGGAAGCAAAATTTGAGGACCGGAAGGGAGTTAGGAAAATGGAAGGACAAACTCATTAAGTAAGCGCAGTATATAGCCAAAGACTACTTTATGTGTTTCGGACCTCTAGAAGTATGAGGGACAAATTTAAATCAACATAGAAGCATAAAGTGAAGCATTATGCTATCTGAAACACTGAGTTCCCTTTATCCAGTTCAACAGGACAGCGAGAAAACATAGATTGCGAGTTGCAAGCATTTCGTTTATTCTCATCAGTCGGTAACATAAAACATTCCGTTATACAGGTTAAGCGCGTAGCGTTAAAGCAATGAAATGAACGAACATCACCTAGTTGCGGTCAGGGTTCACTGTCACGCAACGAAATTGATTGTATCAGTACGTTTTGCCAACAAAGAACTGGTGCGTGACGCTTGACCAACACTGCCTCGGAGAACTTCAGTAATCTAGGGTTGCGATTGCGCAATAGGACCGTGAACGAAGTGGCGGGATCAACCACATGACCCGTTGCGATTAGGTGTTTCGCGATCGAAGCCGCCAGATTTCTATTCGGGTGTTGGTATGCTGACCCGCCTTGAGTCATTGTTTGCACCAGCCACTTGGGATGTGCTCCGCCTTCTTCTGTTGTGAATTTCGGTCCGTTCTGCTAATGTATGAATCACCGCAACTGCATGTGAACTGGCAGATAAAGTGAGAAGCAGAGTTTTTCAAGAAAGAACAATCGGGGCAGTGGAGACTCCTCCTGCGGGTGGAGAGCAACAAGCGCAATTCCGTCGCGGGATATGTGCGATCAATGGCAGACTTCAACTACCAACTTACATCGATAATGTTGTATTCACCTGTGTAAGGAAGGTTGATAAAAACCTACTTTTTCGGCACTAACCGTGGTTGGGAGGTAGTCACTCGTTCTTTGCAATAAATTTCAGTACATTTGGCAGGATACCCATTCACAAGCAGAACACTCTCCAAGACCTCCTCCTCAGACTTTAGGGTGTCTGCCGTGCAAAGTTTCCTTGCTCGCTGAAAAACAGTTCGCACCAAACTAAGTTTGTAAGCCACGAGCGCAAGTGAAGAGAATTGTAGGTACTGCCTACTCCATGTGGCTTTTCGATAAACAGACTTACTGAGTGAACCGTCTATGCGCCTATAAATAGGGACGTCTAAGAATGGTGGTGGGTTATCCAAGTCTTGTTCAAAGGTGACACATTCGTGTTGTTGAAACCCAGTTTGAGAATCTTATTGATCAGTTATCTGATCTTCGACCAACTAGTGCTGACAATCTAGGTCGGTTAAAGACTAAGTTCACCGATATAGCTTATGGTTTCATCAGGACTCCAATTAATAGTCGGTGTGCTATCACGAGGCAACATCTGCAATCGTTAAGAGAGCTCAAGTCGAAAAACATGGTTATACTCAAGCCTAATAAGGGTTCTGGGGCCGTTATTCTAGACAATGATGCGTATGCACAGAAGATGTTATCAATATTGGATGATCAAACAAAGTTTCGACGAATAGAGAGAGTGGACAGCATTAGCGAAATAGAGGACCGCATAGGACGACATCTTCAACTGCTCTTGCAGTTGCGGATTATTGATGAAGTAACGTATAAGTCTCTCAAGCCGTGCGGATCGTCACCACCACAACTTTACGGCCTACCAAGGACTCACAAGTCTGGGATACCACTTAGGCCAATTTTAGCAATGACAAACTCACCTTACGACAAATTAGCACGTTGGCTGGTCACTATTCTAACCCCAGTAAAACAGAAATTCTGTTAAAGATTCCTTTGAATTGATCAGTGACCTGGACAGAATTAATCTTCCCAATGAACTGATATGCTCCATAGATGTTCAGTCACTTTTCACAAATGTCCCGCTGCATGAAACGATTGACTACATTTGTGAGATCGTTGAAATCAGTCACACTTCGTTACCACTTCCCACTGACATATTGTAGGAAACTTTGCTGCTCTGTACTGAGAATGTCAATTTTCGTTTCCTTGAACAGTCCTACCGTCAAATAGACGAAGTAGCCATGGGAAGTCCACTAGGTCTCATCTTAGCAGACTTTTTCGTGCTAAAAATTGAGCAACAGCTAGCTACGGAGATAGAAACCTTGTCATATTACAAGCGTTACGTCGATGACATCTTAATTTTCAGTCGATCGAAACAGATGATAGATAACCTAGTGCAACGTCTAAATAGTTGCCATCCTAATCTAAAGGTCACTTGTGAATTTGAGGTCGGCAACTGCCTGCCATTTCTAGATATCCTAATAAGTCGTCGGGAAGATGGCTTGGTTAGAAGAACCGTGTATAGGAAACCCACATGGTCAGGTCAATACCTAAACTTTAGCAGCTTCACACCGATCCAACACAAACGAGCACTAGTAAATACTCTCTTCACACGAGCAAGGCGAATCTGTACGCCCGACAGCCTCGCGGAGGAACTAGATCTGATTACGTCTGTCCTACAATCAAATGGTTACCCCAGAAGTTTCATAGATAGGCACAGTAGACAAAAATTACCATCCGAAAAGGTGTTCACTGTAGAGAAAAAGAGAGTCTACATAGAGCTACCCTTTAGGGGTGATTATGTCATGCAGCAAACAACACAGCGATTAAGAAATTCAATTAAACGAACATTTAATGCAGCTGAACTCCGTGTAATCGCTCGGACTCAGAAACTACCATTGCCTTCAATCAAAGGAGATCAGCCTATCGGCGCCACTTCACATTGTGTTTACCAATTTGTATGTAACTGCGGAGAAAGTTACATAGGCAGAACCGAGAGATGCTTGATCTCCAGAATGAAGGAACATTTACCTAAATGGGTACAGAAGTCCGTGTTACCGGAGAATGGCAATGTTTCTGAAACGCATAAACAGCCTGTTTCCTCAGTCGCTAGACACGTCTTGACCACTGGTCATGCTACCGATCCATCTTGTGCATTCAAAATCCTGTTGCGCCATTCCAATCCGAGATTCTTACGGTTCGCTGAAGCAGTTGCAATTAATCGGCTCAAACCAGCTCTCTGTGTTCAGAAACAACTGTTCGTGAACCTGACCCTTCCCTGGACTTAATGTCTTATCCTCACTCGCTTATTGATTTTCCACCCCTCAAATCGATTGTTTTAAAAAAAGCCCACCCATGTTATTGTAAGTTTGGTACTGATGAGTCAATACGAAATGCTTGCATCTACCAGTTTTCATGTTCTATCTGCTTTGTTCAAACTGCTCGAGGGCACCAATTGTTTCAAAAACAAAAACCTTTCTATTGCTTCACGTAGGCTTCTGAAATCCAAAATACGAATTGCACAGCAAGCCTGGCCTGACAATGGCGGTTTCTAGTTCATTAAACATCAGTATTTGATGTGCTTGGTTTGCGTGTGTGTGTGTGTGTGTGGTTGCTGAGTTTGAGTAAACCACCGTTTGTTTTCACAGTTTTACTGATCTGAAAACAAAACTTGAACAAGCCGAGTGAGTGTTGTTTGGCCGAAGCGATCTTGTTAACGGCATACTGATGCACACATTAGTAACTATGTAAGGTATACCGAAAGGCTATTTTTACCACCACAGTAAACAGTCTTACTCAAGTGTCTGTTATAACGACTAGTTGAAATGATTTTGTTTTCACAAAAGGCCTCTTCAGAACCATCATTCGAATTCGCAATCACCATAATCACCGACTAGACCTTGTTTGACAGAACAAATTGTGGTCGTCTATAACAGCAAGTGAAACTGGTTTGTTCTGATTGTATCGTCCTTTTCACAAAATTGGGTTGTGTAATATGAGTTCAGCCAGAGGCGCAGCTGACCGTAAAGTGTTTGGTTCCCAATGGATAGTCATATCGACTGCACACGTGTCCAGATATTTAGATTTCACTGTCGTGCAGACAAACAAACTGGCCAACCCCGACCCTCTTCCAGATGTGTGCTCACTGGAACAGAGGCATCACTGTGGTGAAGACGGCTGAATATTGAGGTGGCGAGGTTAGCCAGATGCACGACCACATTAATTTAGGTATTTAAAAAAAAACCAACACGACCCTAGTTAACACTTCCAAACCTAGACTACATAAGGGTTGTAACATTTGAGTTTGTAAGTGTTGTATGATAAGACGCGTGATTTTTGGCAGTGCTGTCCATCCGTTGTTTTTCATGTCTCCCCGTAGACAGGCGGAAAATAATATTTAGGCCAGCGAGTTTTTTCCTGCAGTTTTACATCATTGATTGTTCACTTTAAACTTATCATATGAAATCAAAAATAATCTTGGAGTTTACAATGACTTTACAAACAGAATTCTTTCCAAATTTTCCCATCCACCATATTTAGGACTGTCCCATTGTTTTTCAAAATTACTTACTGGTGGTTTTTTCATCCCACAGTGGTGCGGCACGTTAATGTATAAAACTTTATTTGAGCTCAAGGTTGTTCACATCCTGCATATTAAAGCCAAACTATTCATACGCCCTCGTATCCTAACAGTTAATTAGTTTTTATCTGCGCCTTTTCACAGTTCAGGCAGAGAAGTTCGCGTGTCATCCACAGTGTTGCTTAGTTTGTTGAATACATCCAAGTGATAACTTTGAACTTTCATCTTTCAAACGAGTAGAACAGCAGTTTCGTTTGCCTTGACGAAACATTCTGTTTGAACCAGTTGCGTTTACTACGATATCCTTTCATATTCGCCAGTGGTCAGATCCGTTGGACGCACAATGATGTATCCTTTACCCTGAGTGATTTTCACAGCCTCGTAGCTCAGCTGGTAAAGCACTTGCCGCATCTGGGCACGCTGTTCCTGCCAATGGTTCGAATTCAACCAAAATCAAAATTTTTCACAGGTGGGTCTCTTCAACATATTTGACAATACTTAACTACTAGAATGTGTGCTTCATGCTGCTGTCAACCAAGTGTCTGACGAGTTTATGAAAGCCACATACAAACCTCCTTCATCTGATCGTATAGTAATCACCTTGTACAGGCTGCCCACCAAGGGGTCACCTCCATACAAATACCACTCATGTTGTTTAAAAAAACAACTCTGAAATGAATTGGACTGTCTCTATAAGCTTCACATCACTATAAAGATGGTTTGTCCTACTAACGGTGAATAGGATGATAGTTGTTTGCTGCTTTGGTGGCGGATATCCGAACTCGAATCGTCTACACCTGTCGATGATTTTTATGGCTGCAACGCGATTATCAAAAGGACGCTGCCAGAGTGGGTGACATTAACAGAAGAGGAGTTGAATACCTTAAACTCTAATTGGCTAAACAGCAGGCGGTTAAACTCGTGTGACAGCTAGGTGGAATTTGCAAGGAAAAACAAAACCGCTACTGGCAATGTCCGCAGCCCTTTAACTGCCATCCCAGAGGGTGGCGCATTCTGACTAGTGTGCACTCAACAGACCCAGGTATGATCAACACCAGATGTGATCGCCACTCGATGAACGGACATAACGCAGTCTAGGAATTTTGCTCCCAATCAGGGTTATGTATACCGGCGAGGCTCATCACGTTAATGAGCCCGGATTCTTCTAGACAGCATACTGTACATGGTTGACCTTGACGACATCAACGCTACAAAGCCGTTATGTACTTTAATAGTATGGACCTTTCGTGTGAGTGTCGTTAAGTCAACCTAGGTGGTACATACGTCAACAACACAACGAACACAACTACTCATCTGCAAATAACGATAATCCAGGGGCGTCACAGTTATCAGTGTCAGTTTGGTGTATGAAAAACACCGGTTGTTCGTGTAGTTTCCTCTCCCCTGGCTACTTCATCATCTGAATGTCCGCCTCTGCTTGACTACTCACAAATGATCATTCTTTCTGACCACACTCATCCCTGAGAAAGATTGTTTCAGCTTCGGCGAAAGTCGCTTTGATTCACTTCGATCTGTCAAAATCCGCGTACCGGCATTGATAATAACGATACGACTGACGTGCAATCTCTTTTGATTAGGGGATCATACCATTTGCGTAGCTGGCTCTTGTGAACTGGATGCTGATGTTTATCGTTCTTAGTCAAATATACTGGGTAGCAACGTTTCACTACTGTACATGGTCTCTTTAATTTTGTAAGTAACTTTCTAGATCCGCACTTTGTTACACTCGAATTCTGGAGGTATTTGTACTTAGCCTTCAAACCAGGTTTGACAACAGTGTACCGACCAGATGACTTCGCAGCTGACTGCTCCTTGTTGTCCTCTTATGCACTAGTCAGGTTCTGGTTGACCAGCATTTGCGCATCTGTTGATTCACGCACATCCATCCGCTGATTTCCACATAAGCCAATTACTTGGTGAATTGACTGGCGTGATGTTTGCACATGTTAGCCTGGATGGTTTTCTGTGTTGTTCCTAATGGAGAACAGCAGCAGATTAAGAGGAACGGTGGTCACATCTTCCCAGCTTAATCCGTTTGCTGCCATCAACTCTTTGATTGTGCTATGATCTCTTCCCCTCAGTCCGTCTAATTCAGTGTAATACGATGTTGTACCAATTTTGTCGATTCCTAACCGCACCACACGTTACCGAGACTGTTCACTTTCGATGTAGGGACAGTGATCGATGTGGTAATCCTAGCTTCCAGGATGGCCGTTTTGCAGACCACAGAACGCTATAATTTCGGATCCACCAACCGTAACGATACGACTACAACCAGCCTTAAATGTCCCGATTATCCCGATGCTGTTGTTTCATCGACTGCCAACCAGGAAAGCCCGCGCAATTCCCACAGCTGAAGAACCTATTGCAGCTGGTGAAACACTGTCTTACCTGATCTAACCAATTGCTTTATGTATTGCTACCTATAAAAGTACTTGTCTCGCAGAATGACCTGTATCTACGGATCTTGGTCTTCTACTTCTACTGCGTTGAGGTTAGCAATGGGCTCAAGATAGTTCAGTAATTACTATTAGTCCCACAAGTTCAACTATCGCGATTGGGTAATATGCTTCGCGGTATTCGATGATCTGTAACGATGTGTTTCTTCACAACCCTGCATACAGTGTTTCCACATTGATCGTTATAGCAGCTGCTTCGATGGACTTCGTGAAATGTTTTTGCAAGACATTGACCTACTGGTCTCCGTAAGTGGTTACTGAGATGGGGCCCATCAAACCCACTGGACGTAATTCCCCAATTTTATCGACTAGGGTTAACTGAATGGAATGCTGACTCTAGTGTTTAATGCCCCTCAGGAGCTGATGTTGTTGGCATGCCAGATAAAGATAGCAGGTCATAATGTTCTAGGTTGCTGAAGAGGACTGCCAGTGATTTACCAAAAGACGGTAGTCGATAGTTAACATGAACAAAAAGGAGATATAAATGTAGCTCACGTTGGTCTAACTCACTTGTCGTCTATTCACTGGCACTGTATTATGAACACGCTGATAACCTAACACTCAGAGACGGCCAGCGCGTTTGCGGCCGCAATCATCTCAACATCATATAGTCATCATCACGACCAATGACGATATTACTTCCGTTGTGTACCGCACACTTCAATTTTCGGCCGCACAACTGCCGCACATTGAAACTTCGGGCACCGGCGTGGATCGTATTTCTCAAAGACCGTCTGGTTCAAGGCTAAGATTTTCCAAAATCTAAACTCGATATCAAAAGGTGAAAGTGTTGTGACTTGTTCAACGTCCTACGATCTTGTGAACAGATAACGGAATAACGGTCAACGGTAGCGAACAGCGGACTACGGAATATACACGACTAGTTCGAGACTTCCCGGACAACCCAACCACCCGAGGGTAGCGCATAAACTCAGAGAGAAGACTGGCCTCCGGACAGAGTTCCTTTACGCCACTCAATCCGAAGACAACGCGGTCACAAACCAGATCATAGTTAAAGAGTTTGTGACCAATAGGAAGACCAACTCAAAGGTGGACCAAATGATGAGCCGAACAGTACTGTGATGCACGTAGGCGGGATGTAGGTATGTGAGCGTTTAGGCGCGTAGGTGGGGTGCCAGGGATTTGGCACAAGGATTGAAGGAAGAAGTGGCGCATGACCGTACCAACTATGAAGGTCACACACAAGTGTACTTTGTTGGTTTTTGGCACACAATATTTTCGGGGAATTGGCGGCTTCCCCGACAGAAAGATTTACATGGATAATCACCGGTATCTCCGCTTTTGACAACCAGAACTTCAGCTGCTCACTTTCAGTTGTCTGCACAACGCTCGCTTCGCAGTCCGCTCGTTCTCCATCCTATAGACATGTCTCAGCCAACAAAACTAACTTATTATGCCTTCAAACCCGTCCGTGCCCGCTCGCCGCAGTACCTCAGCTTTCGGAACCATGTCCGACCACCGAATGCCCAAGATGCGTCTTAGACATTGCACCTAGAAGACGTCTAAATACTGTACATTCCGTTGATACAGTGTCCAAATTTCAATGTCATACAGCAGTGTAGACAACACCATTGAGCAATAGACCAGTAGCCTAGCGGTCATTGCTAAGCTATGATTCTTTCAGATACACATTTCAGGATGCACAAAAGTAGCACTAGCTTTTCCCAACGAGCACGTAATTCGCGGTCAGCGGATAGATCTGTGGACAAGTTACTACCAAAGTAGCAGAACTCTGTGTGGTTTTTTACGGTGTCTCCAATGCTACAGATTCCAGGCGTGGACACAACAGTATTGACTGGAGTGTGCTGAAAGATAAAAGATATCATACCTGTCCTGATCTCCAAACCGAAAGTGACTGCTTCGATCGCGAAAACTATGGTCAGTTGCCGGAGTTTTTCTTTACCGTATGTAAACAGCGCATCACCATCTGCAAACAACAGAATGCTGCCGATGTGAGCAGCCGAAGTGTCTACTAATCTGAAGGACACCTGTTAACTTCGCAGTGAAATATAAACTAAACACGGTTGGAGCTCGGATGCAAGACTGCTTCACTTCAAGGATAATGACAAAATTATTAGAGGTCGATCCAGATGACTGTACAAGTTGACGAGTTTATGATGGACATGTAAACCTTCCTGCCACCTTCTATAACGTCTCACGTCTCACGGAATCAAACGCCTTGATAAAAATCACGAGGAAGGCACACAGAGCCTGATTGCATTTACGGTACTTCTGCTGTATCTGTCGATCAACTAACACCATGTCGATCGTATTCTGACTTACTGGAAATCCTAAGTGTTCCTTAATAGCATTGATCTTCAAAACGTCAGCATCGAGTTGCCTCCGCAAGTTTCTGTCAACACAGTTTTAGTGCAGTTCAGTAGGCTGGTGCCCCGGTAACTGTCGGTGCTCTGCTCGCTGCTTCTACCTTTAAACAAAAATACGCTCAAAGCATCAATGAACCTCTGGAGGACCAATTACTGCCCCCCGAATAAAGTGAACCTACCGAAACGGGGTAAATTTCTGGACTGGGCTGCCACAAGTTATACGTACCCTTGCCAACTCATCTTCATCTTTTAACTTTCCGTCGCGCAGTTTTGAAGTGGCTGTCTGCATCCCTGTTAAATTTGAGACGATACCAAGTACAGTCTTTATATCTTGTTGTGGTGGGTTATTCACGGAATCCCAATTAGTGGAAGTTGTCCGCCTTAGTAGACTATCAGAGTGCTTTCGCTAGACCTTCATGATGTCCTCCTAATGGTTGTATGAAAATCCAAAATCCCCATCAGACTATGCTTCAGTATACTAGAAGGATGAATAGAAAACTGTTATAGGCGAATCACAGAACCCCTTGTGTTTTCGGTGAGCAAAATGGCCCTGTATTAACTCACTTTGCTTTTTCTACCACTCGTCCTTGAGTCCGCGAAATTGCTCAGTGATTTAGCAGCAAATATCCCAAAATTTGGCACTTTCTCTTTCGTTGTCCGAGTCCATTATGGAAATTGCAAACTCCGCGTTATTCTGTCATATCAATTTAGAAATAACTGCATTATGGTCTTCGAACCCGTTCGGATGCTTCTTGGACTGGATGTCGATTGTATCGATGGGTAGTCACTCAAAATGAAAAGTCGGTCACTCACTGGTGCCGACCGGATTGTGGCAAAAGACTGATCATCATAAAGCCTGTGGTTTGTGTCGTCAGTGTGACATACAGTTGAACTGTGAACACTAACAAATGTTACAGGCTTACCTCGACCCAGTCACAGGGGCATGGATATGATTCGAGTGCTGATGCCCTGCGGTTCGCCTATCATCAAAGCATCGATGCGGTCAGTGACCATGAAACAGTCACCAAGCGCCCGAGCGCCATCTGCCGGATAACCTATCCAGTAGACGGTGTACGAACGTCTGCTCCTTGGCGCTTATCTTGGTCTGCATGCTTTGTTTCACTCAAGGCTGGTACGCCGATACCGCAGTGACTCAGTGAGATGGCGATTAGTGTGGTGCGGCATTTCAACCGTCCTTTATTTCACCTATCCGGTGATGTATGCAATTCCCACGTCCTAGGTGACAACGTCCTGTGTCCGCAGGTACGCCCAATATTGAGTCTGTAATTCAACAGCTTGATCTGCTGGACAATAGAAAATACGGTCTTCTAGGGGAACCCACCCGAAGCCAATGATTCAAGAGACTGACTCGCTTGGAAATAACGACTTAACCCATCCTGGCGGAACAGTGAACAAGACAGTGACGAATCATTCGGATTACTGCCTATAAGCGATGCATTTATTGTAAAACCTGAAGCTTCCCAGAAGTAATCCTATCAATCCAGCAGTGTACGCAACTTCCGTATCCCAACGGAGAGCGTCTTGCATCCCCAGGCTTGTCTCTTGTTGGAAGTCGTGTCACCGAGACTTGTCTAGACGACGTGTGTTCTAAGAATCATGGTGGATAGGTCAGTGGGGATGTGTGTTGGCAGTAGCACACTTTCACCTATTCATCCAGAAGGAAAGCCGATGGGATGACTCGGTTTACTCCGCGTGACGACCGATGTAGTATCTCATTTGGTTTACGTTGTACCGTCATTGTTTATTTGCGCTTTGGATACTGTCTGGACTTACGGACCTAGACAGGATTAAGATTAGGGCAATCAATCATAGTTGGCTCAAACGTCTGAACCGCAAGGCAATGGACTATACGGTCGACAGTATCCGGTTCGGATTAACCTGTCACAGTGAGCAAAATCAAAGGACGCCTGCGCCTAGCAAACACCAAAAATGGCTTGCGTTGCACTACTTGTGGCTACACTCACACACCACGCATCCAACATAAACCAAAACGAATAAAATCAGAAGGCGTGTGACTGAGGACTTCGCGTCCAGCCGGCCAATGATGGTGAGCCAATCGACAGACTCACACGAAATTAAAACCCTTACCTCTCGAGAAGGAAACGGAGAGAGAGAGACCCCACTGGTGAGATCAAAGCTGGGAAGAAAGATATTGAAAACGTAATGCAACAAGTGGTTCAGTGAAGAAGTACATGCGAGTGCACTCTGGAGAGGTTATGGAGGAGAAGCGAACAGCACGGTTGGATTGGATGAAAACAGAGACAACATTGATGATGCATTACACCAACAATGCTGAGTAGTGGGAAAGGTAGAATGCCACAGAGATCCAGGTTTCTGAGAAGGATTGCGGATGACATCCAAACGACGGTGGTCGCTGGTCGACGAGAAAACGAGAAAATGGATATATCTGATATAACCTGCTTGAGCCTACCGTGCTCGTTGTCTCTTGACCGACCGTGTACTATGAGTACACCGAAAACCTACCAATATCAAACGGCCGGCCTATCCGCGGACGCACATGTCGCCACGTCATATGACAATATCACCACAGCCTATGGCACTGATGGTTCCTTTGAATACCGTGCGCTTCCGTTGTCGCCCGCGCAACAACTGCTCACTGAACTTGCGGACG
>QNGE01000053.1:83762-210703 GCA_008508345.1 Paragonimus westermani | reverse complement strand
CTGCACTACTTGTGGCTACACTAACGCACCACGCATCCAGCATAAACCAAAACGAATAAAACAAGAAGGCGTGTGACTGAAGACTTCGTGTCCAGCCGGCCAATGATGATGAGCCAATCGACAGACTCACACGAAATTAAAACCCTTACCTCTCGAGAAGGAAACGGAGAGAGAGAGACCCCACTGGTGAGATCAAAGCTGGGAAGAAAGATATTGAAAACGTAATGCAACAAGTGGTTCAGTGAAGAAGTACATGCGAGTGCACTCTGGAGAGGTTATGGAGGAGAAGCGAACAGCACGGTTGGATTGGATGAAAACAGAGACAACATTGATGATGCATTACACCAACAATGCTGAGTAGTGGGAAAGGTAGAATGCCACAGAGATCCAGGTTTCTGAGAAGAGTTGCGGGTGACATCCAAACGACGGTGGTCGCTGGTCGACGAGAACACGAGAAAATGGACATATTTGATATAACCTGCTTGAGCCTACCTTGTTTGTTGTCTCTTGGCCGACAGTGTACTATTAGTAAGTTGATTACCTATCGATCTATCCACCCACCCACACAAACATTATCAGGCCCACGGTTTGACGTCGCCCTCGGTCACAGACACTGCCAAACCATAAACCATCAGGTTTACACATGTTTATGCTGTGCGAGGTCTGAGACGACACGAGGTTTCTGATAAAGTCTGACATGTTGTTGTACAGGTTCAATATTCACCCATCTTTGGCACACTATTACTTGGGTGTTATATATGTATGTTTGTTGGCTTCAGTCAGTTTCTCCTAATAACTGGTGAGCCCGACGTGACCTGAACACGCAACCTTCCGATCTGGAGCCAGACACTCCGCCTGTGGGACCGTGTACAGTGTGGTCGGGGACCGATTTATTATGTTTTGCCTGCTCTGTTTCTGACCTCTCACACCGTGAACACGTGAAAGAGGATCTGATAGCTGTTGGTTTGATGGTTGTCCTGATCAGCGATCGTGCCAAATCTTGGGCGAGATTAGTTGAGAGGGTGAGGGGGTGGCGAGAGAGGATGGTACAAGCCCTAATTGCGTGGGACCAACTGGACACGTCAGCCATGTCGGTGCAACAATGAACGAAGACAACAGTTTACCTAGGTGACGCAATATTTCAGAAGGTAGGTGGAAAGGTCATGAAATTTCAAACCGCGTTGAGGCATCAAATAGGATGTGCCGGTGCGGTTATTAACACGGGTATGGTCATGAAGAGATTAACAGGTTGATTCAAGAATATGAGCAAGCTACATGTTTCAGGCCAACAGGTCACCTACACATACTCCCGACTTCAGGGAACTTAAATCTGAAAATCAGCGAAAATGAGCCTTCTCTGGTTGTTCGGAGCAAGCGACAAAGCGGTTCGGCCAATGAACCTGCTAGAAGAGTCGTGCTCTGTGTAATGGTGACGTAGTTGTACCATCATCAGCTTTCGAAGGTGTGGTATTTGTAGGGGCTTGGAAGGGTCGTTTTGCGACAATGTACATCAAACTTGGAGTTATGTGTTCCGTCAAATCAGAATACCATACAACATCGGCCGTCACACAGGACAAACCTGGCCGCCCTAACCGCTGTCTTCTAAGGCAGGTTGCATGGACGAAAATATGCTATTGTTAAACTCTCCCACTCCCCCAGTTAAACCTTCACCAATAACCTCTCCAACACGAATCATAGAGCAAACAATGCTCACTCGACGTCTTACCACCACGAACACCAAACTGAGACACGCCCGGGGAAACAAGATGCTCTCCGGTGGGACATAGAATGTGCGTACGCTGCTGAATCGATGCAGCATCACTGCTAGAACACCATACTGCCAAAATCACCGTGGAACTCAGCCGCTTTGTCATTGACGTAGCAGCCTTGAGTGAAACAAAGTATGCAGACCAAGATAAGCTCCAAGGAGCAGGTACTGGTACACCGTCTACTGGATAGGTTATCCGACAGATAACGTCAGGGAGCCTGTTTAGTTAGGACAGACGGTCTCACAATACTACCGACACTATTACTATTCAACATGGAGCGACAGCATGGATCGAAATGACCGCGGGACAAATACAGGAGGAATATGGGGAGGATCATTGGAGAGCAGCATCACATGGAATGGCTTTCTCTACATGAGGGAACTGAGAATTGGTGTCCATAGCGACCGGAACATCGTCAGGTCAGTGTTGTGTGCAAATGAGTGTTTTTGTTCGTAGTCAGGTTGAGACGCATAATTCGTGTATTGGTTTCCCCAAATAAACCACCATCCGCCGTCCGTCACAGAAGCGTGACGCAGGAACATTTGGCCGATGCAGCTCAACAAGTGCTAGCAGAAAATGCCGCGACACTCAACGAGGAGGAGGTAAGCGAACCGAGTGAACTGAGTGACCTTGGAAGTGCATTGAAGAAGTTGACTCAGGAAATGACGGATTTGAAGGTAAAAAAGGAGGAGAACCGTGGCGACATCTGTTACAGATGCAGAAGACGTGGACACTGGCGAAGATTTTTCCAACTCGGCAAGGAAAGGTCGTACAGAAATGAGCGTTTCGTCGATTGTTTTTGTCTGGGAACGGAGCTCCGGTAATAGGGGGCGATGGACCAGATAGCAGTTCAGGTTAGGTTAGAAGTCAATGGTAGCTTGGAGTACTGTTTGACTGACACTGGGGCCGCTATTTCATTGATTGGGCTGAAGATAGGAAAGATTGTGCAGCCGTGTGCGATGGTAGTGCGACCGGTCAGTGTGTTTATTCTGAAAGTTGATGGCTTGGCAGAATATGGTGTCCGAATAGATGTATTGTGAACCAAGAACGCGGTTGGAGCAAGGATTGTTTGTTCAGAAAACCAATACGTGTTATGCGCTTCAACATGACTACAGGAAACTTCACTCATCCGCTTACGACACTGGTCTCAGAAGGTTACGATCGCCGCGGACGCCAATGCTCAGTTCCTTCATGTAGCAAGAACTATCTCATGCCATGCTGCACTCCAATGCTTCTTCTTGTGTTTTTCCCGCAGCTTCNTGCTGAGCCAATTGTCAGAAAACATCCGAAGCCACCGTTGTGGAGTAATCTCAGATTTACGTACCGATAGCAATATCCCAGCTGCTGCGCGTTTTAGGGACATGTCAGACGGGCGCGTTTTGTCTGTGTTGGGTGTCCTGGTTTTGGATCACACCGGGTGTGAGGGCTGTCCAAGGGTCAGTAAGCAGCAACGTGCACACAGGGCAGGTTAGATAACTGACCGCCCCCACCCGGTCGAATGATGTATTGTTCAGACTCCAGATCGTGTGAGGCACAAGGATGATTTGTTCGGAGAGTTGACATCGGTAGCCTATGCTTCAACAACACAACGGACATAGACACATATTTACACAAGTTATAAACCTGGATTGGTATAGGGGTCAACCCCAATTTAATGTGTGGAAAACCCAGTTTCTTGCACGTTTGTTCAGTTCAACTCAGATTCTCAGGTCCTGTGAGCTGTCGCCATTAATTTTGTTCAGATGTCCGCACAGGTGAACTACTTCGCCCTCCGCAGGAATCATTCTCCATATATTTGTATATCCCAGTTGTTTCATAAGCTCAGTTCAGTCACACACACACACACACACCGAAAACCAGTGCTGATATAGTGTGGGCGGTTAAAAACGGGTTGAGCACAGATTATTTGAAAGTAACTTCACGGAGGTCATGAACAGGTTGCTATGGTTTACTGCAGTTTGTTTGTAACATGGATAACAAACACTGCTCCTGCCATTGTGACACACAAATCACCGGTATTATAATGGCAGCACGGAGGTTGATATTTTTTCCATGCATTCCGCTTGTTGTTGATCTTTTGGAATAGTAGTCGTGATGATCGAACGCTGTTTTTGCTACAGCGGTTTACAGGTTTGGTGGATACTCCGAACCCAAATCCTTTTTCCTCCTTTTTTTAAATTTCCCACCACTTTTTATTGCATACGCCGGCTTTCATAATCTCAAACCAGCAACGCTGTCTCGGGTTGATATTGTCTCAGGTCGCGCCACACAACAACGTTTACTTATGGCCGTTATACACTTTCTTATTCTCTCTCCATAGCTATAGATTGGCCTTCTTCAACATCTTTCCTGACAATTCAGCAACAATTCTCTTCCGGCTTCATTCCAAAAAATAAGCTTTATTTCAGTTTATGGGGCATCCATCTGAATGCAAACACCCGCTGCTGAGGGTGACTCCAGCAACGGATTGGTGAAATTGTCTACAACAAACAGTGCGTACATCGAAATGCTGTTGTAATGAAAATGGCCGAACAAGTTATACTACTAGTGGGTGCCCAGGCGAGTCAAGTATCGGGGTTAAAAAGTGATCGAGAAATAATGCAGGAAATGTTACGCATCCATTTCAGTTTCACCGAGCAATGATTATAATCGACGGCGAGCTCTCCAAGTTGGTTAACTCCCAAAGGAAAAATTATCGGGTACTGGACAGAAATGGGAACTTGGTTGTTAAAGGTATCCCGGAGCCTTAATTCATCCACTAGTGAGAGTAAAAATCCCTGTAAAGAGTCTGTTGAGAATGGTCGGAATACCCACGGTTTTTCTCAGTGAAATAATACACAGTTTACGGATATGGTAAGGTTACGAAGAAGATGAGATTCCTAAGGTATCTAGTGTGACGTAAGTGGAATTTCAAATAAACCACCACGGTAAACACTTCAAGACAGCGGCTGAGGCGAACAAGGCTAAAATCACGGGACAGCTGGCGGGGGAATCGGATAAAATCCCGTCAAAAGCATTTGATGAAGGCAAAAGCTTCTTGGAGGTGTATCCAAGACCCTTTAGTTTTAGTATAACGACTGGATGAAAGCTGTGAAGGAAACGCCAGTGGATTTTAGAATAAAGAGTTAACTAAACTCTGATTAAGTGAAGTCAACTTAACAGAAAGAGTGAATGCCGTCATGGAAGGGAACAACACGAAAGATAAAGGGATATCGCAAACTTATTTCGGAAGGCCTCAAAAACGGAAATTGCTCTCGTGGGTCTTGCTTATGAACGTGGTATCTCCCCATCACTTCCACAGCACACAGAAGAGGAAAAGTTCTAAAGAAGCACTTGTTGTCGGCAAGAATACATGTAATGTTAGCGAAAATAGGGGAAAGCTAACAGCAGTCACGAATGGCGCAGCAATTACAGTCTCCATGAAGCATAGCTAAACGAATATCATGGCAACAGTTGTTCCTACTCCGTGGATAGTCGACTCAACATTATGGATCCACAGGATTACTGTACTGCAGAAGGGGTAATGGTGTTGTTTGCGGACTATTACTAACAAAAGGAAAGAGCACTAATATGTACTTCCAATATTTAACTAGTTGGCACAAGCGTATGGATACAAAATAGGAAACAGTCTGTGGCTTGCGCGTGTAGTGAGATCAGCTTCGACGTCCTCAAAATCATAAACCCCCTGTGAAGTCAGAGTCACCTTACTGGTACCAACATACCTGTGTCACATTACCTTGTGAATGTGAATTTATTACAAATCACTAACACCAAGGTTAGTGTTTCGCAGCGTTACTCGTGACCAGATAATGAATCCGCATCACCTTCAACCCTGTAAGTTACTTTCCATAGAATAACAATATTTTAAAACAGGTGGTTCACTTCATAAGTTTGAGCATAGCAGTAAGAAGACGGACACTGGTAGATGTTAGCATTCCGACTTGCCTTTCCAGTGCCAAATAACAATAACCAGGAACATATATATGACACTAATGAGAATGGGGTGTGTGAAAAATAAAGCAGCAAGTGGGATGGAGAACGACAGGACAGAATTAGCAGGTCTGTGGGAGTCTAAAACTTACGTATAACTGTTTTTGTACACACAATGCTGACTTAAAACGACTATTTGCGACCGCTTTAGTGCGACACTGGCACTGTGGATTAGTGTGGCGCATTATAGTCCTCAATGATGTTTCGAGATTAACCCGGTGACCGGTGGCCAACATGTCTGGCGATAGACGAGGCCTTATAGACAAATAAACGGAGTCGCCGTGGGGAGTCCGTTGGGACCAATGATAGCGGATTTTTTCATGCTGATGGTGGAAAGGCGAATTGCTCAAGACATTTTGTTGCTGTCGTTGTACAAACTTTATGTGGATGACATCCCCATTTTTGCGTAATCCTCGCGAACGATCGATGAGATGGTAAATCGGTTCAACGTATGTCATGCTAATCTGACAGTGTCCTGTGAGCTGAAAGGAACAGATGTCTACCGTTCTGAGACATCCTCATCGGTCGCAAAGATGATGGTTTAGTAAGAAGGTGTGTGTATCAAAAGTCCACCTGGACTGGTCGGTACACTCACTTCACAAGCTTTACACCAATGAAGAACAAGCGAACATTGGTCAGAACAGTGTTTATGCGTGCTAGACACACTTGCCCATCAGAATGTTTAAGTGATGAAGTTCGACTGCTTACATCCACTTTGCAGGATAATCGGCATCCGCTGAGATATATCAATAAACAGCCAGCAAATGACGGCAAAGGCACCTTATCGAACAACATGTTTAAATTAGAATTCACATTCTGGAAAGGGTCTGACTTCAGTTAACTCGTCGTTTTTCTTGCGCTGGGCCGATGATTACGAACATCGTTTTGGGGAGTTAAACTTCTTTTCAATGAAGAAAAAAGACTGAGAGAAGATTCGGCTGTAACCGTTCAAGTTGTGCGAAGGATTTCTGGTTCAAGAAACTACCGATCTTCAGGACGCTGAGTCATAATGAATGAGGGGTGGACAGTTAACTAGGAGGGTTTGTATACCATAAGGAAGCCAGTGACTGCGAAAGAGCATGGTCATTGCGCACACACCTTACCATTTTGCTTAACCAGACAAGTGGGCCTGGGGCCGCCCACTGATGAAAACTCATATGGAGAATGATTCCTGCGGAGGGCGAAGTAGTTCACCTGTGCGGACATCTGAACAAAATTAATGGCGACAGCTCACGGGACCTGAGAATCTGAGTTGAACTGAACAAACGTGCAAGAAACTGGGTTTTCCACACATTAAATTGGGGTTGACCCCTATACCAATCCAGGTTTATAACTTGTGTAAATATGTGTCTATGTCCGTTGTGTTGTTGAAGCATAGGCTACCGATGTCAACTCTCCGAACAAATCATCCTTGTGCCTCACACGATCTGGAGTCTGAACAATACATCATTCGACCGGGTGGGGGCGGTCAGTTATCTAACCTGCCCTGTGTGCACGTTGCTGCTTACTGACCCTTGGACAGCCCTCACACCCGGTGTGATCCAAAACCAGGACACCCAACACAGACAAAACGCGCCCGTCTGACATGTCCCTAAAACGCGCAGCAGCTGGGATATTGCTATCGGTACGTAAATCTGAGATTACTCCACAACGGTGGCTTCGGATGTTTTCTGACAATTGGCTCAGCAAACCAGCTTCGTTTGACGAGACTATGATGCTTGTCTGAACCCATTAGGGTGAGATGATCAACTCAGTACGACATCCCGCCAGGTGGTCTTTTGCGCACAAGCCTCCGTCCTTGCACCTCATCATATCATCTCTCATCCTGGTCGGCAGGTTGGTTAGACAATCTGGTGCCACCCTGTGATAAACGTCTAGCTCGGAGTGCGAAGCTGACTAAGGATCGTTATGATTACATAAGGCTTAGTTCAGATTGTATGCGCGTCCATACCCTGTCTATCTCTAATTATCTGTCATATATAACTTGCATGTTTTACGTTTGCGACTGATGAGAGTAAACGAAATGTCAACATATCGCAACATGTCTTCTTTCTGCGCTGATGAAGATATTGAAGGGAACCCAGTGTTTCAAGTTTAGATTAGAAAACCAGTGTCATATATCGGCGACCCTTGACCTCGACAGCAAGATCCTCAAAAGGCTTACTGCGGCTGGTGCACCTCCACTTAGGCGAATAGTCTGACATCCCGATCCGCAACTGCCTACGCATCACTCCTAGCGGGTGGCGCCAAATTTCATAAACAGTCTGCCCACAAGAGTGAAAGATAATCCGGATAATGGACAAGTGTATAAACGGCCGCTTAATGGGGACATCTTACTCCGTTATTTACACTACCAACAGGATTCAGACATGCATAACGACATCACTGCCAAATTAATATACCGGGTCCAATGCTTGATCCACGATCAACCAGCACACTGTGTGCATATGTGTGGATTTCAGTAGGTCGAGACGTCCCACTGGTGTACAGTCCCCTTGAGCGTTCTGTGACTATGTTGTGCTTGCCACACTGTTTGTCTAAGGAAGATGTTGAATTGCGGCAAGCCAATGTACTGGAGTGTGATGCGAACTAGCTTTGTTATCGCATTATAATCGATGTTTACTTACATTGATCTAACCGACTGTCATTTGAGTTTTTATGTCGGGTAAGTTTGATGTGATGTTCTATTCCCGATCAGGTCGAACTGCACACACGCGAATATTGCTCACGCAACACGAGACGAGGGGCTGATATAAACGTTCATGGATGGTTGGGGTTGACAACTTACACGGTTTAGAACACTCAGGCTTCTCCGAGGCAGTGATAAATACCATTTGTTATGGTGAGCGGTTCAGCTGCCCAAACGGACGGATACACACACGAACTTCCTAGAAAATGGCACATTGACGTGATGGGGACGAAGGGATGTTGTATGCGAACATGCGTTCGGCTCCGATTATTTGAGATGCGATTTATAAGGGTGTTGTGATGAATCTCAAGGACCCTTTTCAATGTTTGCACTTAGTCCGCCCAACACTGGGCATCCCGTGGGCACAGGCTTCAGCTGCTACAATGCCGATTTCCTCGCAGTGATAATCGTTCCGCAACGGTACACCCGGATACGAAATCCGTAGTCCAAGCATCACAGTGAATTTAACTGATGGGCTTATCCAAAGAGTGTACACAAAATCAGGTCTGCTAACTCAGTCAGGTTAACGAACGTCTCTGACACATCGTCATAACCAACACCCAGGCGAACTGGTACACAAACTGCAGTAAACCACAGCAACCTGTTCACGACGTCCGTGAAAATAATCAAATCAAATAATATGTGCTCAACCCGTTTTTAACCGCCCATACTATATCAGCACTGGTTTTCGGTGTGTGTGTGTGACTGGACTGAGTTTATGAAGCAACTGGGATATACACATTGAATGCGAAGTACGTCCTGTTGCTTTGTAGATTGGTCTTCATTAACGTAACGGCTAAACACAATAATGAGTCTCCATAATGGAATGTGCTTGTGCTAAGAGATCATCCTAAATATCGGCGGGGATTTTTCCTATTTCGATATGACACGAGTGCGTTTACGATCGACTGTTGTGAGTGGCTGAAGAAATCATCAGAAAGATGAACTGGTTCACTCGGTGATATCACTTTCTCGGTTCCGTAACCTGATGAAGCTGAACAGGGCATCTTGGATCTGAGGTTACACACTTGACGTATTCACTTCGTTGTGAGCCATGGGGACAGATTCATACGGCAATACCTCTGTCAGTACTGAACTGTCGATCTAGTCGGTAATGTGACTGTCGTTCACTGTGAGCCAAACCTGTGATAAGCTCAGATAGAAAAATTTCTGAAATGATTGGATCAGCTGAGAATCATATCATAACAAATGACCCCACACTAAATTCACTGCGACTGGCAAGGCCGAGAAGTCGTAACTATGTGTTTATCTGCACAATGAAAGAGCTGATAAGATATTGGTATTTGATCTCAATTTATACTTTGGAACAACCAAATGCCAATGACGGACCACCGATTCACCGTTTTCAGACGATTTGCAGAAGAACCATACTCCATTTCACCAGTCGACTCGTGGTCTATGATGCTCACAATAGGATAGAAATCACGATACAATGAACAACCAGATATATATGTATATATATATATATATATAAAGTATATGGGGATTTCGGACGCAACCTCCAATTGGTTCCCACAAACGATACCTAATTGGACAGCGCCCAGTTCGTGAACTCATTAGTTGAGTCTGATAAGTGGGGGCACTCTACACCGGTTCATTAAGTGCAGATTTTCTGTCACTTCTAATTGCATCCGTTCATTTGTGCTTCACACTCCATGATTCTATCTATTCACGAATGCCATTCAGCTTTCACACTTGTTGCACCAGTGATTATGGCAGTGTCGCTGGTTGTTTGAGCAAGCAGTTATGTGCGTATTCCGAAAAGATTGACGGAGTTTGACCAAAATGACTAAGAAGCTTCATGTGTGTAAAATTGAGATGACAAATCGTCGACGGCTGTTGGCCTCTGTGTGGGTATCTTCATGGCATTCCAGTATTTCTAATGCGATTAGATGTGTTAATGAATCATCGAGAATCTCTCACATTAGCCAGTTTTGCAAACCAAGTACACTGAAGTTGTGAGCCCACAAGACCGTCGTCTAAGTTTGTTACTCCTTTTAGACAACAGCCATACTGTGGTGGATTATCAAACCGGAGGTGCGTGTGTCCTAACTCCCGGCGGAATACCATAACGTAGGGAGAGGTACTTCCAAAATCCCGCAGTGAATGAATCGGGAAAGGTATGGGCGATCGGAGGAGCCATCGCCCAACCAGCTCGGCTCAACGGACGAGGTGTGGCAGGCGGGAAACGCCCCCAACAGAAAGCGTCGGTCACACGCAAATCGGGCAGAAGTACACACAGCGTGTGAGCGGGAACCGGGGTTGATGTGGATCGGAATTCTGACTGATAAACGAAAGCGCGCGCGTAGCACACCATGCCATCTACAACGCTGGCTTCCATGAACTCCATGAAGATTCTTCTCCTTCTTATTCAGATATATTGGGCCGTCACGTTCCACCTTCACATGCGGTACCCTCCCCACCAATTTGCCAACAACTGCCGGGATCCAGGTCCTGTTGCCCCCACGCTCCGCCGGTCTCGATGTTTAGCCTCAGAACCGAGTTCAAACAGAGCACATCGATCAGATAACCTCGCAGTTGATTGCTCCTTGGAAAATTCTTGTACGCTTGTCAAGTTTTGGTTGGCCAGTTCCCGAGCTTCCGCTAATCCACGCGTGCTCATCCATCCGTCTCTCCACAAACCAATCTCCTGATCGACTGACAAGTGTGGCACGCACCTATACATTTACTTGAACGGTGACTCCGTCAGTGTCCCTTGCGGCGAACAGCGATGAGCCAACAGAATCAGTGATAGCGTTTACTCCCACCTTCCTCCTTCCGTCCCCAACCACTCCTTGATCGTGCGATTGTTTCTTCTCGTCAATACGATTGACTGAGAGTGGTAAGAATGTGTGTCAATTTTCATGATTCCCAAACGCTCAAAACACCACCGAAACTCCTCACTTTCGAAACAGTGGTCTTGATCAGTCAATATGCTTCGCGGTATACCGTGACCTGCAGCGATGTGCTCCATCACCGCCTTGCATTCAGTGCTCGAGCGCAGATTGAGTATGGCGACTGTCTCGATCCACCATGTGAAGTGTTCAGTCATGACTATGATGAACTGATTTCCGGAAGTCGTTCCATGAGCCATAGGTCTAGCAAGGCATCTACACGATTCAGACAAGCTAAAACTAAAACGGCGCCAATAACACAGCCACACGCTCTGTTACACAATTCAACTTCAGTTCTTGCTCGTTTGGTGGTTTTGGCTGCATGTTACAAAACCGCTGATTTTGTTGGAGAAGACTATCGTCGCGAACGGTTGAGGCTTGTCTATTGCAATTATTGATGCATTTTCTCCGGTGGTACAGTGAAAATATTTCGGTCTAATTTTGTTTTTGATTTGGGAATCCGTTTCCTGGCTACACGTGACTCAACGATCAGATGTGGATCGTTGCATTTGCCATTAGGCACAATGTACTTCAGTTCATGAAACCGACCTTGTTTCAGAGGGTCAAACACATACACATTCTGCTCTCATTGAGACGTCACTGACGTCCATTACAGGGCTAAATCCTCGCTAACTTGTTTCGCCGATCGATTGTCACCCGACTTTCTCACTCACCGTCTGTCGTCAAGTGTTGGTAGAGCTAGGGGCGAATACTGAACCTCATCGTCTCACTTGCTAATGAACCTATCAAAATTTATCATTTCCGCAAATTTCAGAGGACTTGACTCATTGCGTCATACTAACTGCGATACCGGTTGGAATGAAGATACAATCCAAGAGCATTAGAATATGCTTCTCACAATTCACCAACGAGCTACCAATTAGCACACATGCCTATCGCTGTATGTTCACAAACAATTCGTGATTTCATATCTGCCCAATTAATCGGACGATTAAGCGAACCAGGTACGTTGCGGATAACTGGTGTGGACGGGATTCACTCGAACTGACGACGGATGTCAACAAATACTGAGTGCCAGTGGTGCAATATGGATGGTTTCATTCACGGTTTTCGATCACTTGACAGGCCTTAATC
Organism: Paragonimus westermani; assembly: GCA_008508345.1. Classification (NCBI taxonomy): domain Eukaryota; kingdom Metazoa; phylum Platyhelminthes; class Trematoda; order Plagiorchiida; family Troglotrematidae; genus Paragonimus; species Paragonimus westermani. The sequence continues at coordinate 198,245 of QNGE01000053.1, read as the reverse complement.
ATTCTGTCGGTGAGATAGATGTTTCCCAGGTTGCCTGCCGAGTACCAGGTTACCGCTCACAATTGGTGAGAGTCCAGACGTTTATCGGCACCCGGGCCAATAGCGTCTGACTTTGTAACTCTGGTCTCTTCACCCAGAAGAAGTTGGCGCGAACATTAACCTTCTTTTGGCCCCCAAACAATTAAAATTACAAGTTGGAGCAATCGTTTTGTAAACATTAGCAAGCACACAGTCCTCAGTCTCCAATATCCGATCTTAATTAGATTGGTTATTGTTTGCAACATTGGAAAAAACGTAGGCTTGGCGAACAGCTTATTTTTATGATAATAATCAGGTCAACTAATCGGTAATTCACATTGTCCTTGTTGTCAGCACAATCGAATGCATTTTATCGCATTGACAGTTTGAGTGTCCAAACTGCCTCTCCCCCACGCTGGATTTGTTCAGTTGGCAGTGATAAGTGGCCTGGTGAGTAAACACCGAAAATAAACCTCGGTTCAAGAGCTGCAGAACGGAGGTGGGGGTTAGTAACGAAAGTACCTGCTTGGTATTAGGAAACTCAACATAAGACGTTCTGAATCAAGAACGGCAGATTCCGATGCTACTGGGTGTTCAGTTTATAGTTTATTTCGGTTCAACACATAGTAATTATTGAACGAGTGATCTGAGCATTAAGGGTCCGGTTGTGCACGAATGAAACTTCCCCACCAAGGAATCATCGTAGATATTTCTATGCCTTCTGACACTACCTCAGTCTATCTTCAAAAACCGTCGATCTCGATGTTAACGCGTGTTTCTCTGGCAAACTAGTATTGCAGTGAGGACGGACGGTCGCACCATACTACTGACACCATCACTATTCAACAGTGGGGGCGACAGCATGGATCGAAATGACCGTGGGACAAATACAGGAGGAATATGGAGAGGATCATTGGAGAGCAGCATCACATGGAATGGCTTTCGCTACATGAGGGAACTGAGAACTGGTGTCCATAGCGACCGGAACATCCCCAGATCAGTGTTGTGTGCAAATGAGTGTTTTTGTTCGTAGTCAGGTTGAGACGCATAATTCGTGTATTGGTTTCCCCAAATAAACCACCTCTGTGCCATCCGCCTCTTCGGTTCACAACACCTGTAACATTTGTTAGCGTTTACAGTTCAACTGTGTGTCACACTGACGATACAAAACACCGGCTCTGTGATGATCAGTTGTTCGGTACAATCCGGTCGGCACCGGTGAGTGACCGACTGTTCGTTCTGGGTTACATGAGCGATCGAATCGGGTGCATCCCGGTAGCCTGGCCGCGAGCCCTCGGACACCACGAGAAAGGTGTCCATTTGCTCTAACTGTATGCTACTCACGAGGTGGCTATCACAAACACCCGACTCTAGCTGGATGCGAGCGAGATCACGACGTGGACTCATTCACGAAGTCATCATCATCATCATCATCATCATCATCATCATCGTCATCATCATCATCATCATCGTCATCATCATCATCATCATTTGCTCGATTGAGTGATTGTGCGACAACGTGACATTTGTGAAGTGCAGACCACGTGAGTGATGCGCGGGACTGAATGTAATACAAACCATCGGCCAGTCAACACCAAATTCTCTACTCATGTTTCCAAGTCTGTTTATTGGAGATCCCCCGGAGAGTGGCAGAATTGGACGTCAAACGATTGGAGAACTGTGAGACGAAGACTGCGTTCCAACGTGCAGTTGCCGCTCGTCCGAACGATGTCCCTGTATCAACTCGGAAGGATAGAAGGCCACAGGCACCCAGCTCGATTTAACGTTAACTCGTCCTATGGTCTGAAATCAGTGTTACAGCGCGAAGGAAGTAACTGAATAACATTCTGATATCTCGACTTTTGACCGCTAATATTTTGTATACCTGATTTCAGTTGTCCCTACAGTAGCTGTTTTTGAATATGGTTATCTCCAATCGGCGGACATGAGGGTAACACACCCACCCACCACCGAGCATCACCACCAACTACAACAACCAAATTTCAATACACACGAATAGGCTCAAGTGCCACACACCAATAAATTCAACGCACTCGCATGAGACCAACACTATCGGAGGGACAAACAAGTCGCACACAAAACCAGACCAGGCAAGGACGAAGCTCATGCCTGACCGGAACACAACGCACTGGCCCTATGCACAACGAGTGTAACTGTCTTTAGTCTGGCTGTTCCACTTTGACCTCTCTGACATGACTAAATCTGCAATGACCGAAGCCCTAATCAGCATAGCCCGCCAGATCAAAAGGGCGCACAAGATTGATCACCACGCCAAGATTTTTCTCTCACCTGTGGTCTTCACTTGTAAGGTCACAACTATGATTTCATCGAGAGATATACCGTGATAAAAGGTACAGGTGGCCTGCATGTTGGCAATTACCTGGTATTCTGATAAGCAATCGAACACAATTTCGGCAGATTTGTCCTTCACTTAGGTAATTGGATGCGTCTCTGAGTATGTGAGCATCATTTTCGATTTCTTGTCAGTTGAAAACTTTGTGGGCTTGTTTCCATGTCTAGTAAGTTTTTGATCGATGTTGGCCCATGCTTTCTCTCAGCTCGAAGGCTGTGTTTGAAATGCTATCAAATGTTGCACTTTTTGAATGCACCACCCTCACCATTTCCAGATATTGCTCGATGTGTTTCTGATCGTTTCTTGGTCTTAAAATGTAGCACCTCGAAAAGCAGCATATCACGAAATATTCACACATCCACTGTTGACGCCTGAATCTTTTACGCACACGACTGGAAACTGTGACATTTTGTCTTCGGCTCAGGGGCTGGTCGAACACGCCAACAACTCGGACTGATCAGTCAACTTTTCAAGCGCTCGGTCATTGGTTGCTCATCGATATCGCTTTAATTCCAAGTTTTGATGAGCGAACAACACTGAGTTCTACCTGATGTCCGTTGGATGGATGCAGTTAAATACTTAGTCCCTCAGAGATGGGCATTCTCCAGGCTTTGAACAGTAACTAACGCGTTATTCGTCATTTCCTATGGTTCATTCGCACATCGATTTGTTGATCAATGAGCCAGAATCCCTCGGTTGGGAAGCAGCTAAATGTTGTGAAGAAATTTCAGAACCACATGCTACGCAAATCTCAATGACTACACGTATGAATGTGTCCAGGAAACTGATCCAACGTGCCACTGAACAGGGCCAGTATCAGGGAATACGCTGAACGTGGATCGTCCCGAAGTAGATGTGAATCGCGAGTGGAGCGCGCTTTCGATGAGTTCGACGAATCTGTTTTTCAGTGGTTCGTGTTAGATGAATCCATTTTTTCCTTCTAAAACAAATTTGCCTTTCGCACCCCTCTTTTGGTTTGTCTTGGTCCCTATTGGTGGGGGCCGCCACGTTATTTTCAGGACCAAGATTCTCCGTGTTAATTATATCAAGGATGAGAATCCGATTTCAGTCAATCGCATTATTATGCCGTGGACGAACCAGCGTATTGAGTCGAAGCATTGAAACAGTCCTTATGAATGCTGGGAAGACAAGATGGAGTCTTTTATTTTGAGAGAATGATTTGTGAAGAAACAACAATCTTGGCGAACATGCACATCATGCAAGTGTTTAAAACATCTGACGGGGTTAGGGTTCGTTATTGAAGGGTCCGCTGTGATTAGAATCGACATGAGGTTAGCTTGATCATGTTCATCAATCTTCTGAAGAATTGTGGCGAAATGAGAGATCTCGTGTAGGACAAGGTGTTGAAGTTGTTATATTTATCTCGCTCAATCTCCTACAATATTACAGCTAATGCTGAGGAGACCATGGTGTTGTGAACCGAGGAGGCGGATGGCACAGAGGTGGTTTATTTGGGGAAACCAATACACGAATTATGCGTCTCAACCTGACTACGAACAAAAACACTCATTTGCACACAACACTGACCTGAGGATGTTCCGGTCGCTATGGACACCAGTTCTCAGTTCCTTCATGTAGCGAAAGCCATTCCATGTGATGCTGCTCTCCAATGATCCTCCTCAGATATCCACCGTATTTGTCTCGCAACCATGCTATCACCTCGCTACTGATTATTGGTGGTGTTATTAGTATATTGTGACCGATTATCCTCACTATAATGGGTTGTGTGATGACAGCAGCTCTGAGCTGATCCCGGACTCGTGGTGGCACTCTGTCCATGTATTGGCCTGTCAGCATGCGTTGTTCTGAGTCCTGATCTAAATGTGGCAGTGATTTCGACAACGCTGCCACAGAGACTCGGCGGGAACGATAACGCCGCCTATCGTTTCAAGCCGGGCTCCCTTGAACCACCTCATTCTTTCCTGGCCGTCGGCTGGGCTTTCTAACCCAGCGACCAGCTCCTGCTTCGAGGCGGCCCGATCCACATTCACGAGGCTTTCTCGCACCGTATGCATCACCGTCTCTGTCCCGCCGTCCAGTAGCACCTAGAGGGACGCCAGCTTGGCCTGTCGGCTTCCACTCCGACCGCCTCCGCGACGTCTTCGAAGTCCTCCAGGAAACTCCGAACATACCCGCCCGGCTATGGCCACAGGATATTCAGTCTCGTGTCCGATCACAGCACCAACTGTTGTGATCCAAGAACGCGGATGGATCAATTCATGTGTTATGCGTCTTAACATGACCACAGGAAACTTCACTCATCTGCTTAAGACACTGGTCTCAGAACGTCACGATTGCCACGGACGCCAATGCTCAGTTCCTCCATGTAGCAAGAATCATCTCATGCCACGCTGCACTCCAATGCTTCTTCTTGTGTTTTTCCCGCAGCTTCTTCAATATCAAAATCCACGCCTCTGCCTCAGTGCTGAATGGTAATGATGTGAGTAGTATAGTGCGATCGCTCGTTCTCGCTACATTTTGTACAATGTGTTCATTGACATCACTCGTGTAACATGTGCCCTGTGTGCTCCTATTGATTGGAACCAAGGGAACTTTGTGCTTCGATCCAATTTGTCCGCTGAGACTAGAAGAATTTGACTGGTTTGCTACTGCTTACTTGCTCGAGGTGGTTCAGGGTAAATGGAGCAGCTCACTTGTGGATGGTCCGTTTAAGTGTTGCGCATCTTCGAACTCCGCCAAGTGAGGTATGAAGCTAAGTGGATGCTGCGTAAACCATGTGCGGTACTAAACATAGGTGGCGGTATTACACGGTCCCATCCATGTTTGTTTGGCATGAGTGAACAAGCTGCAGCAGTACCCTCACCGTATGGAGTAACTGATAAGGGAATGTTTGGAGACGATGAATGAACGCATATCTGAAGTGTCGGTAATCCGTGTCTAACGGAGAAGTCCAATGGAAACTGATTATATTCGGTTAGACAGAGTTGGCGAGATGAATCGATTGGAGGTAGATTCACCATAAAAATAGCCAATAGAGGCTAAAAGATTTCCACATAATACAAGACTGAGGACATCACATTCAACATGGCAACATCAAACCATATCTTACATCAATCATGCCCTAAGTGTGTCAAACAAATCTGACACCAGTCAGCTAACTATCTCGGTTGGCTTTCAGCGGTCCAATCATGCGCGACTACGATCAACTGCTGTCTATTTGACCTAACTCAGTTATGCCACTATCGACCAGCTGCCTCTCGACATTTTTTGCAATAATCCTCGTATATCCACCGCCCTCTAGGAAAGTTAAAGTGGTCTTTTATCATCAATGTTGACTGTTCGGCTGAGTCTACACATTTAATGAATCATAGTCAGATGGCCCAGGATTGTCTGTTGATATCTCGTTTACAATTATCTTAACCATTGCTTGCCTTTTTTAAGTGCGAACGATTCCGAATACAGTCTTCACGTCAATACATGGCACAGTGACGTTTTATTTGAACATCATTAATTACCCCTTCGCTGTTCACGAACTTTCCGCGTAAACTCATGTCATCAAAGCCGGATTCCAATTCATAATAACATTGTAGTCCACAGACATGGGTGAGGATATTTTATTTGTGCGAAAGATTGTGGGAAGTATGGTTGCAAACGAAACGATTTAGCGGTGAGGGTGTCCTGTTCAAAACCTTCACTAGTGGATAAACTAGATTTAGCATCTCCGTCCTCGTTAGACGTAACCCTTGGCGAGCTCCGAAGCGGTCGAATAGTCTCGCTGAGTGTGACAACCGTTTTCAACTGTCAGCGATGGTCAACTTAGATCGACGAGGAGTTTTCCAAATGCCTGAATCAAAAAGTACACTGTGTTCAGTGTTTGGCTTAACCAGCCGAGAATCTTTATTTGAATGAATTGTGCCCGAACTGTTTGACTAGATAATCATTGTTAAAAACAACCAAACTGTTCACCTTTTTGCAGATTTGGTTAAAACCAACTTCCAATGACAACACGCTCAGCGTGGATCGCAAAAACTAAGATTAGACTGACACATACGTTTATCATACGATGCACCAACAAAGTGAAGGAAAATAAAGGGTAGAAGGTCAGCTTGGCCCAGGTTTCTGGAAAAGAGATCGGGTGATTTAAAAAACAACAGCCGTTACCAAAAAATATTATATACGTAGCCTAAATGAGCCTAACACACTTGTCCTCTCTTCGCTGACGGTGTGCTGTGAGTAGACTGATACCTTAACAATCCGACATGACCAGTGCATTAGTGACCACATTGATCACAACACCATATAGGTGTGTCATCACGACTTATTCTCTATGAGTACCACTTGAGTGAATTTGCGACAGCGCAACTGACACTCACCGAACCTATGGACACCCGTCCGAATTGTATACCTTCGAGCCGTCCGGTTCAAGGGTAAGCCTGATTACTATTACATACTGTAGAGGGACAATTACGTTTGAATCAGAGTTGATACACACTTTTTCCATCGAGTATTAATTCGAGTTTCACACTCAGTGACTCTACCAAATTCCTGTTAAGCGCGGGTTCGTAGAACAACGCGGTTTCATCACAGTTTTAACTACTCTTCAGTGTGTAATCTAACAACTTTTGCAACCTATCTCTTCGTTCAACGGCGACATACACAGCCCTGACGGACTTACATAGTAACAAACGCGAACGGAGAGCGCGTCAGTGATGGCATCTAAACAATCAGGCGTTACGGTTAACAAATGTTTCAATAGCTCAGATGGTCTGTCTTTGAGTAGACACCCTGTTAAGAATAGATTCTTTTCTCCAGCTTTCAAAATTCGTTTACACACTGCTGTCTGTCAAGCAACACCATACTTATCGGTTACATACCCTCACCACTTCGTTGTCGTCGCCGTTGTTCTAGGTGGAGTAGAATGATCACTACTCCTCCAGCAAGTGTCTATCTCGTTGTCGGCACCACTTTGGTGGTCTCACTACAGCAGTGCAGCTCGGATATCCAATATCAAAACAGCTAATAACTACCATCCTAGTCACAATTAATGGAAAGGATTACCTTTTTACGAATATCATGTTGATTACAAAACCAATTCACTCCAGTAGTAATCATTTGTGAGAATACGATAGGTGGTGTTATATAGGGACAACAGAAGATCGTAGAGCAGAGCAGAGACAGTAACAGTTCACTTACATCCAATCTGTCATGCTAATCTGTCCAATCACATCTCAAGTGTCGAAGAATCACACTTGATAATAGCATTCCCGATCGTCCTATGCGACAATATTCCATTTCACACATTTCATTCATAATGCAGGCAAACGTAGGTAACAGCACCACCTTCTAGTCAGTAACATTGATTCGCTTCCTTTGTTTGGGTGCACAGCACAAACTGGCTTCACAATGCCAACATTGGTACAACTAGGTGTGCCAGGGGGAGAGAACTGCTTGTACTGGGCATGTAGTAGACAACATGACGAAGGTCATCCGGAATGTTCGACAGACTGTAGGCAGACGCGTTTTGACACTTTCAAGAGACTTTANAAATGTGAGTGATGGTCAACTTGAAAATAAACCGAATCCCCGACTACTCATCAGTAACCAAATGAAAGTCACAAACGAGCCAGTGCACTTGCAATGAGTCATCCGTTCGATTCGCTCATGTGCAAGGTGGGAGTCCACGTGACCGTGCACACATGTGCGAGTCACTCAAACCCTGGAGACATCATGTATATGCATTGAGATTGGCTCAGCTTCACGTGCGAAGCGGTGACGGAATAGAGATTCGTTCAGGTAGATGAAATACGTATGCAATTATGAAACACATCGACGTGAGCTGTGGATGTGAGTGAACAGACGTTTGCGCATGCAACAAATTCACTTGAGACCAATTGAAACCTGGTCACAACCAAACGAGCAACGCATTGATGTTGCTTCTGGTCGAGCACAATATCAGGCTGCAGCATGTTTTCTGAACGTCCAGGATTTAAGGATGTGTGTACGTCGAATGTGAATTGTCCGCGCTGGAGGCATGGCGTTTGCCATTCGATGGCCACATGTCACCGGCGCATATTGATCTGAGAAAAATGGATCACTGACAGAGTACGACAAATTGCTTTCTTTTATTTGCATGTGGTACGCTCATGAACCGTGTGGAGAATTCACTCGGTGTTATTTCATACTGCACTATACTCGAGTACTTCCTGTCATCTAGCGGTTAGTGTGTCAATTTAAATGCAACATGCATTGATTCGTTATATTGTGTCCACCTCACACACTGTTGCTTAAGCATACAAACATGTCCAACTATCCTCTAGAACTGAATGACAAGTGTTTATTCGATGAACTCAGTTGCTATTCCCTGCGCACGCTCATTCGTGTTAGGATGATGAGTGTGGGAGACAGACGATCTATTATTCAGACCTTCATCCTGCAGACAATATTTGGTGATGTCTGACCGAATTGGGGATGTATGGTTGGAATCTCGGAGACCGTCAGATGTGCACATGTCAATTTGGATTTGTGCGATGACTGGACTGGTGCTATCATATGCGGACTCGGTATTGTGTTTATCTAAAAGAGTGGAGTGGGTATAGAGGGTGAGTGTGAAATTGGCGTTGAGGGTGCGGGGTAAATCATGTTGGCTTTCAGTGTAGATAGTTACTCGGAACTGTCCTCGTACTTGCATTCGTAGACTGATACGTCAGGGAGCTGTATTCAGGTTGCGTGAAACCTAATTATGAAATCAGAAGGGAAGCCACATTGGACTTGCTAATCCGTTTGTTTGTTTGTTTGTAGCGGACAGCACCCACCTTTTGTTCACAAGTTTGCCATGTACGCTGGGATTTACATCCCACTGAATAGTTTTACCAGTGTTTGCTATTCTGAGTGCATAACCTGGAAGAGAGACGTTTGTGTCATTTTGTAGCGGATCTGGTGACTTCATTATCGCAAATGAATTTCCTTAGCTTGAGTTCAGGGAGTAAGTTAGTTTTAGGTGTGAGCTCGGACAGTGAACTTCTTCTGGGTGTGGTCAGACAATGCACACGTTGTGTGCATTCGGGACATTTGGCGGTGTCCAGAAAGTAGTTTACAAGAGTAGTCAAGTTTCTACTATCACAGCTTGCTACAATGAGCTGGCGATACTTGCTGGGGTTCCAATTTGTGCGCATGCTATTTCACATCCTCAGTAGTGTTTACGGGGTGGACGATGTGTGGTGAAGCAAGGCAACACTGTTCTGGTGATTTTATCGAGCAATTATTGAGGGCATTTTTCTGTCGAAAACAAATTTGTTGAGTGTGGTTGCTCAGTACTTATGTCTGTGCAGTAGCAATGTTGCGGAAGTGATCACGAATGTGTTGTACCGTATGAGGCGTTGATGAGGTCAGTAGTCTGCATAGTGGGTACATGTAAGAAGTGAGTGTGTGTGTTCTGACTGCACGGCCCCTATTGCCATCCGTACAGCCCAACCATGTTTCGGCCTCATTAAGCTTCCACACAATCACGAATTTGAGAAGGGTCTCACTTGCACCTCGCGTTTGTGTAACTGGAGCGCTGAATCTTTACCACAGTGACGTTCTCGTGCCAGACTACACCTCATAGCTTTTTGGCAGCCGCGAAAGCATCATATGGTTGCCAACTTTTCTATCACGTGAAGTGGTTATTATCTCACATAGATTCCGTTCAGTGACTTCTCATTCTGCCAGAAATCTCATTAAGCACATGCGAGTTGGCAGTTTGTGTTTGTCTGTCTTGACTATGCATAGCAGCTCCCTCGTTTTCTATGTATAACCAATTGTCGTCTACGATTTGACTTTCTGATTTAGTGATATATGAACGTATAAACCGGTGATCTCCGGCATCTTGTTGAATTAATAGTGGATTGCAACGTGTTTGGTGGTTGGTCCCACATTGTCTCCGATGAGACCAACTGTCTGTTTTACTTACACACGAACAACTAAATTCATTTTGAATATCCTTTCTAAGGAACTCGTATAGTCCATGCATAATTTGCACTCCTCACGGTCAGATGTTTCGTTATCACTTGTTGACAATCGATATCAGCATTAAATGATCGGATAACAGATCGGTGTGACCCCACGTTTTTTGTACTGCTATGTATCTTCATACGGCTGTTCAAACGGCCCACCTTAAGGCAGTGGGCAGGGGGTGAAGGGATAAGTCACAGTGAAGTCCCTACACCATTATAGAACTAGAACCAACTCCCCACTTCAGTGGATGTATCGGGTGCCTCCAAGCAACGCATCCAGTGAATGTGTTGGTGAATGAGTTGGCCGAAAATGAATAACAACTCCAGTGTGAGCAATAATTAAACCCGGAACCTCTCCAAATTGACGTGTAGCTTGTGCAGAGACCGACCGCAGTCCAATTTCCTCAGTAATTCTTGCAGGGACTTACGTGACAATCTGAATATTTACTTTGTTGATTTGTTGTTTGAAGTACTATCATTGGATTCTAAGCTCAGTTCTCCGCGTACTTTTAATGATAAAGTAGAAGCAGAGGTTCAGTTTGAGGATTTGTTGAAACATTTAATGCAACTTACGTCAGGTATTATTCCGGACTTGAAAGTGTTCAACTCACATTCGGTGAATGCTAGCTTTAAATACCGTAGAACGGATATGGTACGTTGGGCACTTTAAACCACTTCCGCTTTGTAATCCTTGAGTAAACTTGCAGGTATTCCACTCCCAAGGCCGGAGAAAGGCAATGAGATGTGTATCGCGACTTGAATATAATAATTAGCTACAGCAGAAACGCATTTGGTCCACTCAACAAGATCAAATACATTCATCAACGGTTTAGCGACATGATAACCGGAGAGTGATATATCGATTGGTGCTATCGTACACGACGAACCGATCAAGTCGCTAGGACCGGTCAGGAAATCAGACCGAATCAAAACTCAACAGTACACAGGGTGGTCAAAAGACAAGGTATAATTCCAGACTAAACAACGCGATCAGCCAAGAAAACCTGAAAGTGATTGATCACTTGCGAGTAGTAGGGGTTTTTTGGTTTCTACAAATTGAAAGTCACTCACAACTGATCATAACCATGATTGTCTGCTTACTACCATTATGGGCTAATCTAGAAGCTCTGAATTGCGCACGTGATCTCTGAATGATTTATTTGTGCATTCATTAAAGGACACAACAGGGTGGATCGAAGTGGTTCAGGAAACTAATCTACCGGTGAATAGGCCACAAAACAGGTCCATTAGTCGGATATATCCATATACGTCATACCTTATTGTTTTTTTAAATGTAAGCAGATTGCACATTAACCGAGTTATGTGCCTTAAGAAACCCCCAAGGTCATTAAATAAGGGAGGTGAGTTTGCCTTCACAAGAGTGTGCACTGATTGTAAGTGATACCTTAAATTTTTTGTTATTGTTGTTTGGCTACATCTACAAGTACGATTTACATGATTTTATCAGCAATCCAAGCTTGTTGGCTCACCTAATGCGTTATTGCTAAGATACAAAAACTGGCTCTGTACATGAGCTAGGTACGTTTGCGGTTACTATTGCATGGTGCCCCAGCGATTCTTTCTGGGAGGTATTTCACTCGTTCATATCGAGAAAGGTGTTTTCTGGTTTGTCCTGGGGGAACTTTATGCTGTGAAGCTACTTGCTCCAAACCACCACCTACCTTATAAGATTTTTTTTTCGGACTAGACTGTTTCCTCGCTGTCATCTGTTCCTAGGAGGATACTTCACTCATATGTAAATTGAGGGCGAGCATCAAGAAACATCACAAACACCACTTTGAGCCGTCGCTGCCGTAACCAGTGCAAATTGGCAATCCGAGATGAGATTTGCCAATCCGCAATAACGTGGTGAAAACTAACTATAAATCAATGATATACAGACTCTCCTGTCACAAGTGATGCTCATAGGATTGATGGCCGAGCGGATAATGACATTATCTCGCGACGCGAAGAGTAACTGGTTCGGTCCTCCATTCAAACTGTTTCCTCCCGATGAGTCCAAATAAGGACGAAACCGGTCGTGGAGTGTCGGCTTGAAGGTGAGCGTCAAGAAGCTTTACAACTATTTCTATCCTCTTCAGTTATTCAAACTTGTCTAGATTCACTCATTCAGAAGTAAGTCTTGCCATATCTGAGACCGTTGAAAGATCTATGAAGTGTCGGCTTACAGGGTTCGTAGTCAACTGTCACACTCGGTAGTTACTGGAACATTTAACTTGGTACACAAGAGTTAATGTGAGGTATCAGCTGGCTTTTCAGTCGTGTTTGTGATTCATCCCAAAGTTTACCTGGTCTTACAGTGTATAAATAAAAGAAACATTTACATCTCTGGTTAGGTCCATGTGGAATAGGAAAACGTGCGACAGAACCAAAATTTTCCCTGATGAGTTGAACACAACCTTGATGAAAAGACAGGCGCAAACATCACTTTACCCAGCCCAAAAACATGTGTAACAGGTAGAAAAATAAATGGGCGTGTGAGAATAAAAATAGTCTCGAATTTGGGGGTTGAAGGACGGTTACCAAACACAGTGGTTAAAGCCATTAATCAACCAATGAGCGAGCCAAATCAGACGTCAGTTAACTAGGTAAAATATCGCGAATGATGTTCAGCTCATATAAAACCAAAATTCCCTACTACCCCCAGTTAACTTTATGTGGCTCAACAATTTTATTGGCTGCTGTGAGTTCAACTGGGTGGAAGGCACTGGTCATGAGGTCATTGATCGGACTTAACGGCATAGTTACTCTGTCCACTATCGAGGCGATTGGGCAACCTGATTAGCATTCACAGGCCAGCGCCGGTATATGATAATTGAGTCATGCTTAATGTGAGGTCAGTGGAGTAGTAGTCAATACGATTGCTTCATGAAAACATGGTAGAAATTCTAGTGTCAACCGTGGCAACAACAAGTTCCAGCAAAACCAGAACACGATTTCAATGGTTTTTTTTCTTCAAAAATGGCCAACTGAAAAATCCATGGGAGCGTGACAGCTGCAATCAGTTCTGAGTTACACTCGGTTTCTGTATACCAAAAGTCCCCTACTACTCATCAGTAAAATTGTTACCTCTGGACTGTTCTGGGAATTTCTGTCCATTCCGATTGATAAGAATCGTTTCCTCTGGGAAGGGGGCGATTTTGAAAAAAGTGGGATTCCCCGACCCCAATATAGTAGATTTTATACTAGTTTTGCAACCCACTTCCACTCTGCTGAACACTCAAACTCGTTTATTTTAGCGCACAGTGATGGAAATGTGACTGCCACCAGCTTGGTTTAGCATTCAACAATTGTGTTCTATCAGACAACTTCCAGACCAATATCCGAAAGTTCGTAATAGTATTCTTATACATCATGATGGATCGATGTTTTCAGCTGATTTAGTCACGCAATCCGCATCACGCTCTGAAGGTGATGCACACGCATTCTCCAGAAATATAGTTCCAAATTCGGATAAGAAAAAATATACACTATGATTGACTATGGACGCGCACACAGAACACGAGATTTAAAAACTATCCAGTACAGAAATTCAGTGTTCAACTAAGTTCAGTGATGTCAAAATCATGTGTTTCCCCGTAGAATTTTGGCAGATTAGTCGAATGAAACGACCCAGACAGACTTTCTTTCTTTCCATGTGAAAAGACTACAGAGGTCAGAGTGCCAAAATTGGCAAAAATCGTTTACAATGTATGCCAAAGCAACATTCACAAGTGTGCATCACAAGAAATAGTTTAATCGGACAAATACCATTATGATAAAGATTATGCTTCTGTCATAGTATATCCAGCCTACGTGAGAGAAGACTACGAGAACAACAAGCCTTGTGCTGGTAGAAAGACTGAACGGCTTTAAGTAGTCGACGTACCTTGTACAATGTTGTCATCGCTCCAGTTAACATGGGACGTAAGTAGGTTCTTAGTATTCGAAACATTTTAGTGGTTTGGTGACAGATGGCGCTTTTTGTTCAACTTACCTAATAAGAATTAACTTCATTAAACGTGCCTCTGTTTTTACAGTGTTTGATGCTCCAACTTGTTCTGTTTAAGTAGACTAGCTAGCAAATGGGGCGAGGGTAGTTTTGGAGAGATGCAGCAACTGTTTATGCTCCAACTTGATTAGCTAAACGAACTAAGGCGTACATAAAGTTTAACGCCAGGCTAATTTGTTAGTCTTCAATATCAGTATGTAGAGTGTGATTAACGGTAAGTGAACATTATTCAGTAATTGGCTTCATTTGTCAAGTGGTATTGTAAAAAATTAGACAAGAAGCCGGATACACAATCAAAAGCCGATTCAGTACTTAGAGTAGATAGTAAATGTGCAGATGCGTCACATTCTGTCTCCCGTCAATTCACAGTGCTATACTAAAATCGAAATGATCTTTATAATTCCAAATACCATTGCAACATCACAGCCATTCGATTGAGGAAATGTTAACGCTTTCAAAGAGAAGTGTAGCAGACTTCTTTTCAGACGCTCTCTTGGAAACTACTGACACGGGCACATTTGTCAGATTCCGTGATAACAACGTAGACGTTCTGGGTGCATGCCACTGAATAAAGGAGGATAAGACTAAGCTGTGAACATCTACATTTGTCTAATGTTTTTCTGCGTTGTAGATTCTCTGCCTGCATTCGAATCAGTGGTGAGTAATAGCTGTCCTAATTGGGGGTGTGGGCCTCGAATCACACAAAGTCACGGCACCTGGGATGTTCGTGCTGATTGTTGTAAACCCTCGAAGATCTGGATCAACCACGGTGTAGGAGTGTGTTTGACAGAACCCGAATTTTTCGCAACGAGATAAAGAAAACAGAAAGCCGTAGTCCCGAAAGTAACGCAACTGTTCCCGCTAAATGTTTTCAAATCAACTCAAAAGAAGAGTACAAAAAGTCACTGTTCCGCTTCAGAACGTGTGTAACACGGGAAGAAATGCAGTGTATTTATGTGGTGCATAATGACCTACAAACATCCTCGAACCAGCAGACTGAAGGACAGCTATCAAAAATACTAGTTAAGGTCATAAAGCCACAAATGTACATAGCGGAATAAGGATCTAGTAAGTAAAAAAGAAGTGAGGAAGGTTGCCTTTGGGTTGTTTTGAAAATTTCTGTTCATTCTGGTTGGAAAAAAACGTTTTCTGGAGAAGGAAGACGTTTTTTTGACGAAAAAAATGAGGTCCCCTAACGCCGATAGAAGAGGGTACTGTTTTCAATGGAGATTTACCAGATGACTGAGAGCTTGCCATCCCTTTTGAATTCTCTACTCAACCTTATTCACACGGTGGAGAAAATAAGGGCAGGGGCGATTGCGTGTTTTTGGTTAATGAATTAAGAGTAACAAGACATTGTATACAATTTGTATTACTTGGCTTTTTAGCCACCTCGGGTAGCCCTCTTCAAAAGCGTGCTCTGGTTACGAATTGCAATAACTACATGTAATTCTCAGTTCTTTGGTTGGAAACATATAAAACAATGTTAACACTCGTGATTTCATCCGTTTTTCGTTTACTGCAGCTATTCTTCGGTGAAGAACATTCGTTTACTATTCAGCTATCAAGAAAAAGCATCTGGACGTCCTGTAACAGATCCAATCTAAAGCGTTTTCATGTGGGAATTCTCGAGCGTAGATGTCAGAGCAGGTTAGTCAGACACTGTAAGCAATGCATATGTTAATAAGAAAGCATACCGCCGTGAATATCATGCGTAGACAGACGTGCCTCACCTTATTTTATCCTCTGATCTGCATGTGATAAACTACGATGCCTACATTTTACATGAGGGCACATCTTATCTATTACTGGTTGAATCCAACGATGCCATTGTAGAATATGAGGCTACAACTAGGGACAGAGATGCACGATCAGTTTTGGTCACCTCACATAGCAGCAAAACCTCGCCAATCAATAGATATCAACAACCACAGTTTGGATAGGTCAATAATGGCTAGTTCAGTAAGACTGGCTCTCTTCCGCAAGCTAGCCAAACGGCTGATCAGTCTTCTAACATTTGTTTGAGGATAGCTATCCTCTCTATTTTGTAAGATGTGGTTAAACTGCCTTTATATGATGATCGTTTGAATTTTATCACAGACTTGATATGTTACCTTGACTCTCCTTACTTCTTTATGTCACCATAAGGAAATAAACATTCTATTTGTGGATATGTTCAATCTGCACACCACGTCTTCCAGCTGCTAGAAACCATCCAGTTAGCTCTTTAACATTTAAAGCAAAGGTCATGTGTAAGAATGCGTAGATAAGGCGGTCGGTTGACTCAGTACAGACTGAAAAACGTTAGGCTAAAAGAAAGCGTAGCAATGATTTTGTTTGACATCACAGAGCTACACACCTCCGTTGATGTAACCATAGCCAAAGGAACACTGCAACCAACTGGAGGAGAAACCCTCACCAGATAAGTCCCCGAAAACAGAAATTCTGTGCAATCTCATGGAATTATGTTTGTCTACATACTTTAAATGAAATGGTCAACTATACAACCAACTTCAGGGAACTCCGATGAGTTCGCCCATACTTGGATTAATCGTTGAAGTGGTCATGCAGGGACTACAGAATGTCGCGCTGTTCCAGATTAAGTCGAAATTGCAAGATATGTTGGTTATATATTCGTAATCAGTAAACCCTCGGTGATAGAAGACAAACACAGGCTACTCAGCAACATTTTCGATCAGATTAAATTTACCACAGAGGTTAAAAACAAAAACAAGCTGTCCTTACGGGGTCACTAATCGGTCGCGAACCTGATGGCGAGCTGACGATGTCCGTTTACTGAAAAGAAACCCATGCATATCAACTCCTCAGTTGTCACAGAAGTTGCACTTAAACTCTGCGTAAAATAATTGTGCCATATTACAGTGCCGTGTAACTCTGCGGGCGGGAGGAAAAGCGTCCGTACGGAATACTGCTTCACGATGGAAATCCACAGATTTCACCAAGCGGGTTCTGCTAAAGAATTAATGCGACTCACATCCTACGAAACCTTCAACAAAATGAACCGTTTCACCAAGCATCGAAGTCGTGTCAGAAATGACACGAAGTCTTCTGCGACCGTACGATATCATGCTAGCGCACAAACCAATGGCAGCACTACGACGAACACTACTCTCAGTTACCAATGAAAGAAACGCTGTATAAAAAATCAAATGTAATGACTACGAAAATCACTACATCAGCCAGACCGGACAAAAGCTATCTACATGAATACGTGTAAATGCATTGGTCACTAGGAGGTGCAGTCGATTCTCGGTTATCTCCAATGTACAGTGGACATCTATTCAACTTGAGTACAGCGGAGGTCCTTATTCAGACGAAACTCAAACATGCAAGAGATTTTTTTGAAGCGTAGTATTCATCAGTCGATTCACTAAACAAGCGCTGAACTAGAGAAAGTCTGTGGGCCAGTGGAAACCAAAGATTTAGGAAGATGTAAATGTGATGATACCCAGATAGTGATAAAACGGCGTGGAGCAGCTTGAAAAGATCGGGTCGATGGTCAGAACACAACCAATCAGCTGGTAGTCCAAGAACGGGAAAATGACTGACCCAATCAAGGGGAAAAATAGTCGACTAATGAGACTTCGAGTCAATGTAAACCAGCAGCAGAAAGTGGCCAATCAGTGTCCAAGTCAAAAACTCATAACAATGCGAAACAGCCGGTTAGAATTCCGGCCAAAATGCTAACTCATTTTCGTTCATACGAACGGGCAACCATCACTGGTCTCCACGCTCAAACTCATGTGAACAGTTGGTGTCACCCCTTTTGATGTTGAAACCTTTGTAACCAAAATGCGAATATCGGCGAACAACCGATTACCTATATCATCAACTCTAGCAACAAACAACCCAATTATTATTAAAAATCAGAGATACCACGCCATCGAGCCTGAGTTGTAGGTGTACAGCTGTCTCGAAGGTGGACAGTAGTCTTGGCTAAACAGCATGAAAAGTCAGCCTCTGGGCAGTGTATCGTCTTCTGGTCGACGATACATTTCAGATTTCAACTTTGTTCAGCAGGTTCATATACGCCTGAAAGAGGATTCATGGGCCTGTGGCTCCGGTTGTTGGATTATATACGTATATATAACACTTAGTGACCACATGGAAGGGCAAACGTGTCACCGTATAAGAAAAACGGTAATGTGCAAGGTGAAGGAGGAAACAAATGTGGTGGGAAAATTAGAAAAGTTACAACGATGCACTCAAACTCGCAACACGAGCTTCATTGACTAATGTTCCTGGCCCTATCAGACGGAGTCTTCAACCATAGATGTTAGTTGTCTTTCGCATCCCAGCCAGGAAGACAGGGGCGCCTTATGGATGCAGGCTTCAGAGTGATTGCCTTCGTACCCCCAACCTACTCGGCTGCCTCTTCCAGTCCAACCCATCACTCGCAAACAAGACGTGATGTGACAGGCGGTGAGTCGGCATTCGTAAGATGTGTCCATACCAACTAATCCTGTGAGACGAAATCAAAATGTCCGAGAGTCGACAAAGTTTATCCGTTTTGAAGAAACGTCGGTGAACTTCAGCACTGTTGACATGGTAGTCCCACTGCACGCTGCTAATGCTTCGGAGACACCAACGGTCGAGAATGGATACTCTATATACATCCTCCGAGCGAATGGACCGGGTTTCGGTGTCGTACAATGAGACTTCCCTTACAGTGATATCGAATAGTTGGCATTCCACAAAAACACTAAGATCATACAGACGTCACAGACGACGTAAGTTGGCAAACGCCATTCGAACTTTGCAATGCGGTGTATGATTTCAACAAACCAAGCGGATTCAGCTCTCAGTGTAAACGAACTTCTTAACTATCTCTCACTACTCATCAGTGAAGGTGAGTGCAGGCACAGATTTTTATCAATCTTGCAAGAGCATTTCGCACTCTGTAGGTACAGCGGCCATATCAAACCGACGAGCTGAAGCCTCTAATTTGTTTAAGATGTTCTGGGCTCCCTGTGAACCCTGACAGATTACGGCGATGTCATCTGCATACTCTGTGTCGCGAAGTCAAATATCTGGGAGCGTTCCCACTGTGCCACATTTGCAGTCTATCCGGGCGCACTCTAGAGTCTCGTCTAATACAGAGTTGGATGGGAAAGAGGAGGCAGAACAGGCTTGTCGCACCTCATCTTAAATACCAAAAATTAGCCACACACTGCCATAAGTTGTAACCATGACCGGGGTCTGACAGCAAATTTTCCTCTTGATATTCACAAACTTCTCACGCATACTCTTTCTCGACAGAACGTCCTAGAGTTTAGTTCTGTCAACCGAATTGAAGGCCCATCCGATGTTTAGAAAGACAACTCTCTTACGTAGGAATGACCGATTCAAGTAACTGGCGGAGCATGAAGATGTGATCGGTGTGTCCAGGGCCAATGTGAAACTCAGCTTTTTCTTCACGGATATGTTCAGTGAATATTACGAGTTAAGAACTCGCTAGGATATCCAATGATTTTTCCGGATTTGGGAGTGGTCGTGTTCACATATTTCTAACTGTTACCCGAATACTCCCTAAGTGAACCATCCTGCACCATTGTTAGCCCTTAAAGCGATGGTCCACGGAGGCTCGTTATGAGTTCGTTACGAGCAGCTACTCACTGTTGCCTGTAAGGATATCAAAATCTTGCGCATGCAACAACGCAGCAAGTCGAGAGCCATTCTCGTTCTACGTAACGTATGCGCTCGGCGCCCAATACAAACCGTCCAACAACACCTGTACACATACTCTTTCGCACGCCCCGTGATCAGTTACACATACGGAGACCGAGTCACAGACTGACAGACTGTTTTCAGTGCCTTACAGTGAAAACTCTCCGAAGTCTCATTCGGTCCAACTGATATAGGAATTAGCACCGAAATCGGCCATACTTTGTGTCCGACTGAAGCGAAAATATTTTAAAGTCCTAGTTGGGGAGGTGGGTCAGTTCATCATAGTGGAACTAAGTTTCCTACTGGGTAGTTCGTCGTTCCTGTGTAAAGGTCAGCACAGCCAACTAGTCGTTTCGAGTACAGCTATTTTTTAACGTTTGCATTGCGTTTTCCTTAGGTGTTGTGGTCCCAAATTCCAATAAATCCCGGACGGAGTGAAGCCAACGTTGCAAAGGTGACTAAGTTCAGGTAGCTGGTTTGCCAACCACAGCCCCACTTAATCTCCTTACTCGAGAATGACCACGTAGATGATTCAACCCATTATTACGTTACGCGAAACGACAGCCTAAACTGCTCTATCGTGACGTAAGCCACGGGACGAAACGGTGTATGGCCGAGAAGGATAGAAACCTGTAGCCCATCCCAAACTTTCGCGTCGTCGTCTGCTGTAAGCTTTATGATATGGTCCACTTGAACAAACTGGTTACATGAACCAGTTGTGTGGTCCAGTCCTAGGGCGCACGGCTGTCTTGTTGTTGCTTGCTATCAACGTTCTGTAGTGCACGAATGACTTGGGTTGTCGGTCAAAGTGTCCCTGTGTTAGTCCGATTATGGAAAAGGAGTGCTGAAGTGACATGTCAGCAACAGTCGAGCGAGAGATTTTAATATACGGGTACATCGTGACAAAATGCTTCGAATTCGTCTTGACGAAATAAGATGGTGTTTTCGCGTTGGTAAAAGTGAGTGGAAGCAAACAGGGAGAACAGATTGTTCCGCAGTGATCAGGTGTATGTTGGCAGCTATCCATGCGAACACTAGAGAATCGTACTGCACCATCAGTAGTGATGAAAGAACGACCGCTGGAGCATACTGAAATTTAGTGAAAGCTCAACGTGTCGTACATTTTCGAAATAAAAGGGTATAAATCGGTGGTTCAGCTTTACATGGAAAAACTTTCGCAAAAAAGACCCACCAGAAGCCTAGATAGAGTGGTATTACTTGTTGCCAAAAACAAGTCCGGTGTTGATATTGTTGATAGCATTTTTAAGTCGTTCAGCGGAAGGTGCGATTCGGTACGACAGACCTTGACCATTTAGAATATTCTTCATCGTGTGACCACTTTGAATGTCTTGACGTGGAAGGAGGGGGTTTTGAGCCTCATGTTAACTAGAAAGGGGTCCATCATAGTCACACAAGAACGAACTGACAGAAGGTTGTCAACTGACATTTGAATTTTTTTATATACATACAATGGAACATCGTTGCGTCATCCGGCGATTTGTACGGGAGGGCGTAAAGTGTCAAACACTTACATACCGTAACACGACCAGTATGTTATGACATTAAAGCAAATGAAACTTCTATGGATCCGGTTGCTCGCAGTCAACGTGGAAGGTGCTCATAGTACAAGACCAACAGTTCGAAACCCTCTTGTATTGTGTTAAACATAACGGCCAGTGTGATTTGTCTTTTCCATCACTTGTGAATTGCGTTTAGGTGATAGTTAATTGTTACAAAGGGGTAGTATGGCAGTCCTTTAGATATATATGACACGAAGACGGACACTGAGAGAATCTCAGTTCACCAAAATTGTTGGCATATTTGCAATAAGTGTAAACCACATCCGTATGCAGTCCATTCTACTTTTTTATTCATATTAATGCGATCTTTTAATACCCGGTAGTCAGTACAGCTCCCACTAGTTACCATGGGAGAAGCTGTTAGATCGAGCTGGTGCGTACCGCGTTGAACGGAAGTCGTATTGTTAAATCGCTGCTGCCAATTTAGGACAATTCACTCTGTAACGCGTACTCTAATTCCAGCAACGCTTATTCAGACGGTCAGGTTAACAGGACTATCGTCCAAACCCAAAACATGTCAGAAAAGGCTATCAAAATGATTGAAGTTTATACAGTACTGTTTGACAAAATTACAGTGTAAGTGCCCTCTCACCTTGAATGTAAATGCGCTGGACACACAGATTACCTGGCAGAAAATTGTTTAAAATGGAGTAACGAAAGACGGGTCCACAAATGGCCACCGGTCAACGAGAACTGAGCTCATTGAAACAATCGAGTGCAGATGAATGTGAGGGTGCGTCAAACAATACCAGCAATTAAAGAGTTAATAGATAAACAACTATAGTTATAAAAAAGAAGACGGACTTTGTATATGCATTCACCATACAAAATTCATCATAAGTGTTTACTGCACGTGGCCAAATTTAGGGTCGGCTGTCTACAGACGGATTAGGCATGCCTCAACGAATTCATTGCTCCGCACCATGCCAAACACAAGATGACAAACGTATCAGACGAACTCCAAAAACTTCAACACATAATGTAGCGACAGACTGTTCGATAAACCAAGATCCTTACTGTCCAACCAGCACGTTTCACGTTACTTGCGCTCTCACGTTTATAAGCCGGAATTCTAGTCCACAACGCAGCGGCGCTTCCCACTTGCACGTCGCGTGCGCTTCTACCTGGTTTTGTGCATGTGTGATTGACACTTTCTGTCATGGGTTTTTTACATACCAGTTCTCACCTGTTGGTCCGATTTCGTTGAGAAATAACTCCTCCAGCCACTCATGCTGTCTGAAAGCTACACACTGTGGGTTTTGACTGTACGTCACCACAGCGTCCGGATATTTCAATGGGTGTTGGAATACACACGCGTCCAAATTGGTCATCCATCACAATATGTTGAGAAAATTTTGTCTGTTTCAGTGCAACCTGCCTATGCGGTTTTGACAGCTAGAATAGCCTAAATGTACACATTCTGTTAGTACAATGAAACGATTGCTCGCAATGTTGTGTTATTCTCGATCTGTTTATCAATAACATGTTAAACACGACGCCCAAACTGTTCAACTTCATTCGTACCAAATTTGGTGCGGATGCCTTATAAATGATTGTCTTCTCTATGTGGACGGACAATCCGTCATTGATTGTTCTTATCGACGGTCTAAAGATGAGAACGCCATCTGTTGGACATAAATTCAATAGGGTTAAAAGGGAGTGGCTTCTTGATTGAAACGAGACTAGCCGACTAGAACTTACGCACAAACTGCTGCGAGCGGAGCTATGGAAATTAAATACCAGTCATTGAAAACGCTGATCAACTACTACGTCGATTTTGTTTGTAAGAGATGGTGATTTAAAAAGTTTGTTTGACAACACGTCGGGTTTAAACATTCCAATTGCTTGAGTCAAAACAGTAATAACGACTAAGCCAATCAAAACGAAACGCGTTCATCGTTCAGTAACAACCTCTAATGTTAGCAGTGCTGTATTCTCATAAAAGAGTTGTTCTTGTGACAAACTGAGATTGCTTAATTCAACTCAGAACCTCGTCGTTCTGCTTTCATTCTTGGCTTACTAGTCAGTTACACGACAATTTACTTCAGATGCTTCTGCTCTGAACGGCGACCGGTTAATCAAACAATTGGTCGAAAGGACCGTCTGAGCATTCATTCTAAGGATGCACTTTCTGGCAAAACGGGGTGTGCCTTGTAAACCAGCACAAAACCATTCTACTGGACATGTGTTTTTAATAACATGGCTAAACCAAGTAGATAACGAGAATGATAAATTAACGACCGTAAAGGTTGTTTTAAAGTTGTTACACTTAGCTGCAATACTAATTGCAGGTCTCAGTTTTTTCAGGCCGAGGCAGAACGATTAACGCCACCATAAAACGAATGCAAGTTAGCCATACGCATCTCTAACAGCTTTTACTGATAGTAAGCTAATTAATTAAATCCAACATGACTCACGAGTGGGATGCATCTTGTGCGATGCCGTAGTGCCTTGACCTATATATGGGCTATTAGATCAAAATCATACTGTTGTTGTGAGTGACTTGTTCAACAGTTCGCTATTGGTATCATCCCATACTGAAGGCGGTACGATGGATGTAGGTATTTTGTGCCTAAGGCGTTCCGCGGTTCCACATGAGCTCACACAGACAGCATATGGTCAGCATAAGAACGAACTTGTGGAATGAAACTGAAAGACAACTGTCGATAAGAGAAACAGCAAAGTTTTATCATTATGGTCAACTAATAGAGTCAGGGGAGCACAAAGTTATCACTTTAAAACACTCATTCTCTGTATGTCAAAACCGCCCAGTTTCTTCAGAATAAGCTGCCTTTCTTCATTTCATTTAACGCCATTTTTCCAGGTGAGCGTGACGTGCGAGAGCTTCTTTTCCTGTAATTGGGCAGAATTCACAAATCACGAAATGATTCGAAGACGCTCTGAAATATAAGTAGAATACTCTGTTGATATGCAGTCGAAACCCGTGAAAAACTAAACAACAATTTATCACTTATAAGAGAC
Organism: Paragonimus westermani; assembly: GCA_008508345.1. Classification (NCBI taxonomy): domain Eukaryota; kingdom Metazoa; phylum Platyhelminthes; class Trematoda; order Plagiorchiida; family Troglotrematidae; genus Paragonimus; species Paragonimus westermani. Next base: position 173,618 of record QNGE01000053.1, on the reverse strand, counting down.
CCAGAATATTACCAATAATTATCAGTCTGAAGCAATTGGTAGTCCTTATCTGCCCCCCCCAAGTACAGACACAGTTTTCTTACCACGTAGAGTTGATACGATTTTTCCGCATGTGACGGTTATACATCTTTAGAAAAAGACGGTCACTCATCGTATATCAGATGCAGAAGATTATGTAGCGCATAATCCTTCTTGGTGTTCAAGCGTAGTACATTGTGTGAGTGGTTCAGGTAATCATCCAGTAGACGATTTGATTTTTCCAGGAGTGTGCATAGCTCGGTTGTTCCATAAAGAAGTTATATGGATAGAATAGTCACATTCATTCAGTGGTCATATTTCAACCTCGAATCAAAATACTTAAAGCGCCTAGGGTTCAGTCTGAACATGTTTAACCGTTCGTCGATGATCAAATGACTGCTATTTCTGGGTCATCGAAAGTTGTCTCGCTACGTTACTCCTTCCATTCCTCCTTGGAATGGGGACAAACTTATGGGATTTTCTAGTCAGTTTCCAGAGGACCAACAAACCCAAAAGTACATTCCAAAGACGCGATGGAAACTACACTAGTTTCTCGCACACGCTGGACCTATCATGTTCAAGACCATAGACAATATTCAGATGCACTGTTGAGTAACCATATATTGGTATGAAGTAACTGGAGAGCCTAAGATTGGGGGAACGCGGATGGTCAGATTACGAATCTTCCAAATAGCCAGATATACGTTTCCATATTTAGACTCTAATCAATGCATCACAACGATGTTTGGGCTGATGAGGTAGGAAGACCGCCTGGCGGGTAATCAAACCAGTAATGTTTGCTTTGCTGGCCCCTCACCCTCATTATATGTCGGCTCTTGTTACGAAAGTAGCCAGCCCGAAACTCATCTCTCTTATCTGTTGAACTCACTTATGAGCGAAATCAGTAGTGCGTTGCTGACATGACAGTCAGACTTAAAAATATCTATAATACACACTCCCGCCATAGCTGTTGTTACCAGCTCAAAGCTGCCCATACGGTCGATTGTGTTCTTACGATCAGTGAGCCAAGTACAAGCACATAATGAACGTTTTCATATTTGAACAAGAAATGAAACTTGTTATTGAGGCCAACTGATCAGATTTGAGGTAGTAGATATGATTACGGCCAAGTTTAGACGTCTTTGTTTTGTGTTGTTTCAGGTCCATATCTAATTCATCATGGTTCGGTACTACATATACTGAAATCTTGTTTATGTTTGCAAACTCGGAGAAATGTGAGGACGATGTTCCTAGCAAAATAAGTCACACAGTTGTGAGGTCGGATGTTAGTCACACCGTTTGCTTTTTCTGAGATTGAACGGTTGGGCAATGTTGGGATCATGTACAACCTAATTTGTTAAACAGCGGTAAATGCTCTGTAATGTCCACTCTCGAAGTTAATTTGTTATTATAAAGCGATCTGTAATGTTTCTTGATGCGCACCTTCAAACCGACAATCCACGACCGGTTTCGTCCTTATTTAGACTCCTCAGAAAGAAAGAGTTTGAATGGAGGACCGAACCAGTTACTCTTCGCGTCGCGAGCTATTGTCATTATCTGCACGGTCAGCAGTTCTATTAGTATCACTTGTGACTACAGAGTTTGTGTACTCGAATTATGGCTTGTGGATTGTGTCCATCCATATTAACGTGGTGCAGACAAGCTATAACTCGAATAGAAGGCTACTTGTTTGTCTGTTAGGTGGAAAAGCATGTTCCGTTTCGCCTGCTGTAGACGCTGGGAATGACCCGGGGGATCGGAACCGGTTCTGATCCCCACTTTTAAGACATCATTTAATGATACACAGTTTTGGTCTTTGTATGACCCCATCGGAAGGGTGAAGTCAACAAGGTACTAAGGCAAACCAATCGCATGGTTGGTTATGTCTAACCAATCAATTAAATGTCGACAAATGGCACAGATGATATTACCAAACTATAGTGCTTACAATTCTTAACTGAACATTATGTTAATGTTATGTAACTACATGAATAACTACAATATATATCATACTAATCACATTATAATTTCGTTGACTCATTTGCCACGTTGTGGCTACAGCGTAGAAACTAGCTTTGGGTTTGAGCGAAGTACTATCTCCAAAGTGGTATCCGGGAGACATCGGCGGCCTAGTACAGTGGTTCTCAACTATTTCACACATGAGCAGACTTAGCGCTTCATTTACTTTCTGTTCGTTTTGTAGTTGGCACCAGAAAAAATAATGATTTATCATCTAATATTTGGTTATAATACAAACTTCATGCACCAAAGTCAACAATTTCATGTTGCAGGTAGTACACGGGATCTCTAAAAAGGGTCACAAAATCATTGCTATCCTATTTAATGCAAACTCCATCACTGATGCCCGTTAACAAATTTCTGTACGTTTGTTTGTAATGATGCTCGAAGCCATCGGAGATAACCTCTCTCTGTAACATCATCTGTCGATGAAACTAAGACTCCAACTTCAACAGATGAGAAGTGAAATTTGCAAAAATCTACCTACACCGTTGACGCTAAACCAGAAGTTCAGCAGGATGAATATATAAGTTCAACATGAGCTGCTGTATAAGTCTGCAGGCTAGACAGATATCTTCGTTATGTGATATCTTCAACACCGGAATCTTCAACCACCGGAATAAATGAACCTATTGAGAGTTCAAAGTTTACAGGAATCGCCTGTTTACGCGTGTCTGTACCCGACTTTCTGTTGGATGGTGTAAAAAAGCATAGAGTGAACGAAAAAACACACCTATGGATTTTCACTTCAGAACTGATAGGAATAGAAATGTCAAGCGTGAAAAGGCTGAATGAAACTGGAAAACAGACGTGTTCACAGAATAGGAACATTGCACTAATGATTGCTATGCCAATAATAGCATTAGAAGACGTTTATCAGATGACGAAGCTGTTTGGAAACTCAGAATGGCACGAGATTTATATACCAAATCTTCATTTAGCACAGTCTACTGATGGCACTGTTAAATCATACTTGGACAAGGTGTTCCATAATGGATATAAATTAGCTCTAAAGTTATGTTTTTGCATTTCGGTTGACCAACCTCGTGCTGCAGTCCCAGCGAATGACGTCAGAGAAAGTAATTCTGATAAGCGTAACAGTTAGGCTCAGAGGATTTCACTAATGATGTGGCTCTCCGTCGGTCAAAATAGGATCTACCCTGACATGTCAGAAGTGCATGAAGAATTCACCCAGCTTAAAAAATCACTGCAGGTAAAAAGGTGATTGCGACGTTAAAACAGATTTTGTAGCTTCACATCGTACACTTTTGGTCAACTAGATATCTCGCAATACCCAGTCTGAAACTTCTCCCTCTGGTAGATAGTTGAACCACAAACGTGGATTTCTATGGAGATGATTCAAATATTTCACATACATATGTAGCTTATGATCATGTAATTCTGCCTCAAGAGTGTGACGGATAAGGTATGTGACGGATAAGGTATTCCATAGTTCACGACAGTGTTTTGTTCTGCAAGCTGTTTATCACTAGTAAATAATACAATACTTTCCCCATATAACAAAAAGGAGCAGACAATTCACAGTTCAGAACTACCGCACATCTATGTGCAACAATAAATGTGAAAACTCCTCATGACCTTCCGTATAAAAAGGCTGCTTTGAATTGCATTAGAGTTGGTATTGCTGACAGCGTTTAGTACATGAACACTAGGCTTGTGCACACACTGTATTCATTCTTCTGAATACATAAGTTGATGACGTATCATACAATTTGAAAGGGATTTTTTATACGGAAGTTGAAACAGATTTTCTCTTTCCGGAGAAGAGAAATCAACAGCGTAGACTTCGTACGATCTATCTAGTAGCATTTTGCTAAACTTTTACGAACTCATACTGCAGTTAATTGTGTCTATACAGCAAAATCAGTGATCATAACCAAACCGTTTGCCAGCAGGTCAAACAGTAAGAACACACACACTGTTAAAAACACTGCCACTTCGATTAGAGTTTGCTACCACAGCAATAACAGACTGATAATCACTCACCGAGTTGATTAGCATTTCGTGTATGTAAGTGAAGTGAACGAACGTAATGTTGCCCGGGTACACATCTTAACTAGTAGTTTCAGCCTTTTTCAAACTGGTAGTCAACTCACGTTGCTTTCAGGTGATGGGGTGCACCTTTTCTTTTTATAAGAAAAGTCTCAACAAAGAACAGTAGCCGCCTCCTGCGAGTCCCGCCAACGATTAGAGATGTCTCGATACTTTTCACTCTGTAACACGGATTCAGGAGGTGTTGAGCAACTGACGTAGCTGACTGTCGGTCTCGTGGTGATTGCATAATCCAGGTGACACTCTGATATGTCAGAACTTCAACCTACTTCGGAATACGCTACGTCATTCGATGGCATAGTTGCCCCTCTATTCTGCCCCTGTTGGTAACCGTGTCCCCTTATTTGAATTTGCATGCACAGTTTGAGCTGGTTTGGAGAAACAGTGCATCTCTAACCGAAGGCATTGCGCTCCCAGTTGTGGTGTAAATAAAGGCCGGCACGGTTAAGTGTAAGTGGGTCACAACGCACGATTTAGCTGTCCAGTGAACATGTTGTCAACGTTATCACATTTGCAAGCGGCCGCAGGCAAACCTTCGTCTTGGGTACATCAAAGTGTACTCCACTGGTTACACGGGTGGTCGAATGCTCCTTGATAAAACTATCGGCATAACTGCCGTCTTTGAGGTTGTTCAGCAGTAACATGCACTCCGATTCGAACTTATCTACAGCATATAATTCACGTCCCCTATGTAATAATTTTCTTACAATACTCTTTTTATGTTAAATTAGAATAAAACTGTCGAAATGCAGACATTGCTCAGTCCGCCTGTTTTGCAATAGCTTGACCTTGAACGTGTGCCGCTACCGTATCGAATTTTCAAACTACAATCATGTGAAAATCCGACCCAACTCAATTCCCCTAAATATTCACCCGTCTACATTCAACCTCCCATGTTTCTGTATGTTAATTGGACCCTTACCTAGACGATTTTTTTTTGTCACATCAATTTGATGGTTGTGCGAATAGCCACTTGTCGGTCATTGTACTTTACATGAGTGGTGCGTGCACCCCCTTTTTGGATCCTGGCTCATCCCCACTGTTTTGAACCTGTTGACTGCTCGGAAGAGCTCTTTTGGATATGAATGCCTTATTATGTGATTATAGTTCATACTTAACCAGTTCAGCAGCAAATTGTAACCCATCCCCTGGAAACGATCTGTCATTCCAAACTGTTGAGGTTGTCTAAATATTCAGTTTCATGATTTGTTCAATAGTACCGTGGCATCACGATCCAATCTTGTTTTGAATATTTGGGATCATTGGTTTATCGCTACGCGTTGTTCATCGTCTTCGTGGAAGATCGTACAGCTACTGCAGAGGAAAAGCGGTCATTTGAGGAACTGGACGCAATTAGGTATACCCAGATACATAATTGAACCTAATGTTAAGGCAAAGACGATTAAAATGTCAGGCAAACTGTGAATTCTCCCCTTCATTTTCACTCATTACTAATATAGCGTCCACACAATGTCTTATTTGACAAAGTGGCTGCTTCTCCAGGTGTCAGTCGGAGCAGATCCCAGTGGGCTGCCCATGACAAGACAATCAACTTCATTATATCCTCTATATAAAGTAGAGCTTATTATTCGAAGTGCAAAGTTGCATCAATCGTTCTAACTTGTTGAGTAGAATTCTTGAATGGAGATGCTTCTCCACAACTAAATTGCTGATAATATTAAGAGTTTGTCACACATACACATTGATAAAGTAAGAATGGATGTCCATTGTAGCTATGTGTATTGTGCGAAAATTTTTATCCAAAGTCAAGCTAGACGATTCAAACCTTCCTTCACTGTTTACACGAAGACGGTCTGCCTGATCGGGTTCAGCAACTTCACTAATCATATAGCTAGTTTTGCCTGACGTGAATTGACTATGAGGAGAATATACATCTCAGTGGCATTATCAACACTGTGCACATGTGAGGTTTGTGAGTCTCTGGATTTGAGTAATTTTTCGTCACTTCACCACACAGATTACTTTCTACTAAAACCTGTATTTCTTGTGATACGTTCTTTCTCATCTCATTTATGTTGTGAGACGCAGAACCTGGATTAACCTCAGTAAGATCGTAAAGAAGATCGCGTATCTTCTGTCTGTGTTGTGCTTTAGCCATTAGGACAATGCCGTCAACTTTACCTGGATGAGAGATAGCGATATCCGTGTCGTTTCTCAATTGTTTGAGTTCAACTATGTGCTTCTTTGTCGATGAAGGCTGTTAACCGACAATGCTGTTTCAGAATTGGTATTCCAGGTCAGCTAGGTTGGCATTAAACCAGCCTGAGTAATCATCCCTGTTAACGTTGACCCCATCCATTTTTCACAGAAAAACTCACATTGTGCTTTTGTTTCAATACTGTTATCGACGGGGCAGAATTTTAAATCACATATGGGGGCTTCCAGTCACTGTTTGTTTAGTTCCACTAAAGATAAGTTCACCGCGCATCCCAGTGGATTTTTTGGATTTGCTGCGATGGAAGATTTTTGACTGAGTAATTTTTTCAACTGTTTCAAAGGGTAGACTTTGGTTCGACGTATCTTTTTCGGGTAAGAAGTGGCGAATTTCATGAGATAAACAAAACTCAATCGGTCAAGTATGTCGAAGTTAATTCCGGCAAGGTTGACAAAATTGTTGAACTTAAGCAAATGCTCATCGATAAAGTATTTGGTCAGATGATTTAATTCGTTTGTGTTCGGACACAACTTCAATTAACTTAGGTGGATTTATAAGAGCACTTAAAACCCACAATCTACTTACCATTCAAACGGCACCGTCAGTGGCAGAAACCCTTACAGTTTTAAGTAGACCATTGTTCCTTTGAAGTATATCCTAACCTCTCTGAGCATTGCACCATCACTTTAAACTTCCATGAGGAAAGCATTTTCTCATTGGATCGATCGTCATCCAAAGACCCAACACACATTACCAGAAAAGTTTCATTACTTCATAAAGCAAATTTCTGAACTTGAGGTCGTGTTACTAGTTTTCTTGCCACATCAGTTGCCATTTCATCAACACGTTTTGATTTTGATAGTTTGTTCCAAAGAGATGACGAGATTTGTTTCATATGGTTCCTAACTCATAGTAGGCGACGTTACAACAAGTATTGCAGCAAAAATTACGGTTTAGACTTTGTTCGGTGGTTGACCATCGTTGGCAATTGACTTGACGACCTAATAGGATGCAGGTGCATTGCTGTCCGTCTTTTGACTATACAGGCACTCAGAAAATTTGAGAAATTCTATCGCTTTCCACTACATGTCTTTGTGGATTGTGCCTGAGTGGTTTTCGCAGGTCGAATGACTGCGTCATTCAAGTTATTATACCCAATAACGTTGTGTTTTATAGTTACATTACTATGATAAGTTAGCAAAGATATCAGAACGTCAAACTGAGCAATATGAATCACAGTTTTATGACTTTGTACCTGCAATGAGAAAGCATACCAATGTGTCAGAAGCGAATGAAGCACATCATTTGGTCATGTGAGGTGGATATGATTAATTCAATGAGCAGAAATATCCAGAGGATGGTTTAAACGACCTGTACCCTAATGGAAACCAAGGTCTCAGACACTGTTGGTAATGCTGAGTGTCATTAGTGCTGGAAACAGTAAGGGCTTAAATGTGAGTCTCAAGTCGAGGTCAGTCACGTCACTAACCTAATTTGTCCAAAAGCTAAGAAATCAGAGTTATCATATGAGCGGCTTCAAGACAGCAAAATTTTTCATTAAAAAAATGAGAAAATAAATAGAAATTTCTTTACCGGAAGTGAGGCAAAACGGACACAGTAACTAACTGATAAAATTAAAGAACATCTCGACAGATATTTTGGGTTTTCAGGCATAAGTATAAGAATACCTGAGGTTCCGTAAGTTCACGTACGACAATGAAGCAGGTTGATCAAACATTTGGTAAATGAATTCCCTGTAAACCTGTTCAAATCTAATTGCAGATGACCGGAAGCATCTGTTCGGGGAAAGTAGCAAGGAACTAGAAAAGATTAATGCTAAATTACAATTAATTGAATACTGTTGGGCCTCGAACCTATTGTTGACGGTCTCACAATCAAGTGTCACGTCCGCCACTCTGCCAGCAAAATTATTCTGCTCTCAGTTCAACTATGAAACGTCAACGATGTTCGGCGGCACTTATATGTCCCGCCAACTCTTCCATCCTGATATCTCATTCTGAGATGCTTCCGTGTAGTAATCTGCGTCATGCGTCGAACCACGTTGTTACATTTGATACTTTGAAATTTATTACACGCCAACAAGATAAACACTATAATTAGCCTATTATCTTTGTTCATTAGTAGTTCATTTACTAACTATAGCTGAACTCATTCCGCGTTAAACTCAGTCTCACAGTGTTTGACCCCCTGCCTAGTATCGGATGGATAGTGTCGGATCTCAAATGAGGAAAAAACCAGCCAATGTTGATCTGCGGGTGAGCATCGTGGTTGATTCGCATTGACATTTTCGACGCTGATTCACGTGCGATAAACCATACCAATCCATTCAATGAGGTTTCATTGCATAACACGAACTAGGAGTACCTACAGCATTTTTCATACAGGATTCTCCTAACACCAAGCACACTCCGGGAAGAGCAAAAGTGCTACTTCTGTGGAAATATTCTTCTTTGAGGAGAGCATTTCACTCCATGAAAGTCAACCGGGTTGCATGTGATATGGTGAGTATGACCGAGTTGACTTCTAAAAATCGCCAAAACACGCCGGACAGCAGCTTGGGATTCCATCAGCACTGCTACCGGTGACTTAAAATGATGAATATTCTTTAAAAAGAGGCACGATAATAAACGGCCTCAGCTTCCCGTGTGTTGTGACGATTACGCAATCATCCTTCACTGACCAGTGATGAAATGTCGAGTATCACAACAACTAGATTCACATGCTGTTAAGTCTACATGATAGCTAGGCAGATAGACAGATAGATAGAGAGAGGAAGATAAAAGAAGATAAATCAATCGACGTTTCCTCATTTGGTTGTTGCTTCCGTGCCACAACTATAGTTGTAAACTGGCTAAGATTCTAGTGGACTGACTAAAACCATGCAGGAGCCCACTAACGATTTGGCGGACTCCAAAACTCTTGAATCACAGATCAACACTAGAACACCTATCAGGACTCATAAGCGAGTCGAGAAGAGTGTAAATGAGGAGGATACATTTTGGGGAAGGTCATTCAATTACTTGCCAGTTTATAAGGCTTCGGAAGTAGTTTTTGTATACTTACTTTTCTGAGGAGAGGCCTTTTTTATGGCACAGCCGAATCACCTGAGTAAACGATTCCATATGCCCAGACTCAAAAACGGAATCGCTGGTATCTTATTGGTGTACACATCTGTAAAAGGTCCTACCAGATGAGGTTCGCTCACATTCTCCACAGCTCATTTGGTGAGCGTTCTCTGGTGTGGTTCAGAGAACAAGCTGTGGTTTTGAATAATCCTTAGATCTCGTGAAAGCGCTTCTTGAACGACAGTGTTTCTTCTAGAAGGTGTCTTCCTGCAAGCGCACGGAATTAGCACACATTACAATTAATAATGGACGTAAAAAAAAGCTCCGTTGAGCTTTTATTAGCAACCCATTGTTCCTCTTCATATTCATCATGTTGAATCGAACTTTGTTGACTTTCTTTGTACTGCTTATTTTCACGTTCACAAGCATTGACCGATTTCGTCTATGGTCGATATCAATTGGAATAGAACCGTATATTAACCTAAGCAGGTATAACCGTATATTTGGAAATCAGTGCTTAAGGTATCCATGGTTCACAAACACCACACTGATATTCGTACTGGATGTTAAACGCACTAATTTGTTTAGATAGTTCAAATGTGAACAAAAGCAACCGTGAGGTGTAGTTTTTGCGTGTGTGTCGGGTTGTTGCCTTGAGTCCCCGTGATCATAGCCAGTGCCAACTGGTTGCGAGACTATATCCGACCAGATCAAATGTGTGTGTACCAACTTCAAGTCAAAAATAAACTCACCACAGCCAAGTGAACTTTCGGTTTTAGATAGTCATTCAGTGATCTTAAGACACGTTTATATAGTTGGAACGGGAAAACGTTTAAGTCTAGGGAGTGGTCGTTTCAATTTATAACCTAGTTGCCACAAAGACTGGAAATTCTCCAGAAAAAACGGCTCGGACACCAGAGGAGTTTATAAAGCGAAAATGGAATGAATAAGTGTGAAACCAAAACACGTCCATTTCACGCCCTCAGTTTGACCAACTTTATCACCATGATTTTCTCGTTTTCTCGGAACTCTTATACACTCAACCAAGGCAACCGTCAAGCTTGTTGTGGGAAAATCTATTAGGAATGAAACAAAGTACAAGGCTTCTTTTCAAAAACGACTGGCGGAGACGTCTCTCTGAATGCAAAAGCTGCGTTTGATTGAGTGTTATTCAGCGCATATCAACCGAATCTCCGACTGCTCATCAGTAACCCATTTGGTCTCTTTAAGTTGCACGGAAGTGCTTAGAACTACGTCGTTGGATTGTGTGTTCCGACTTTACTGTTGATTTAACAACCTCTATGCGATCGAGAGCAGTGTATAGTTTGAAAACTTATTTGGGCTTATGGAATGTTAACTTTATTAATACGGTGTTTAGTCTCATCTTTCTGTTCATTCTCTCATGGTTTACTAACCCGTGTACTTCCACAGACCTGTCATGAAACTCGGGCACCACAATCTTCACTTTTGGCGCAGTAATCGTAAACATCACACATGGTGCGTACTTTGGCTGGAAAGCTCCCAAACTTTCAGACAGTCCTGAACACCTCTCAAGTGGCTGTGATTGATACCCAAAGATGTGTGTGTAGACACGTGGACAATTACACGTGTTGAACTGAGCCATCTTTATGGCCTATACACTCTATTCATGTTCTCAAAGTCTGACTATTTGGTGCAAGTGGATGCCAAAATAGAAAGTTATAATGTTTCGTAAAAATCGATTGATGTGCTTTATACTGAGTATCTTGCACAACTACTGGAAATTAGATCAATGTGAAATTGACTTGAAAGCGTTCCTGATACCCCTATTTAATATGGAGATAAGACGAGGAAGTGCTTCATTCTCCATTCACTTTAAGTCAGTATTTTTTGCATTCTCATGGCTCAGCCACGTAACAGAGGAAAAAAGCAAGACATATGCAATCCCTACACTCATCATAAAAGAAGTCGATCGCTTTGATTTCCATCCAGCATCTCACTATTTCTGTCATTTTGACGATCATCTCAAGTCTTTGTGGTGTGCCTTCTCTCAACTGTTTAACAGAGAAAGTAGCCACTTCGTTTCGTGTTCTTCCTAGGGCAACAGGTAAATTTGATTGACTTCACGTTTCAATCAGTCCCACCCGTACTCAATAAAATTCCAATCGCAGAAGATCTTAGGCCGTGAAAGGGTTTGTATCCCAGCATTTTCCGTAGGTGCCGTCCATTTTTTGTTGTTGTAGACGTGGAGCCACTGCAATTTTTCAGCGGACAATTTTCCACGAAAGACGCTCCCTCATAATTCAGTGAAATGCTATGCAGTTAATTTCTTGGATCAAGTTCAAGAGTCCTTGTTTACTACTCGGTTACACTGTTAGCTTGCATACGTACGAAGATATCACACTGAACAATAAGATGGATATATTTATCTTCAATTGTTCGCAAAACCTCGAGTCTTCTGTCTCGATGTTTACATAGTAACGTCACGCTACTTACTCGACTCATGATTGACGACGGTGAACGTTTGGCATGGGTGAAAACCTAGAGCGTTTACTTCTTGGACAAATCATCAAACTGAAGTGTAGACCTCGGCCGAGCGGAAGTAACTAAGTGATCTTCCATCGGTGCGCGTGCACCAACAGTTGTAATTTTTCACATCAATATGCAACCCAAATGTACATCCGACGTTCCAACCGGCCATTCCAACTTAGTCACGATTACGCTCGATAGGTTGAATAGGTAATTTCACCATAGAATATTGAGGAACACCCACGTGAGAAACCGTTGTTCAACTGACACATTTTCTGAGTACCTGTGATTCCATTTCGGACTTAATTTTTCCAGGTGACACTTCATTTAATTCTCCAAAATAATATGTAGGCGATTGACACGTTTAACTGAGAATTCCGGTCTTGCTACTCTACAGCTTGTGGCAACTCCATAGTCGGTAACGGCAGCTGGTCTGCACGTCCATTTGTGAATGCTTAAGTATTATGCAATGGAGTTCATAGCTCAACCCTGGTAAACATACTGAGCAGTAGCCTTTCGTCCCTATTGTTGGGTGTTCATCTTTTTCTGGAAAACTGTCCAGAGTAACAATTATTATAGTCACGTCGTTCATGATCTATTTGCTGATAACTCAGTGTTAATGTGCCGAAAGGACTGGGAATATATACGTCTGATTTGCATCTCAGACAAAGATCTCGCTAAACTGGACCATGTGTGTGTCTCAGTGACAAAGTCTGGCACAGACAGAGGCAGATTCGTCCGTTCGTAAGACCCTGATTTATCTCACTTGACTTAAGCAACAGAGTGACTCAAAGTCTCCGGTACAAATTCCACCGATTTCCATCAGAGTCGCGTAGTCGCCCGAAGTGGACTAACCTTATTCTCACAAAAACCATCCACACCACCAGTAGACGTGGAAGCCAGAAAGTTTTCATAAACCTCAGGACTCTCGTGGTACCCCTACAGTCTCGATCCGTCATGGTTTCCTAAGAACATCCGTTAAATCCATCTCCGTTTCCACAGCTCGTTCTCATGTTAGTGGCACGCAAACCGCACGTTAAAATAACAATTCAGGTTTTTGGATATTTTTCGAGCCGTTGGAGAACTCACGGTGTAAAGATAATGTAAGTTGTCATGGCTTATCAAATAATGTTGATAAAAATCGTGTAGTCGTGCTCAATTCGTTCGACTCCAGTTCTAAGCTTCGATACTTTAAAGCTGTAGATGCAAATCAAACCAAGGGAGATGGATCACTGAGCGTGGGTCATGAATTGTGGACTCATGTCAAAGCGCGGGCATGTACGGCAAACAGGTGGGTGTGAATATCGACTGCATGAACGCGGAAGATAAACCTTGGCAAACCCTGCAAACCGCCGGACTCAGTCGAGAAACCGTAAATACAGACGTTCAGACACGTTGGAGTGATAGCAAAGCGTAACGCGGATATCGTGTTAGAATGCAACAGAAAAGACGCAATCCTATTGGGTAGATAACGTACACTGATCAGTAAACTATTTAACGCGTAGCGATCGATCTGCACCGAGTAAACAGAGTTAACAAGATGAAGGTCAAACTTCCGATGCCAAAATAGCAGCATTCACGTGCTGTGTAAATCAATAGTCCTTAGAATTGTAGCCATTTGACCTACATATTACTCATCCACTGCTCTGAGTGTGATACGACGCATTAAGCGATGGTTCCGCTGTTTCGCCTTAATGCTGATGCTCGGTTCCACTAATCGTTTATCTGGAAATTTCACGTATCCTAACAGCGGTTGTTAGTCTCACATATGGACTGGTTTTTACAAAGTTAATGATTGGGGATTTTTTGTCGTACATCGTGATTGTCGTGTTACAGTGGGAAAAGATGGCAAATCTCCGCGTTCTGTCCATTCTGACCTCGGTGAACTTGGACACCTAATTTGTCAACCTTCCCCACAAAACTGTGTGTGACAACTTTTCTATCTGATTCGGTGACCACTGTTATTTGTCTGATGATGAACAGTGGACAGACTGTTCGCTTGAAGTCAAGAATGTTAACTAGAGGCTAACAAAGCATGTTTGGTGAGCAAGGCATCAGAAATGACCTGAGCACTATTCGCTATACCCATGCTACTTGGTCGGCACTTCACAACCAGCGATAGGCCTCAGAGTTCTGGTCAAAATTTACTGGTCACCCATGAAATACCACATCTTGAATATTCGCAGGCACTGCCGTACAATGGCGATACGAAAACGTCTCAAACAACGGGTACTAACACAGGTGGAGGAAGCCTTAGTGATCATGCATCACTGAGTCCTAATGTGCTGGCCTCCGACCAAGTCGAATGCCTGTTGTCACCCGCCACGCATTGCGCAGGTGTTCGGAGGCAAAAAGAACTATATGCTGTCGTTAGCCACTGAGGTTCAAGAACCAGCGTCTCAGTTTGCGTTTTGATGACGAGAAAACTTAGCGCAACACCTGAGAAGCCAATCCGGTTGTTTCGGACGCTTCAGCTGGAGAGCCTTTGTTGGCATCAAATTCAATGGTAAGTCTTCGACTTGTTGACCATACCTTAAGAGGGGTATTCAACTGATTGAACGAGTACAGCATAGAACCACAGGTTTAAAGTAGACAACTTCCACATGAACCCCTGAAAAGTCTGAGAACGCTTTATTCTGAAACACAAAATGTCACACCAACCACCACACCTTCATCATCATAACAGCCATGATCCTGACCAAAGGTACTGTGGCTCGGGCCGCCGCTCACCTCAACAGTGACGTGGAATATCCTAGAAAGAAACGTTACTAAGAAGGTCAACAAAGATTACAGAAGACTAAGCGGAAGAAATAGAAATGGTATGAATACAGGTACGCCATTGACTACGACACATCGCCATCTCGGATAGCGTATCTAACCAGCGGTTTGAGTGATCACGAGGACCCCATCCAGGCAGACGATGCCTGGCCAATTTGCTCAGTGGAGCAATCAAGGTCTTCATATTTCGTAACCACGTTGTTGCTTGACTACCACGAGGTTTTACCCAACTGTTGGCAGCCTCACTATATAATGCTAGGTACGGTGAACGGTCAGCTGGCATACGGGGCACGTGACCCAACCATCGCAAGCTGTGCAACGTAATTAGTTGACCAATAGATCGCGCATCCCGAGCGTTCCGGAATACGCACCGGCGAACTGCCACATTGCTCACGCGATCAGTCCACTTAATGTGGGTCAATTGGCGGAAACAACGATGGCCTGTAACCCTGTCTCCGAGGTCACGCAAAATTCATCTGAAGTGAGAATGCAGTGTTAGGGTATGCTAACTCTAGAACATCCTACGGCGAATCTTCATCGTCACAACGATTTGTTACATTTAATCGTAATTTTACACTTTGGCCACCTGCACAATATTGAAACGGCGTTCACTCTCTAATGCCAGGGTCGGCAACTAACTACATGTTGACGTATCTCTGCACGTTTGAGTGCCCATGGCCGAGTTGTAATTCTGCTTCTACAGTATGATTTCATCACGCCTTGTGACACATTAATGCGGTCTTGGGCATTTATGAAGCGAGTATCTACATATGCGTTTTCTTCCCTAACTTCCTTCTCTATTAAACCTGTCCACTAGGGTCAGGTGTATGTAGAACATTGACGCCTTCCCCAATCCATGAAACTTTAATAACTGCAACGGTCACTCCAAAATCGTCTTTCCTATCGTTCTGGAGTAATCTTCATAGTGGCGGTTAATAATTTAATGTTGTACCATGTACGTATGTGTGTATTACCTCGAATGCAGCAACGTCACTGATAAGTGCAAACACATGGGGTTGATTCAGTGGAGACAGCTGTGTGATGGCCACCCCCACCATGTAGGCATATGATAGCAGTGGGGCTCTTTCATAATCCGTTACATATGCCTATCACGCGGTATGGTTCTCATAATTTGATAGTATGATATACCCTTACTTCATGTCAAACTTCGGTAAACGAATATTAGGCTGAATAAACCGAGACGGTCATTGAGTCAGATCGAAGCAGCTCGGCCACCGTGGAAAAAGATATGAATTTTCAGGCTACAGTGGGCTCGGCCAATCCACAGTACGCAAAGTACAGAGAAAGCAGATTGCAAAAACTAAACAGTTGTATTTTTACATAGAAAAAGGAGGCGTAACCGAGTTAACAACACAAAACACACGGACGGCAATGGCAACGCCGTGCAAAGTCGTTTGGGCAGTTGGGTAGAACAATACCAGAAGTAAATACAAACAAAAAAAGGAACAAACAGTACCAAAAGAGGGGATGAAAGACAAAACTTCAGTGTTGCACTGGTGTATCAGCGCTAAAGGTTGGCTGGTCCACTAGACCGACATAGGTGGGAGATGACTGACCAAGCCATATCCCTGAGATGATCACTGCGAGAGAATTCCGCAGATCATTACATGCATGGGGATGACACGCGATGCTCAAACGAGCGCGCGGAGCCTACGGGAAGGAACGCGCTATGTTCGCTTGGAACAAGGAGGTGAGTGCGACTCTTCTTAGGTGAATGGCTCACCGGAGTTGAGGACCTAGATCGGAGAAGTGAGGGAAGTGAAATATATGAGAACATTGAAACACGACTACCATCAGTGTTCCGTTTGACTAACTGAATGGAACGATAAGTTTGCATTGAACCGACAAATGAATTTGAGAACACGAAACCAACAAGAAACTACAGACGATCGACCCATTCCTGCAGATACTAACCGCAGTGAATATTTGGAGAGGCATTTGTAACTTGAAGAACCAATTTAAGCTGAATGCTTGTCCGTCATCAGTATCGACTACCACATTGACCGTTTTGGTTATTCAATATCATCCAACTACACACACCAATAGCCCAAGTGGGGGCTAGTAACATCAATTATCTAACTTTACGAGTGACACAAGACGGAAACCATTAGAATGTCATGATTTGAAGATACACTGATTTCCCGTTTACTTGAATAATAACACAAGGGGGACGTGCATAAATATGACTAGCGTGCAGTTACCACCGTTTATCATACTGATCATATATCGCTAGTGAATGTATCGTTATTTCTAGTAGGAGTAACACTCAAACACTATCAATGAGTAAAGGTTTCAGTTATCGAAACCTCAATGTGATGTTCAAAATACAGCGCTCAGCCTTAAACGCACTCCAGCAGCTGTATTTTACGCTACGAAAACCATGTAATGATGAGAAGTTTGGGCTCACTGTCTCAAGAAATGCGCTTCCAGCCCAAGAAATTATTGTGCAGTGATTCGAACAGAAAAGGTTGTCTGCGGACAAAGGCTGATAGGTCGAACTACACAGTATGGCTTTACACATACTTGATAACGAGTTTCCAAATCCACTGGGTAAGTTGCCAATTGCACAACAACACAAAACACGCATACTCACTGCACTGATTACGTCCAATCCACTAACCGGTCAAAAGCCACTCTCGCGCGTGCGCCACTGACGAAATAGCAAGCGTATTTCAGGTAGCAAAGTGGTTATTAAGTTGAGCAGAATGGCGGATGACAAAATGTGTATGTAGTAACTCGCCATGGCATTTCTAGGAGCCTTCAGAAGTTGGTAAATTACGTCAAATAGCGAATCAACCAGCCGGAAGTCATTACACTTGGTACCTACCGTTCACTGAATGCAATCGATTCACTTTCCAATTTGTTGCGGTCGGTACTTTCGACCACAGTGGAATCTGTGGACGATTGCTGTTCTGCTCCATCCGGTGCGCCACGTTTCAGTACGGTGGGGCGTGCTAGGCCAGTAAGAGAAACATGTGTGTTTGTGTGCGCAGGCAGTTTTGTATTGAGAACTAGAGGACACATGTGAGGTTCAATTGGACGAAGCATTGGATCACTGAGACTGAGCACACACTCAACGATGTGAGGTGGTGGTGAGGGCAGCGAAGAAGTTGACGATTCAGAGTCCGAGTCCGCACCAGCCGAGAACGGGGTCGGCAAGCGCGATGGACTTCCAGAGCTACCGCGTGCATGCGTGTGGGATCGGAGAGTAGTAGCAGACCACTTTGGTTGCCGAGCTGGAAAAGAGCAAGAGAATAAGGGAGGTCAGATGCGTGACTGAAACGTAGACACAATAACCACACGGTTTTTCATGAATATCATATTAGGATGCGGGAGTACTTCGTGACCAGGAAATTTGAAGCTGTGCACACCATCAAAAATTTAGCAGGTCCAAAATAACTGCAAGAAACAGAACGCAGTTTCTATTAGATGCTCGTGACTTCAAGCAATAACGGATAAAGTCCTACACGAGATTGAAGAGATCACATTGCAACCTATCCGATTAGGAACCATCGCAGGTGAACTAACAGTGAAAATTACAACCGGTCGTCAGCAGCAATGTAAAACAATGGGTACGAATTGATGCGAGTCAATGGCAGATTTGGCCGGCCAACAATTTCATCTGAAAAAAAAACCTAATGACAAAGTACGACAAATCTATAACAGATCTTCCAGCAGCAAGTAGGTCAAGATAACCAGTCCAAAAATTTAACAGGATCTGATACCACACTGGCGCAACTCGTTACCGGTGTACCCAAAGAATGGTCTTGAAACTGATAACAGCCCCATGGAGAGTTAGCTTCAATGAATAAAGAAAATACCAAGCATTCACTCGAGCGTGATACCAAACGGGTTTCACCACAATACCGACGAGTAGACAGGGAGTTGGTTAATTTCAGGCTGAACACCACTCACATTTGACCGCCGCCTCCGAATTCAGATAGACTTCAAGAAGCACTAGACTAGGGTTCCGCTTTTGTTAGATCTCATCAGTAGTGCGTATCCTTGCCTTGGCTGTGACTAGAACTTCGGCAACGCCTTCATGAGGTGGTCGTGTTGACCATTCCGTCACTGACCTTACATTAGGCACGACCAAATTATTATATCTGAACGTCCAACCACTTTCGCTTATGAGTACTTATAAGGTTTCCCGAACGTCTCCATAATAGACACAGCTACTGTCTGTTAACTCTAATTGACAACTCCATGATAAGGATTTCCCAGACAGGTCGAAATCTCCGATTTTGTCAAACCCGCTGAACAATATTTTAGATCGCTGATGAGTAGTAAGGCAGTTGGTTAATCTCAAGTTGAACACCATCTACATTTGATAGCAGCTTCCACATTCAAATAAACTTTGCGGCCAGACACTTAAACTGACTTCACAATCGCGCCATAGAGAACACGCTGATAATCATGGAGACCAGTTACAGTTACCATACAGGGTCATTTTACAAAATACGGTAGGGTGGTATGGGAGTCAAGTCTACATTCAATTATCCGGGATTTAGGTGCGTAGGGGGAAGGCTACGATGGATCAGCAGCTACATCATTAAAAACCTATTACGTGGGCATTGATTCACAAAGAATGACAACCAGCAGTCATTTCAAACATACTACGAGCTGATACTTCTTAATATGACACCGAAGTACTGTCAGTAGTGTATATTCTTGCCTCAAGTGAATGTGGTTGGGCGTTTGCGTATGATAGCTCAGTCTGTCTACTGTAGATCTTCCGGACAAAGACAAAAGCTGGATATCAAACAATTGGAGAACTGTGAGACGAAGGCTTCTTCTCAACGTGGAGTTGCCGATCGTCTGCACAACTCTCTACTACCCCCGAGGGTATGTGACAGCAACTCAAAAAATAGATCACGGTGGAAGATCGGTGTGCAGTGTAAGAAACGCCCGGATTGGTTCGACGACAACAACGTGACTATCTCCAATTCGGTACGAGAGAAGAATGTCGCGTTTGCCACTTCCATACTGGACCCAAAAAATGAAGCGAAGAAGACCACGTTCCAGAATATCCGCCGTCGACTGACCGAACGTGTTCGCGGAATTAAGGACAACTGGTGAAGGAAGAAGGGTTAGCGGATGCAGGGTTTCGCAACACGAGGAATTCTACGACTCTCTTAAAGCGATCTTCCGTTACTCCATCCAGTCTAACAAAGCACTGGTTGACGTGGACACCGGTTGTTCGTACATCCAGCCAGAGAACATCATGAAAGTGTGTCGCAAACACTTTGGTAGCCCACTAAATCGTCCTGCTACCACTGATTGGACGACCGCGAACATCCTGCTGCAACAGGCCATCAAGCCATCACTTACTCTCGTCTCCGATTTGCTGGAATTGCAGAGGGCGACTGGTCAACTGCTGAACGGGAAGGCTACAGGCAAGGATGGAATACCAGGTGAGATCCTGAAGAATTGCGGACCGGCGTTGGGATGCACTTTGCTCCAGCTGGTTCACTCCATTTGGGAGCACGAGGTGATGTCGCAAGATTTCAAGGATGTTCTCATCGTACCTTTGTTCAAATGAGAGTAGCAAGCAATACCCCGACAGCTTTCGGGGCATTAGTTTGCTGAACTGCGCAGGCAAGGTAATTGCCAGAATAAATCTGAACCGGCTGAAGTAGTGAACACAAATGTTCCTGAAGAGCAATCCGGATCCCGGGCAAGTCGCATTACGATCGACCTGGTGTTTGCTGCTAGACAGCTTCAGGAGATATGCCGGGAACGAAGCCAGCCTCTGTATGCCTTGTTCGTGGACTTCATCAGGGCCTTTGAGTCCGTGAGCCGCGAGGTGCTGTGGACGGTGTTTGGTAAATTCGGATGTCTAAGTTTGCCAATATGATTAGATTGTTGCATGTGGGCATGACAGCAAAGGTAAAAACCTATGGATCTACCTCTGATGGTAAAGCAGGGTCGTTTCCTATCCCCAACTCCATTTAGTTTGTATTTGATTGTCATGGTAACAGTCGCTTTTCCGCTTATGTACGTCAACGATGAGCATGCTTCTGTTCACAGATAACAGCGCATTGTTGGCACACGGTGATGAAGATCTGCAACGCCTGGCGATGGTTTTCGCGTCCTTGGCATCCAAGTTCGAATTGGATATCAACACAAGCAAGACCTTTTCCTTCTTTCAGCCTTCTCCGTGTGAAGGTGCAGGAACAGCACCTTCGCCCCAAATTCGCATCAATGGAGACGTCAATAGCCGCGCGAGTTTTCGCTACTTGGGTAACAACCTGTAGGCAGACTTGTTTGTGGACTGCCAGTTAAGAGCTCATGTGGCGAAGGCTAACGTCACTTTCAGACGTCTTGAAAGACGTGTCTGGAAAAACCACAACCTGGAGCCAAGCACTAAGATCTTTTCCTACCTCTCAACCGTGCTATCTTTACTACTGTACGGCAGTGAAACGTGTACACTGTATCAGCGGAGCGTGCGGTACCTGAGCCGCTTCCACGTGTAATATCTGAGGCACATCTTGGGTACTCGATGTACGCACATGGTTCCGAACACTACAGTACTGTGGCGAGCGGACATGAACGGGATGGAGACCCTGTTGATTCTGAGTCAGCTCCGTTGGTTAGGTCACTTCCAAAGAACGACCGTATTCCAGAGCAACTGCTAAATGGACCATTGATATCAGGTAAGCGAAATCCTGGAGGTCAAAAGCCAAGGTACCAGGCTGTTATCCAGGTATCTTCCGCGTTGTAACATTGATTGTAGAAGTTGGGAAGACTTAGCGTTGAACCGGACGGCCTGGAGGAGTGCGATTCGGACGGGTGTCCGCAATTTCACCGAGCAGTTATTGCGCGGCCAAAAACGAAAGCGTGCGGTACGCAAGAGAACCTTCGGTGCCATAGGTCGTGGTGACGTGACTATACGACGTTGCGATGTGTGCGGTCGCAAATGCACTGGTCGTTTGGGATTAGTCGATTACCAACGTACTCGCAGTGCACCGTCGACGAAGAGACGGTGAGTACTTTAGGCTCAGGTAGGTCATATCCCCATAGCCGTTATATTTCTGTTAAAGATTACATCGGCCAAGGCTATGGTTGTATGACAACCAACCCTCTCTTTTTTTCAGAAACTTGGGTGTGTGCAATCTTCTACCCATTCGTTTCTTCAGCTTTGTTGGTGCACTGTATGATGAATGATTTGTCCGTTTTTTCGTAGTCTAATCTAAATTTTGTTTCCCTTCCTTACTTTCTCTAGAATGCACTAACATGCACTCTTGTACCGAAATGCTTCTTGTATCACATTTTGCCATTGCAGTCTCTCTCTCTGTTTAGTCTCCAAAGAGAGAGAGGGGATTCTTCTTGTGCTAGCCAATCAACTGGCTAACCAGCATTGGCCGGCTGGACACAGAGGCCTCATTCGCATACCCAACGATCTTATTCCTTTGGGTTTACACTGGATATGTGGTGTGTGGGTGGAACAACCGCAAGCGGTGCAGTGCAAGCCACCAACTGCAGTGATGGCTAAGCGCAGGAGTCTTCTGGCTTCGGTCACTGCGACAGACTAGTCTGAGTCGGATGCCGCTAACCATGACAACTCAGTCATGCCTAATTTGAGATCAGTAACATAGCGGTCAACACAGTTGTCTCGGGAAAGCGTGACTGGAGTTCGAATCCCGACGTTGGCAAGGATACGTACTATTGAAGAGCTTTAATAAGACTGAATGGATACATACAGTCAACAGATTTAAGATATATGCCCTATTTTC
Organism: Paragonimus westermani; assembly: GCA_008508345.1. Classification (NCBI taxonomy): domain Eukaryota; kingdom Metazoa; phylum Platyhelminthes; class Trematoda; order Plagiorchiida; family Troglotrematidae; genus Paragonimus; species Paragonimus westermani. The sequence goes on along the minus strand of QNGE01000053.1, from coordinate 151,203 downwards.
TGGTCTATGTGGTAACAGATGTCCTTCGGCATGAGAGAGGCAGAGTAGACGCCATTTGGAAACGTCTTCATTTCGGTAGATTTAATCTGAAACTTGTTCACAAAATAGTCAGGGCAAATCCAGGACGTCTAACTGATTAGACCATAGTGTGGTGATCGCCGGCGGATGGTCGTCCTGTGGGTAGGCAGACAGGCTGACTGACGGTCTGACCAGCTTGGCCGGCAAACAGTCGGTTCTAGGGCAGTCCTACGCTTATGGTTCAGGTCACACGGTAATCGTGCACACTCTGTATGTCCGATCGGCCACCCACCCTTCTTTACTGATCGGGCTAGCAGCAGATGGGCACATCCCAGCCGCGCTGGTTTAACTATCAAGCAGATGGTCTGGCTGCCGTGTTGGTGACTGGTGGACCGGAGAAGCCGGCGTGGGGTCGACAGATGCTCCAAGAGTGGTGAAGGCGAGGGTGGAAATGAGGGTGGGGTTTGTCTTCACGATGAGCGAAACGTTAGACAAAACGGGCGAGTCGAGTGTGGAAAAGAGCGCACACAGAGCACGACTGTGTGCTTGCTCTGGTGTACAGATCCAATTGTCGGATTGAACGCTGGGGTGACGGACAAAGGATAGGTTAGCCCAAAGTAAAGTTGGCCTTAGCTATCTGGTCAAATTCGACCACTGCTGCAGGTCGTCTAATCCATGCGGTAGTGAGTAGAGATTGAACCGACCCAACTGATCAATGTTCGGAGTTCGGTAGACAAAGACGGTGGAGAAGACGAAGTACTCCAGGCTGATTTAATCCCTAAGGCCGTGTGAAACAGAAAAGTCTGTAGGTCTGAGAATAAGCTGTTTGTTGCACTACATTTCTGTCAAGCTGTTAAAACGGATATGCAAGTTTGATGTTGCCAAACTCTGCAAGTCATGGACACGTCTCTGCAATAATCAACCACACACTTGGAAATTTTTCATCAATGCCCACTGTCGACTATTAGAAAGTAGACTCGATACTGAGGAAGATCTTGTTTAGTTCCGAACGCATGGACTTGACAGAGCCTTAGTTTAGGACGATATACCTGAGTGGATGTTCCATCGCATACTTAACAGATGTGATGGTTTAAACACTTCAAAATTGGATAATGTGCATTAAGTTGAAGGTCCGCTTCTCAACTCGGGGCGTTTTCAGCTTAAGAGCATAATGCGAGAAACGTTAAGATGCATGACACTTGGTATTGATATGTTCGCCGAGCTTGGCATTTAGGTTGCAAACGTTTCATCACCAGGCGAGGTGACATCATCAGTGCGTAAGTGTTTCAGCGTATATTTAAAATATACGCTGAAACACTTACGCACTGATGATGTCACCTCGCCTGGTGATGAAACGTTTGCAACCTAAATGCCAAGCTCGGCGAACATATCAATACCAAAACCATCAACCCGAGCTACAAACAACAGCACCACCGCTGTTCCCAACCATCAGATGCATGACACTTTTACGGAAGACGATGCACACTCACAGCATGACACGTCTCGGGCGTCATTCTATCAGAACCTTCGACAAAATAATATGATCAGCAAGAGCGTGGAGCTGTTCATGACTGTCGGTGGCAGCTTAACAGCGAGACGGACAGCAAGCTGTTCGGGTGTTTGCGCTTTTCATTACGGTGGAGGAAACCGCACGCTTGGACGAAGTGCATGCGTTACATCATAGTATTGTCAAGAAAACCACGTAATTTGTTAAAAGTCGAAATTCCGATAGTCAGCTGTGAACTCACTACGCAGTGGTAGTAATCACACTAACGTTAACTATGCGTGACTGATTAATCTTAGGAATAAAATCGGATATTGAACAGCTGACCTTTCAATGAAGGTAGTTCAGTAACGTGAGGATGTGCCTAGTACCACTGCAGTCGACATGCGCAAACGGAATTACAGCGGTCTACCAAGGCTCTGAGCTGACCTCACTGATAATGCACAACTGCCTCAGGACAAATGGCAATTAACTCCACCACACCAAGTAATCGTTCGTTAAAATGCTGCAAAGATTTTTGGTAATCAGGAAAATATCCAACCGATTCGATAGATAATCCACAATCGTGTTCATGAGTTAAAAGGGAGTACAGTTTTCGAGCAATAACTCAAGCACCACAATGAGGTGAGCTCAACAACTCTCATTGTCTCGACGTCTGGATGTGGCGCTAGCTGGACGCTCCAGCACCACAACACAAACACCAACGTATATGTCCGGTAGTAGACGATAGGGATACTGCTGTTCTGTTGCTCAACGATTTCAGGCGAAAATGTTTAAGTCTCAAAACACAAAAATACCTAATGATTGGACCATCTAGAGTACACCGTACGGCACCGAACACTAAGTGGAGTGAAACTGGAAAACCTAAATGAACGATAAGAAGCTTGTGAAAAACAGGAAGCGGTTTAGATCTCAAGGAATAAACTAAAAGGAGGACTAATTCCATTGAAAAACACCCACAGACATTCCACATGTAGTACAAATTTCGTGAAAACCTCTAAGGACAGTAAATTTGAGTACAGAAACACGAAATTAGTAAGGTTCGTCAGTGTTACAAGACAGCTAACTCATGCGAGGTACCCATAATTTTTTTCACGGTGCGAGGAGTGAATTTAGGAAATTCCATGGTGTTGCTCCCTATTCGGCCAATGTTCAACTGTATTCCAAACGGCTTGGTGCTAAATGCACTGAATAATATGCCAGAAATAATGGACAACTGCAAGAGCACAGTATGACATCGGACATTTAGCGGACCATTGAAGAAGAAACCTGTCAACAATTTGAAGACATGATAGATCGGAGGAAGCAAAGAACACCGCTGGGATCGCCACCAACGGATTAAATAGCGAAAGTTCTAATGCAATAAGTTGAGAGCGTTGCACTCCAGAAATCCCGTCCAGCACTGACTGAGATGCGCTTATGAAACCGTGTCGAATTCGGATGTTCTCTTGAGGCTCTCCGTAAGACGATAATGGAAATCCAGTTGACTGATAAGGTAGAGACAATTTCCGCAATGTTCTCCCTCGTTTTAGTGTTACTGAACCGGCCGGATGGAAGTGTACAAATGACAGTGTACCGTGCAACAACACACACTGATAAAGTATGATTGGTTAGTAACTACCATCTAATCACACACAAAGATTTGTGTGAACACTATTTCATGAAGTAACCACCCACTGAAGTAGACCTGAAGTGCAGAGGAATGCAAAGACATCTCTATAGACTGTTCGTGTCGAAAGGCAACTCCACGTGGATCACAGCCTAACCGCGTTTTGCTTTACTTAACACAAGGGGTGAGACCATTGTCCCTTTTTCATATAAGTGTAATGTCAGAGGCAGCGGGGCGTATAATAGGGAATTGAGGAACTGCGATCGCGTACTAGTCAATAAACTGCCCTCGAAATAAGCTTTGCAAGATAAGAGGCTCAATCGAAGCATATTAAGAGTGTTGTAGACGTTGTTCTCAGACAATTCTGCGACTGAGACTGCATAGATGAAACTGATAAACGGTTAAAGGGACGTCAACACGAACACCAATTGACAATGAAATGGATGAACCAAAAGTGACGCCTTTGACAACACTGTGTGAACACAGGTCATGGGGTCAAATGCAAGGAAATCGAAGTTATCGGGTTAGCCAGGAAGAAATAGGCGCGATTTCGCGGCCGCTGACTTCCACACCCACTATGCCACGTTGATGACACAAATAAAAGAGCTAACGACAAGCACAATACTGTTTGAAGAGAGATTCTAGTGCGGATTAGGAGTGACATGATGGTTACTCATCATGCGGTGTTTAACATGGTCGTCTTTTCCAGCATAGCATGCTACTGTCACACGTTGCCGCTTGGTGACACCAAACAAACTTTATTATTCTCTGCACTTCTGTGTTAGATCACAACTCGCTGTCCATGTGCGTGTGCCCTGTGACCTCCATCGTCTGGCACGGAGTCACTGGCTATAACGCGAGCAGTTTGTGGCCGATCACGCTTTACTGGACGGCGGATTATGTCAAGTGGTGAGGGAACTGGGAGGTCATCAGTATACCCCAAGTAGACAAATTCAGGTGCTGGTTGGCTAATTTTCCGAGCAGCGAGCGAACCGCTGTAAGAACATGGATATCACGCCATTTTGTCACCGGATACATGTGAAGTGAAAGAAACAGATTAAGAAGCATCAGTTGATCGACACTTATTGCAGTCAGTTAGGATAAATCCGTTTAAAACAGCTCCGATTTTCTCCAAAAGAATTCGTACGATCAGAAAGTGTATCACGTATTGATGTAGTGCTACAGTGCCAACGGGAAGGCAGAAACAGCGACTGATGTGGACAATATGACAGTGCACTTGGTTCCCGCTATAGTGGGCCAGGGAGGTTTGGAGAGACAGGTTCAGACTGGAACTTCATTCATACTGCGATCCCGTCCGAATGCGGTCAAGTAAGGGTGATTGATTTACACTACCCTTAACCCTAACTGTTGCTCAAAACAGCCGTGTATACATATGAGTATGCATATGTGAGCAATACTCACACTATGCGATCGACTCGAGAAGGGAAGTAGTAAGTTTCCCGTCGACTCAAATCGACGAGCGAGGGCATTTCAAGTTGAAATAACCGATACCATTTAACTTGTCGAGCGATGTTTCGGGTAGTATAGGATTTTGGTTGATTTAAGTTATTAAATCGGACCAGCGATAATTAAGCTCAGTGAATGCTCTCCAAAAGTAGCGCGCACAACTAGGTGAGTCGCTCAAGGATACGGCCGTGAGTTTTGAAAACCTTCTAAATACCAACGTGCTAGATTGAGCAATGGTGTGGTACCCGGATGCTGTTTATGCGTAAATGGAAAAGACAGAACCGGCATCATTAAAAAATGACAATGAATTGATGTAACCCATTCCCTAGATAGTTAAACTTGCATATGACCTAAGGTACATTTATAGTAAACCATATGTTTAACTATCATTATTCTAATTTATGTAAAAGTATTGCACACAGAATAAGAGGGGATGAAGTAGCCTTTGTGGTGGGCCGGAAACTTTTGGGAACCACTGACCCAATACGTTCAACGCAAGTTCGCTTTGGATGCAGTGGAACGATAGACGAACGTTGAACAACACCATGTCTCCCTCTCCCAATTCCAAATACCCTACCCTGATGAGAAAATCGTAAGCACTGGGCATAAAAGTGGAACTACCTTGGGATACTTGTAGAATTAAATTGCATACGCTTGTCAAGTTTGAGCTCCTCTGGTCAAAACGATCGATCTCAAGGGTCTGTTGTCCTTGGAAATGTTGGGCTAAGTGTGAAATCTTGGAACGGTATTTTCGGTATAACTGATTACCCTCAAGATGTTGGTAACTGATTTTTTGGAAGAAAAATAATCACTTATCTAGCTTTAATCGGACTCACTTTGCCATCAAAATTCCCGTAAACTTTTTAGTCATCAAGTAAGGGTTTAGCATTTGAGATAAAATCAGGTCAGTAAAGCAACACTGGCGCTACACTTCCCAGAAGATGAACAGCGGTAGTTCTATTGTTTGATAAGCAGTTTTGGGCGAATTAGGTCATGGCGTCAATCGCAGTGATCTAAATATGCTCGTCGGTACTGTCTTAATCCACGAGAGGTTATCAACATCCAGTAGATACGATTATAACTCAGCTTCATTGACCGCAGCGTTTTTGAGCTAAAAACGGCATTCGAACTCAGTCACCCTCTTATGACCTGCTAACTATCAGTTGTAGAGGTTACGTATTGGTTCAGTTGTAGTTTGTGTCGAGCTATGCGTCCGTTTCGATTTCACATCGAACTTTGATCGTTCAAGTAAGAGATCACAGTCAGTTGCGCCTGACACCGTCTCCTGCAGTTCGGCTGAAGATATTTTCTACATTTGTCATTGATACTAGAAACACGGAGTAGTCATTTCTGACTACTTTCAAACTACACAAGCTTATAGAAAATTTCCCTCTAAAATACCCTTCGCACATTTCTTCTTTTCCCGGACTAGTGGACATAAAGAACAATCCAAAGTTGGGAAAATTCATTGGACCTTTTTGACGCTATAAAGCGAGGAAGCTTTGTACACATTACAGAACGAATGTAGTTGAGACTCGTAATTTCCTTATTTCTACCGTAAAAATGGACCCACAAAGCAGAGATAACTAGCACTAGAAGGCACATAGATGGTTTCCATCAGATGATATAGCACGTGTAACGAGAAATTAATTTTCTTGACCAAAGGTGTCCGACTGGTTAGTGTTTATCCAATAAAAACCCATAACATTGATTCATTTTGCTGAATAAGCTTGAATGGCCAACACAGACAGCTCGTAAAAAAAACCGTAAATAGTTGGGACCGTAAAAAAATCGGATCAGAACATCAGGAGATGGGTGTGATTAGCTGCATCGTTGAACAGAACCTGCACTTATGTTGAAAGCCAGACGGAGGAAAGGTCCCGTGAGCGGAGTACGTGGACTACGCATGTATATAGTACAACTTGAATACTGTGGATAGAGAACAAGACCCTGTTACGTTTGGTCCACGGAGGCTGGGAGTAGGTTAATCACAAAGAATTACGTATATCTTCTGGCACTCAGATCCCGCTTTGATACGGTTTCAATCAGTGTGCGACCCTTCCTACGAGCAAGCAGCTGATATGTCTTGTCCGATAGTTAACGTTAATCTACAAAAAATGGATGAACTTCCCGTGGTTTGTGTTGGACAAATAACTTGCTACCCACTCTTAAACAAAGAAATAACCCTTCAGTAACGCAAGCCATCTCATCCAGTAGGAAACATCAAAAGCATCTGGGCAGTAGTTGCTTCAACTCTGTAAGACTACTGCTGTCCTGAAAATGTGAAGACGTCGAACGGCCAGGACAACCAAATGTACATGTACGTATGTGAGCGCTGCAGTAAATACACACGCTTTATAGATATGCATATATAGCATAAAGGCGCGCACTAAGACCGTGCACTCTGTCCTTCAGGGACAAGTAGGTTGGAGTCAAACCGTCACAACTAATTATCCTATAAATTAGGTCGAGTGGGGAACCGCTGATTCAGAAAGCTGCCTCCACAATGATCAGCGGCCAACAAACTGGACTGTCTGAAGTGAGCTTGTTTGCTGCAATATGTATTACCAATCAACCATTGGCGAACACATGGCCATAAACACCTTATTGTTACACAACCACAACCGATGGACGATGTTTTGGCCTTTCAGATAAAATGTGTTGGTCAATGTGACAGAAGGAGCACAGGTTTGGATACAGTTTCCGGTTAGCCACACACACCCACACACAAGTCTCTGTCTAGCTAAGGTAGGCGAAACAGGCATGGGAAACAAACATGAGAGAAACTGTGCAAACGGACGGGCAGGCACACGAATTGTTGGACTGGGGCGTCACACAAACACACACGTAAACAAACAAACATCCGGCGGGAGAAGAAAGAACGGGCTGAAAGCTGAGAAAGGGGGTCGATGAGCCGAACCTGATTCAAGTGGCATGCCGACCCTACACAGACAAACGGTCGGACGGATGACCGACGTGTGCCTAGGTACGGGTAAACAAGGGAAGATGGAGGCGTGCACGCTGTTCTGTGACCGTGTAAAAAAGCGCACTCTTCCCGTCCGTCTTGAAAAGCACTCAAAGCAGATACAGGATTACCACGTGTGCGTGGGGAAAGATGGCAGTATAGATACATATGCGCGTTTACAAACAAAGGCCTGGGGTAGCACGATGGTTAGGGAGCTTGCCAAGCTGATAGAGGAATGGTCAACGCATGATGTGTAGATTGAGATGAAACGTGTTCGCCCAAGATGAGAGTAATTGACGGCGATTTAAGGCGACAAGAGGATGGGTCCAGCCAACATTTACTGACGGAACAGCAGTTTGAAGGCCCGATACAATGAGAACTTTCCCGCACAGTGTGAGTTGGGAAAAAATGGGCTGGGGTCAACAGTTTTTCATCAGCCGGCAGAAACAATTCGTCGTACTGTTAGTTTTCATAAGTCACACCCACGGGGATGACAAATGGGGACAATTCCCTCAGTAATGTCGACAATAATGTGGTTGCTTAATTTGGAAAGTTCGTGTTGAGCTGCGGTGAATTTTCGTGGATCAGATACCTATTCGTCTACAAGGATCACACGGACACCTGACAGTTTGTACGCATAAAACTACTCTCTTTTTTGATCATTCGTAACCAGAGTTAAACGACCATGATCAGCCACTTGTATCTTTTGGCGTGTGTAAAGTTAAAATTTGACAAAGCCCAGATAGAAGGACTTACAGATTGGAACACTGAAGCCCATCTTTCAGAAACCCTTGTAAGCCTCGCAGTTACTGCTATTTATAGGTCTGAGTATCCGATTGATAAGACGAACAAAACCACAAACAAACCTATGGGCAGCATCACCCAAACCGAACACTCATGGGGCAGCTTCTATCCAACCATGTCACTATCGTCAGCCAAACATTACGCTTTACACACATTTCATACAAGTGGATAAATATCTTCAAGCCGTACTCAGTAAATCACCACTCACACACCGCCCCCACCATACTAGCAAACAAAATTCACGTCAGTTCGAACAATCTACCTGCATATCCCTCACTAGTATAAATACAAAACCAACGCTGACCTTTTTTCAATACCTCAAGTCATTGACAGATATTCGCATTCAACAGTTCAACTAACTGCAAGACAAATCATCAAACTGAAGTGTAGACCTCGGCCGAGCGGAAGTAACTAAGTGATCTTCCATTGGTGCGCGTGCATAAACAGTTGTAATTTTTCACATCAATATGCAACCCAATCGTGCATCCGTGACGTTCCAACCGGCCGTTCCAACTTAGTCACGATTACGCTCGATAGGTTGAATAGGCAATTTCACCACCGAATATTAGGTAACACCCAGAACATGTTATGTGCAACGTATTGGTTGTCCCACACTGTTAACCGCCAATAACCAATCAGATCAACGATAGTTAAAACGAAATCCAACTCATGGGAAGCCACTTGTATCGCCATGAAACCTGTTCCGAAATCAAACTTATGGGTGACATTGTTCGCTTACTACGCTGATAAATCGAATGAACAAGTACTGTAATACCCCTGGGATATGCTTGATCAGTTGAATGATATGCCGTCCGGCGTCCACATACTCTAGTCGAAACGGGTGCGTTTTATTTACCGTGGTCAAATGGAAACCGTCCTGTTGCACAACTTTGAATCACGAGTGAAATGTTTCAGGTGCGCATAGATGTAATCGAGTCCGGGGTTTCGCCCGTTTACCTTGAAGATCACCACCTGTGCATTATCGATTTTATTAATATCGTGCTCTTTGTGGGCTAGTGGGCAGACAGACTGGAGGGGGGAAGAAACTTCGGTACTGGTATCACAGCCAGAGCCAGCAATAACCATATACATCGATGAAGTGTTCTGTTTCCACGAGTAACAGGCACGGCGGTTTGTTTGGCCCTGGTTTCTCTCAAGTTCTGTACGCAACCGGCCGATTCACTCTCCTGTATTAATTCCTGATTTCGGACAGATCACACCATCGATGGATGTGATGACACTAGGTTTCTTTTGGAATAGGATGATTACTGTACCAAGTTTATAGCCTTCAGCTTGCTACGGTTTCCTGGGAACACTCATTAGACCGATTTTCGACTCCACAATTCAGGTTCGCTTTGGTAGTGCGATAGTCACGACTTGAAACGCTAACTGCTTTTGCAATATACCTCAAACCGATGGAGAACTCACGGTGTGATAGTAATTGTTAAATTCAAATTATAAGTTAATGGACTTGGATACATGCAAAGTCGTGTGCACAAAGCTGCCCTAGAATGACAAGCGACTAGGTTTGGATAATAAATGGTGGTGGACACACGGTAAACCGTAGGAAACTCCATAAATTTTTGTCTACCTACGAAAGTATATATACCGACTTGAACACCTAGGCTTAACCAGGTTGTGCATTTCAAGGAACAAGTTCATACGTGCTAGTACACTTGTACGTCGTTCTGAAGTACCGACTGGAAGTGCAATACAGTTATGCTTTCGGTTCACATACTAATAATTCTGTATACAGCCGTAACTGAGCACCTTCGAACTGCACCTGTTTGGGTAGAAACATTCGACAATAATTCGCGTTAAAATCCAGTCTAAATACTGATGGCCAATGTGTACCGAAATTTCGATAGTAGAACCTTCCAACCGTCATGGATGCAGGTATGAAACAAATTACCGTTTATCAATACCTGATGGAAGAGTCGATCATCGTATAAGATTCAGCAACCTTTGCCTGAATAAGACTACACTGACGGGGACGCACTGACAACCAGAGACGAAGCGGAAAATTTCGTCGACCGTTAGCTGACCAATCAAGGCAATCGTTTCAGATTTCAACTTTGAAGTCATTAAAGATAGAGATGGCTCGATAGATCTGCGTTTAATTCGTTGTAACGTGTATACCATGCTAGTTTCCTCTGGGAGATCTCGTCAAACTTCATGCCAGTCGAGGATGATAGTATGATAAGCCAGAGACAGAGAGGAACGCCGGTCGGAATCTTATTCGCCCTTCCAGTTCAGCTTCCTATAACATCATGTATTCAGCAAAGAGAGCTGAACGAGTTTGTTCGCACATACCGACCAATGGAGACATCCGTCGAACAGTGTATTTTCAACCATACTAAACGAGTAGAAAATCTAAAAGAGTAACTTCGTTATGTGCGTCTTTGGGACTACGATCCAATGCACGGATTATAGTAGCTACTTGGCAGTCGACTGTGAGATAAGGAACTGCGTAGAATAATCATAGCAGTTCACCACACGTAGTAATTCCATCACAATTTAATCCCTTCGGGAATGAGCATTAGACGATGAGAGAGAGCAAGTGTTTGTAGAGGGTTAGCAAACGTACTTAAGCAACACACACTAGCATACATGCACGACCCACCTTTTGTGTCTCAAACGACGGATTAGACCTTACAACCAGACAAAACAAGGTCGTTAGCACGTGCCTGCACGCGCACCCGGTGTGCTGGATTTGTGTTTGAGGCAAACGAATTGCTCCTCCGGTGCGACCGGCCGGAAGAAAATGGGATGGGTGATGCGAGGTCAACGCGTTCCCAGTCCTGACAAAGAACGAGTCGGGTGGAATGACCCCGACATGGGTTGGCCGGCTGGCGACCCTGGTCGAACATGGACAGACGGACGAAGTCCCATGGCCGGCTGGCCTGCACTGTGACATCACATGCACACACGACAAGCGAGGCGGATAAATTTACTGCCGACCCACACCCACCACGACGGGTGCAGGCTGGTGGGCCGCCATTTGGCATCGTGCCAAGTCAGACACACCGCCTGTATAGGTCACACGGCCTGCATGTAGAGAATCGGTTGGTCATGCCCGAAATTGCGTGAACCATGCACGGCGGAGAAACGAGAGCAACACGGTCGTTCATTAAATGCACCAACTTATGCTGCATCAATCTTCAGGCGCCGCAAATGTCCCGTTAAAAAAAACGCAAAATACAAGCAATTGGCAAACGCTACCTCGAGAGAAAGAAGTCAACATGAAGCATTTTCTAATCCCCTAAAAATAAAAAAGGTTACCGAAAGACCACGTTGTTTGTCTGGACCGTCAGACAGGCGAACATAAGTACTTACATCCCGAAAACGTCGCGTTCGGTAGGATATTGGTAATCGGGGAGAGAGGACCAAAGGTCAGATAGCTTGCGGACACGGTTAGTCTGGTTTGAAATGGTGCAGTGGATTCGCCGTTTGCAACGGTGCTCAAAAATAGAGGTGGGGATGGGAATCGGTCACAGCGTACTTCACCCGGACAATCCACTTCATCGCCTGTCGTTAAGTCTACGGAGGAGGAGGATGATAGCGAGGGTAATGGTGGTGGAGGCAGGGTGAAAGCAGAGTCCCAATACCGATTTTCTTGATCAGTATCCATTTCCAACGCAGTCAGATGAAGGCTGTTGGCATCAACGCTCGCTTCTGCACACAAATGGGACTCCAGATGACTGCCAAATCGGCAGTTCCCGCTAGACATTTCAGCATCAATCGGTTGATCCAAGTAGTGAGGGTAGTGGGGTTCAACGAGTTGGGGCATGGCACATGGGGTCGGGGTGAATGACGGTCGTGAAGAAGATGAGATTGGCCGAGGTTCTGGTGCTTGCGGACGACAGTAACGATACCACGGTGAGTTGTGTGGACTGGGCGCTTGCAGACCATTGGTTGAGGTCTTTGAATCAACCAGGTCAGCAGTCTCAAGACCACATGGTGAACCCACATTGTTCGGTGGATTATGTTGGATATACGAAGCCGATGCGGAACGAGCGGTCGGGAACGATTCGGAAGAATGAGAGTCCTACAAGGCAACAAAAGGCATTCGGCAACGTAAAAGAACCAGACTGACAAAGGACGTGGTACAAACGAAGTTAAGTACGTTAGTTCAATAAATTCAAGGGTGAGGTATATGAAATTTAATTTTAAACACAATTACAGATTATCTGTGTTGAAACATGCCTACCTGGAGCAATAACATTTCCACACGATTGGCCAACTGGCTCATCCGTCCAGACTGGGGAGGGTGGGGTAACCTGCATGATATGGCAGAACGACCAGAAACGCTCCTCTTATTAATTTTTGGTGATGTTATCGTCCGTCCTGAATCGCACACTGTAACATGGTTTGTGTTGCGCCGACGTGAACCATCTAAGCCATGTTTGTGTGGGACGGATGCTCGGTAGCAGGACGAGAGCGTTGGATTATGTGGAATAACATGGGAACCCGTCTGAAACCAAACGAGGCTATCAGTTTTAACCGGCAAATTTCGCAAAACTGCCTGAATTACACTCTAATTTTAAATACGTTGATATTGTCTTAGAAGTGAATAAACTAAATTCCGTAAATGGGGCCATTAATAATTTCTCGAGTATAGGATAAGCGGCTAACATTTCCGTTTATCCCAATATCACTTTCCCTGGCTTGAGGTCAGGTTGGGTTGGTTCAAGGGGTTTCTCTGATAATACTCCCTACCTACAGAATAATCTAACCTAAGTGGATTACAACGACGCACTGTGATAGAAAGTTGAAACAGGGCTACTGGACTGGGGTCCGAACACATTGCGAGGGCTTACGGGTCTTCTGACCTATTGGGGTCAGTTAACTTTGACTGTATATCACTGAGGAGTGACCGTGCACACTAAGATGGCTTAATGGGTCATATCATCTAGATATATAGTCCAAATGTGTTAAGGCCATCGTGGCTCACCGGCGTTTGCTGATAAAGCAATTAGGAGGCTGGGCAGTATGGATCTTCGCCAAGTGATGGGAGTCCAGTGGAGTGTTTTCGTTTCCATTATGTGTCGGTGAAATCTGTCTAGTAAGACTACTCTACAGATAAGCAGCGATACCACGAGAAACGCACTGAAACGTCCTAAACTGATTTCGAGCCATGGAAAAGTCGTAATCGGGATATTCTAAGTTTTGAAAACGGTGAGAACTTCATTTTCAAGCTGGGAAAATATATATAATGCTACTGTCATAAAGATTACACCCTACAACTGTCGCTTTTGGAAGAATGGGTGAAAATTCTACAGACAACGTATAGTATTCAGAAGCAACTCACCTAACACACAGCGACTTTCCGCTGTCAAGGCGCAACTCACATGTGAAAAAGAGTCGCAGCCGCTCAACTGAACATTTCAGGGGTTCTACTGTCAATTCATGTTTGATCTGGACCGAACTTCGACCCAGTAAGCGCTAAGATAACTGGTCAACTGTCAGTACCCTTTCCCTTCTGACGCGGACAAAGAGAGGACAAAAAGTGGCCATGACTTCACGTACCACTCTCCCTTCAGTTTGTAGCTGCCATAAGTGTGCATAATAAACTGCTGACACATTTTATGAATGTGCAACAATCAGCTCATTTGGTCACTCACAGAACTTACATACTCACCTCCCATACGTTGAAGAGAGTGGGAAAGATTAAGGAAATGGAGCCAACAGAACAGCTCAAACGAAGAGACTGCAATTGGCTGGCAAGTTGGGAAGATTCACACTGAAGAGAAGTATCGATTTGCAGTCGAAGGCTAGTGATCTCCAGTATGGCTTGACCGCGGACTCAATGAGGATGGCCGTGAAACAACACAAAATCCCACGGCTACGCAATAAGAACTAACCCGTGACAATAAAATACATTACAACACAATTACTGCTCTTTATGTAACATACCACACCAGACGTAATCACCTAGAGTTGGAATATGGTAGAACTACTGGTCCGCCTCACAGCATCTAATTTTCTACAGCGATCAATTTCCGTGGTCCCTAGTGATGTCCATTGCAGGAGAACTACTGCACATAGAATACGAATGGTCGTGTCTCAAATGGGATAGATACTGCTGTCGAAATGCCTGACTTGATGGAATGATGGTTGTTGAACCATGGTGTACGTTTTGATGGAAATTATCTATTATGGAGCAACTAAATTCTAACACATGTTCCGCAGTTGGTAGTCTAATCTAACAATGTTTGTCCTTAGGGGCTCACTCTGAGGTTTCAACATGAAAGTAGCCTTTTATTGCTTACTGTGACTTTTTTCAAACTAGTGATCTTGGATACGCGGAAGAGTCACATGATTTACGGACAGTCCCGACAGTTTACACTAGGTCAGGATATGACATCCCCTATCATATTTCTCGAATTGCCAACATTGTTGGTGATATCCAAATATCGGATTAGAAAGTCAGAAACCCACCCAACCTAGTACCACAGCATACCTGTCTAACAGAACCAAGTTTAGGTCACTGCTTTTCACGGAAATAGATTAACGCTGTTTACGCAGTACCACAGAATCCTGTCTATTAAGTACATCTGATTTCTTTCTGTGATCCTATTTAAAGACGGAACAATTGTGTTTGGTCCATAACTGGCTAAAAGATGTTCTCAAATGTTTCCAGTGGAACGTTATGCACATTCAGCCGTCAAGCAGTCTTACGACTTTCAAACTCAATGATTAAAGTCGAGCGACCTGCTGAAGCGAAGTCACCATTTCTGTGCAATAGTTGTTGTGTTCAACAATTAGCCACATGGGATGGATATCGGAAGTCTCAGAGACAGACCAGTGTAACCTCGTTTAACACCATCGTAAGGAGATTTGAAAAAATATGTTGTTGAAATAAGGTCCATACAGACGAGGATTTACAAATTCATGTCGCTCACTTAGCTACAAAACCATACGAACACATTACTGTTAGACACGTAATTAAGTAAAAGATTAAACAAGATGGATTAAAATGAACACATACTGGTCGAATTGCGGGTAACGTAGCTGGAACTGCACAAGACGTACTAGTCCGATCTATACAATACGGTACTATGCTATTGAAGCTGGTAGAAAACCAAAACCCATACACCGTCCACAAAAACACTGTCAGAAACCGGATTCATAAGCAAAATCAATGACCATTTAGGTGAAAAAACAAGAAAGATTTTTAATGCTGGGACTTTGAGCACCGAAAACAATCGTTTGTATTATGAAACATCAGGTACTAAAATGACTGGAACATGAACTAACCTTCCGAGACTCTGCGGTTGGCGCATCTAGCTGAGATAGGATCTTGTCAGCAAGACTTTGCGATTTGGAGACCACTGTTTCAATAGGCAGGACAGAGTTGAGTGTTTGGATAGGCAGTGCGCACTGGGAAGCTTCCAGACGTTTGACAGCTGTAGTATTGAAAAACAGAAAGCAATTTCTATAGAATACAGTTGTTCAAGATACGACGACCGTCAAAAAGAGAAGACGGTCAGTGAGGCCTTTTATTTGCAACCGTTAGTAGAACGAAAATGAAAAACCATAATAAAATTATCTGACCGATCTTTAGTCTGAACAGATATTGTAGGAGATTTACAACGAAGCTCGACTGGAAAAATGCGGTCGTTCAGGATTCGATTAAATAGCAAGTTTCCAGAAGGTTTTTGTAGTCAACTAAACATTTCGTTCAAATCAATTATACTGTTAAAGTGCTTTGTGATTTTGTTCCTTTAGTTTTAGGAGAAAAAGTTCTTGTGGTTTACCGATGCTGTCAAGCAGCTGGGGATTATGAGTAAACCCTTTGTCGTAAATTTCAAGGTATGAAGCAACGGTAGAAAACGTACGTAGTCTCTAAAATGAAAGGAACAAAACCTCATTTTGAGGTGTTAAATGAAATTGCACTTGTGGTCAAACTTGTGTAGTAACAATAACCACGTTGTAACAGCGTGCTTTTCAATAAAAACGGAATATAAACGGTGCTTTTCGTAGTTTGACTCAGATCAGTACGGTTGCCTATCAGTTTACTTGACCGCTTTTTTCGTGAACAAAGAAACGAGAGAAGTTCGTAAAGATTTAACAAAGAGGAATGCCACCAAACGATAAGCCGGTTCACATGAGGAGTGGATAACGAATTCACTCTATACATTGGAAGCAACCAGGTGATCATAATGTTGTATTCGCGAAGGTACTCTTTCCGTTCACTGTTGAGTCAAATAGGTTGCGGTGAACTGGAGCCACAGGGCATCCAGTGGTAAGTCTGATACACAATGGTTAATTGACTGTAGCTATGAGCAAAATAGACTGAATGAGTAATCGTTTTAGTGGTCAGTTTATGCCGAATAGAATAATCTGCAAGTGCATTGCATTGACAGCTCACGTCGATATGTAACTATCGTGCAACGATAAAAATAAAAGCTCTAGTTCAGAGATGGAAGAGAGCAAAAATGAGGCTTTCTTTATGGAAATCTTATGTTCAAACACAATAAAACAGCCGGACGTCGTATCGATCATAGAACTAAAATGTAAGTTACACTCTGCAGGTCAACAGGTACCTCCTGCGATTTGTTAAAAAGTACAGCAAAACCATCATCTCAGCTGTAGAAGTGACGACGGTACCGAAGAGGACGGTGTATTTAGAACTCCCGTTTCTAGGGGAAAGCTGGTCAACAATGACGAGGGAGCGCCTAACAGCGGCTGTATCCAGGACTTATAACGCAGCAAAGCTGTGTGTAATGCAATGAACGAGAACTCTACCAGTTGTCCCGGTTACAAACAAACAGTGTACGTCTGTCACATCTCACTGTTTATACAAATACTCGTAGCTACAGTATGAGCTCTATAGGGAGAACAAACCGACAACTAGTTGTTCGTATCAAGGAGCATGTACCCAAATGGCTGGCGACGCAATTAGAAACGCCAGGAGCCTGTATAGATGCCGATGGACGGCACCCCGCATCTTCCGTTGCAAGGCACATAATACAAACAGGATACATAGTCGAAGTTTTTGACGCGTTCTCGGTGATCTTTCGGAGCAACCGGGAACGCATACTCCAGTTTGCTGAAGCTTTAGCCATTAAACGTCACAATCCCTCTCCTGTGTGTTCAAAAACAATTTGTGATGACACTGCGGCTACGCTGGTAGTCGGCATTCTCACTAGTTTGATTTTCATTTTTGGTGTCTGTCTGTTTGATCCCTTAAGCCATGACTTTCGCTCTGTTGAATTTTGACTCGTTTAAAATTAGTTACATGTCCATGTGTGATCAGAATGTATGAAATGTTACTCAGGAGAACATCACATGAATTGCGTCCTCTCATTGTTTTATACTGTTTCGCCCGAGAGATTCGGAGCATTGTATCGCCCATGCTTTGATGAATTCATGACGTACACACCCGGTTTGATCACGGTGAGCGATGCTGAAAAGGGTAATTTCCAACCCGCACCGTCTGACTTTAGCATGTACCTAAACCAACCCTTTTAGATGCATTGTGTTCACAGTTGGCTTTTTTTGGCGCCTTTGTACTGCAGTACCAGAATAGCATGAGGTCCGTCTCGTGAGCATGAGTCGTGGAAACCCCCATCCTGCAGCAGCCCACTAAGTTCACTGCCCAGGCTGAGAAATAACCCCCGGCTTGCCACTTAAGCTGTTTATTCAACTTGATAAACTGCTGCGAAGAAATACCAAAATGGATGTCGATTAAGCCCATCGCGGTCACGATTGTGTGTGATCAACATTTGGGCGCAGGATGTTTCACGTAAAATGTATCGATTCACACAGAACTGTCACGCTGAGGCTCAAACGAGCTTGAAACAGTAGTAAACGAAAGCTAGATCCATGCACACAAAACGCTGTGATGGGCAGACTAATTGTAAAGAGAGAAACACGCAAGAACAATACGGGCTGCCTGTAGCGTCCCAGTAGGGGGTTTGCGGTACGAAGTATGGTAACTTGCGGAAAATTAGAAAATCGGGGTTCAGAACCTAAAAATCAAAAATACGATATCTTGGCACAAACCTATCTAGTGACTGTAAATGCAGATTGGCTGAATACAATCTACACTCGAAAACAGTTAACGGTTAGCGAACGGCACCTATCTCGGAGGGTGGAGGAAGAGTAGATGAACAATTTGAGAGAGACAGGAGTCCAAAGTTAAACAATTGACACAGCGTTGATGAATCAATAGGAAGTAAGGACACGAGGAAATGGAACATCCCGTCCTTGGCGAGTTTGACTAGCACTTTTGAAACTATCGACACATACCAAATGACAGCACATATGATGCATCCGTTAAAGGTTTACTTTTTCTAAGGAAGGTGACAAAGATTGCAACTTATCTAATTTGCAGCTAATTTTTATGCTGAATGATACAACCGTAGCTATATATAAGTTCAAAAATTCCCTCAAACCTGTAAACTGAATTGTTAGAAGGTTGCTGGTAGCGCATTTATCAGGGTTCTGGTTTATATGAGCACCATCTTTGACAGCAGTAACTTAACGAGCCATTTTGATCAAATAATGGCAATCGCTCAGTTTTGTGGTTTCCAGTATGCGTAGTCTGCACTAGACAATATAACTATCGTGAAAACCAAGGTACTTTTAACTAGTTCTGTGTAAAATGTTATAAAGTAGTTAAGAGGTAGCGTCATATGCTTACCGCCTGAATAGAAACGTGAGTTGTTGAAAGGCTATAGTTAATAAATAGTTCCACTTGGTCGATGGAATACCAGTCGCGGTTTACGATCTAGTGGTTCCTGATTAGTAAATTCAAGCCACTAATGATGAGGGTAAAGGAAAGCAAGAGGTAATCAGGTGAATGGAAATGAGGGTATATTGAAATAAAGGTCAAATTCAGTAAATGGAACAGGATAATGGGCGCAGAATCACAGTAAGAGACGGGAAAATGTCTGAGAGAGTCCTAAACAGCTGGCACAGATGGTCAGGTGGGTCACAAGTTCCAAAACTGACATCTTACATGGCTCGTCGATGATTTACAAGTGTTTAGGTAATTCACTAATGATTGTTCAAACAGCCCACTGGCCTAATAACCATTCATTGCGCATGAAGCGCCTACTATAACGTAGTGGGGGCAGTGTTATGAAGACGTGAGTGTAACATGCAGTAATGGTGGTACGTTGTCCGGCATTGAGTACTGGTGAAAACTGTAACGATGAGACGCCGATTAAAAACCTCCACCTTTCGACTCCGAATAGCAACTCAAGTATACTTCGCTATACGGTACTTGTTCTGAACTGAACAGCATTGCACCCACCACAAAGTGCCAACAAACTGTTTTCATTTATCGTTCCGAACTTCCAATAAAAGCAAGATAGCTGGGAAGGTATCGACATACACGACATGCAGCGCCTTATCTTATTAGGGCAGCCAGCTCAGTGAATCCAAAATGCAAAGAATGTTTGTTATAAACGAAGTAGTTAATCACTGAGACTTACTAGACATCAATGAGGTTGATTCTGAGAACACCTTGCTTTCGTACGTGGTTCGTCAACAACAAACAAATATGAATTGCGCACGAGCTCCCAGTATGAGAGTGGATTAATGGGAGTTATCTGTCCTTGGTTATGGTTAGTACTAAATCGTATACATATATCACTTTATATATGCTACTTTAGCTGCAGACATTCTCATTGATAAAACGGATAGGTCAGCAGGCCGCTCTCGCACGAACGCTAGACTCCTCAAATGTCGATCTCTGCTGTATCTCGGAAACTAGAATCCAGGACAGCAGTCAACGTACGGCACTGATGGCACCCGCATTGTCCATCCGACAGTGGTTATACACTTCGGGTGACTTTACGGCCGCCGTTAGGAGTCGGGCAGAAGGAGGTGTAGTCCTCAACACGATGGCCGCGGCCGCATCAGTGGACTGGATTCCTGTTAACAGTAGAGTTTGTACTGTTCGCCTGGCAGGTTATGTTAAGGCCAGCCCCAGACGTGAAACTCTCAGAAATCTTTTCATTGTGTATGCTTACGCTCTTACTGATTGTAATGGTGCTGGCCTCAAGGGCGCGTTTTGCTCGGATCTGACCAATTTCATTCGGTCGACACAGGGCTGTGATATAGTCGTTCTGGTCGGTGATATGAATGTCCAGGTTGGCCGCCTTGGTGAGGCCGAATCACGTTTGAATGTCACGTTTGAGACAGCATCCCATCGGTCGGATAATGGTGAGCAGCTGTTGCAGCTGTGCGCTCAGCATAAGCTATTTTTAGCCAGCACTAGTTTTAGGCATCGTTTACGTCATTGTTATACTTGGCACCCGCCTTCGAATCAGGCCTGGTCTCAGATAGACCACATAGCTATTAGTTGTAGGTGGCGGGGTTTCATTCAGTACTGTTGTTCTTATTGGAACACGTACCTAGATTCAGAGCATGCGCTGGTACGTTGTCGTTTCGTACTTACTTTTGTTAAGCAACGACCCCACCGACAGCAGCGATTGGCTGTCGAGAAACTGACTAACCGTCGGTGAAGCATAAGTACCAAACCAACCTGGAAATCTGCCTTAGTAGTTCTCACTCCGACGAACCCAATAACTGCCGGACTCAAGTCTCACAGGTCATTCGGGAAGCCCGTATTGTAACATGTGGTACGGAAATACGTGGTTTGAACGGACACTGGCTCTCGGAGAAAGCCTTGAAGTTGTTAGAAGCCAGATGGAGCATTCCTCTTGGCAGTCCGTATAACAAGACAAAGAGTGACATCCGTAGGAAACCGGAACGTAGTCTAAAAGCTGATCGTGAAGCTTGATTAGTGGAAAAACCTATGGGAATGGAGATGGCTTTTGCCTCAGGAAACACCGGTAAACTCTTTAAGCTGATCCGTACCACTGGTCCCAGACGACCGTCTGTCAATGAAGTTATTAGCTAGACAGATGATTTACTCATCTATAATATGTCCAGAAAGTTAGAGCAGTAGGCGAAGCATTTTGAGGGTCAATTCAGTCGGCCCCTGCCTCTATTATGTTGCCGCCATAAACTTGTAATGTGGCATTCTGATCGGTAGAGTTGGAACCACCCGCTGAGACTGAGGTTCGCAATCGAATCTCAGCTCTCAAACGTAATAGGGCTGCTGACCCACATGATCTCGTGTCTACACTTTTCAAAGGTAAGGAGGCGCTAGTAGAGGCCTTGACTCAGTTGTTTCAACTTGTGTGGACGACGGAGACCATCCTTCTATGTTGGAATCACGCGACAATAGTTCCCATGTTCAAGAAAGGTATCAGAGGTTCTTGCGAAAACCACAGGAGAATTAGTTTAACCCGTCATTTTTAGGGTTCTGGCATCCATTGTACTTCATCGACTCACTGCAGCTCGGGAGATAAACAGTTGGGAACAATAGGCAGGGTTTCGCTCCGGGGAGGGATGTATAGACCACATTTTTACTCTCAGTCAAATTCTGGAGCAACGTCATGTGTACTGCCGGCCAAAAATCGCCGTATTTCTTGTCTATGGAGGTGCGCTCGATTCGGTGGATCGATCTACACTTTTAGAGTCGCTCAACGTAAGGGTGTACCGACCAAGTATGTGAACATGCTGTCAGCGCTTTATTCGTATACCTCAGCTCAGATTAGAATTTACGGTGAACTGTCTGACAGTTTCAGTACCAGAAGCGCCGTACGTCAAGATTGTCCACTTTCACCACTTTTGTTCAATTTCGTCATAGACGAAATAATGAATTGTCTACGGCGCTCACAAGGTGCCAGCGTGGACCTCTTGCCTGGTGAGAGAGTGACTGATCTTGATTATGCTGACGACACCGTGTTGCTGTCTGACAACTCAAGCATCACAAACAACGCTAAACGCTACTTTGAGTTCTGCTAAATACTTCGCAATGCCTTTTGCAACTTCAAAATGCAAAGTAGTTCTGCAAGACTGCTGTGATAACGTGGATTTGTTGTTAGATAATAAAGCCGTGGAGATTGTTGACCGGAAGCTGCATCGGCGACGGTGGAGGTGTAGGGAATGTAATAGAAACGTGTATCTCTAAGGTTAGGGCGATTTCCCCCAATTTGAGGCACCTGTGGCAGCAGAGAGGTATCCCCCTGAAGCTTAACGGTCGCGTGCATCAGACAACAGTGAGGGCTGTATTACTTTACGGCGGCGAAACCTGGCCGTCCAGGTAGACGTGAACTGTCTTCAGGTATTCGACCGCCGGTGTCTGTGTTAAATCGCTCGTGTCGGATGGCACCAGCGTGTAAGTAACGAAGAGGCTAGAAAGCGGGCGTTTGACGCAGACTGTTAAACGAGTTCTTTTGTTTAGTCTTCACATTTGCACAGATTTAAGCAATTAGGTAATGTAGCAAGGATGCCAGCTGGTCGTCTGCCACACCGAACACTTTGCCGACGCTGGGGCAAGGCACGAGGTGGACAGATGATGACAACGTAGACAAATGAAGTCGTCCGCAAAAGGGTTGACCAGTGTAGATCGGGTTTGTCTCGCGAGTTGGGGTCCTCGTGACTCACAGAGTCGGTGGTTGGAGACTCTAGGTGAGATGGCGGCTAGCCGAGCTCAGTGGCGTGATTGTTTTTTTTTCCGAGTTGACTGTGAAGTGAGTGCATTTAACGACGCGGGACAGTGAAAGCCGTAAAGAAGCTGTCTTGTTGATAACGCTTTACTTTCACTTACAGGTCGGCTGTTTGTTTACAAAGTGCAGGCACCTTGATTTCGTATGTTTTAATGTAGACGCAGCTATTTTTAGTAGTTAGGCCCCTTTCCGTCCCCTTCTTTTTTCTTCTCTCATCCTATACAGAACTTACTTTTTTCTTCGTCATGGTTGCATGATCGTTAAGCATTAGCGTGAACCACTGATGTATTGCTGCCTGTAATGATGATGATGATGACGGAAGAACGAAGGCTGGCAAATCTGTAGATGAGTCATATGAAATAACGTTTTTAACACACGAGTTGAGTGAGCACGTAGATACAAACGCGGTAGGCGGTATCAACCAACTTTACTAAAAAAATAAACGGAATTTTTGTTCTGCGTGAAAATGCTTCATGACTAAACCACGAAAATTCCTGCAGGCAACGTTAAGACGCTGATATTCAAACAGAAGTTAAAGAGTCCCTGAAAACGAATCAGGCACATACGACATTCTCTAGAAAAATCACACATGAGGAATGACGATGAGACGTTTTCAATCTAAATGCGAAGCTCAACGGACAACCGAACGTCAAAACCAGTCGTCATTTACAATAAAACACCCGGCGGTTGACAGTGATGGTTAACGTCCAAGTAACAAAAGGAATGATCACTTGACAACAAGAGTGGAACGGAGTGGGGCTTAATTCACCGAGCCTCTTAGCCTAGATTGAAACAGTCAACATCAGGATGTGCGCACCATGCAGCCAAGCGACCGAGTTGCAAGCGATCGAAAGGCAGCATCTGTAAATGACATTCCCAAGGCTTTCAATGGCCCCCATTTCATTCATTATCGTTACAACATAAATAACTGAGATCAACAGATACAACATTCGCTTCGCCGAACTTGATTAACCCCATCTACTTTAGTGCCTTCAGCAAGAGCACAGGTGGATTGAGATAACCCCGGTAGTGGAAACTAATACGAACTATCGCTTCTAGTTTACAAACGGCTACTTTCCTTTTGCTTTGTCAAGTCATCGGCTGATTAGTGTGTGTTTCACGTCAATACGCTTGGAACTCTGAAGAAAGTGCACGATGAAATAAATGACAATGCATTCTTAACACGGAATCTGACTATCCACATCTGTGCATTCTCAGGAGGCTGTCTCTCTGATGACGCCTTACTCTCACTTGCAGCTCGGTTGCTTGTTTGCAGGGTGTAGGCACCTTGATGTTGAATGCTTGAATATGGACGTCGTTATTTTCAGTAGTTAGGTCCCTTCCCGTCCCCTTCTTTTTTTTCTTCTCTCCCTTCCTACATAGGATTTGCTTTTTCTTCATGGTTGTGTGACAGTTAAGCATTAGTGTGAATCACTGATATATTGCCGTCTATGATGATGATGATTCTCAGGGTTTGGATGGGCAAACTTGCTCGATCCGTCTGACCACAAACCCACTTTTAAAACTTCGTATTACTTATCAGAGGATTACACCAGATGCAAGTAAACGCGGCTATCGGTAAGTGATGTATTTAAAATCCATTTAGCACTCACGTTTCGCAGCGGAAATTTGAATACACTCTAATGGTGACCGTATACTTGTAACACTTAAATTAGAAGGAAACGTTACGTATGTTCGAGTTGGAGGAAACTGCTCCAGTTTTGATAGTACGAACACCAACTTCGTTGCCTACACTGTCATCATTTGAAATACAGTTTCCCGAGTTGGCAAACAGATCAGTAGTACGCACAGCATTATTGTGCGGCCTAAACCGTTGTCTGAGCGGTCTGACATTAACATCTACTAAGTACGTGCCATTCAGCGTTGTTTAACCCACCTTCGCGTTCATATCTCCAGCCAACCTAGCTGTAATGCAGTGGTTTACTTTTCATAAAAGACATCCATGACAGTCGGCAGGAGTGTAGACGGGCATCACAAACACCAGAGTGGGTCAACTTCTACAGCAGGATCTAATAAAGCTGGCTAAGTGAACATATTGTCTACTACTAACAAAGATCTCATTTACCGGAATGACTGGTCCCCACGTACTTTGTTATATCTACCCCAGTCCAACTTATATCAGCTACCAGTCACATAATATACGAGGCCAATATCTAAGGGAGAGGTAGGGTGTAGTAGGTTAAACCTTCAGCCGGTGATCTTCAAACCCGAAACCCCACAAACGCAAACTCCCAACTCCTAATCACCTAGAAAGATCGGGTTGATGGTCTGTCCGCTCTAGAGCACAAAAGGTTAAAATGACTGTTAGTACTTTGGATGTAGACAGAAGATTAGAGTATAGAAACTAGTATGTCTAGTTTGTCTGGAAAATGAAGGAAAGTGGAATCCACCAGAGCATAACGACTAGAGCCAACCACTTTACCTTTGCCGTTTAGGTTGTAAGTAGAGGCAAGTAACGGAGAGACATGTGCAAAATACAAACCAGAAAGGGTGGCATAAAGGTGGGTCAGTGATAGAGTACTTTCTGCTGTAAAATGCGTTGCACAGGACAACTCTGCCGTTGATGCGTGATTTCTGTTTAGTAATCGACCACTAGTTGGTTGAAATGGTTGTATGAGAATAAAGTCGATCTAAAAAGATGGATGATCAGGATTTCCAACCAGTCACTGGATCGAAAGTGTGTACCACAAGATAGCAGGTTTGTCACAGTAGGCCAGAAAGAGCACCAGTTTTCTGAAGCGACGGGTCAACCTACTTTAATTCCTGATCTGGAGGGTCAGTCCGCTCGGCGCTTATCTATTGAACAATCTGACAATTGACCAGCGGTGTGGCAAACACTCGTTTGGTACGCATCAATGTCATCTAAGCGAGTACATCGTCACACTACCGTACAATTCGATCTACCATGAAGATTGCGCGGCAGGGTCACAATAACCACGTGTGCTTGCAGAACAGATGTGGTTTTGCTGTGAGAATAAGAATCACGGGCCCAAAACTAGAATGCCGAATTTCATCACCATCATAAACAAAAACACATCAATGGTTCACACTGGTGCTTAACTTCCATGCAACCACGAAGAAAAAAGAAGGGAACGGGAAGTTATCTAACTACTGAAAATAGCTGCGTCTACATTCAAACATATGGAATCAAGATGCCTATAGCTTGCGAACGAATAACGGAGCTGAAAGTAAAATTTTGAGCGCAAACCAACTGCTATTCTGCGCTTGTCTTGAACCACGTCAGTAGTTTACTACACGCGAGTACGAAAACCAAGACAAAACCAGAAATAATTCCAGTATGCAACTACAGTGAATAAGACATCAGTAGAAGAGAACAAAAACGCAAGGAACAAGCTGTTACGAAAAAGGGGAAATAACTTGTAAGTCCAACAGGAAATGGTTTGAGCCCACTTCTGCTTGGTTCCCTACGACATGCGTGTCCATCGACAAAATGTGCGAAGCGGTGTGAAAAACAAATTAGCTCTGAAGGAAAAAATGCTGCATAAACGCTACGTCAGATGTTTTCAATCGAACACGTTCAAGACTGATTAGGAATTCAAGCGAAACACGACCCTTAATTTCGCTCTGGACAATTTCCTTTACATGAGCCGTGAGCTGTTAAATAAAATGTCACAGATGTACACAAACATCTTTGTTCTTGACAAGACAGGGACAATGGCGTATGCCGCTAATGAGTCTATAATCACATGGTCGAAGTTTTCAGGTGGAGTGCGTATCTACTACAACAGACTTACGACTTGTTAACACTACTTTTTCCATTTTATATAAGTAATAATAGGCTATAACAAGATGGGAATGGTGTAGGTCTTCCGAAAACGCTGCGTACATGTTGCGTTACTAAGGAGTTCATCGAGGTTCCCTGAAAAAAGTAAACACGCGAGGTACTAATTTATTTTTACCCACCCCCGAACGATATACATGGTAGCGGGTAAGCACAATGAACGTTCACTGCTGTGGACTGTGGTTTGAGAATTTCTGAGCGTAAAATACGACTGGGGGCCCGAGACCTTTGAATAGATTACTCTACCTTACTATTATACTGCATCGACTGAGGTGGTCATAAAAATATAGTGGGCCGTACGATGACTTGCCAAAAGTGGCTCAGATGGTTATAAAAGATACAGCGTTGAAAGTCGAAAAATGCGGACCTTCTGACAGGTCATCGACATTACGCCTACAAGATTGCAGTAAATATTTGGTATGCAAAATGGAAAAAGGTCGGTGGAAAGTGTAGGAAATTCAACTCGAAAAACATCCATCGAAGTTATTTACGACGAACCATCTAAAACCAGCTGATACTAAAATGGATTTACAAATTCGAGTACGAAATGTTAGGACTTCTGACAATGAGCGCGTACCAAGATGTTTGAGTCCTCTTGTGAATCTACGATTCCTGTTCTTGATGAATGCAGAATCTACGCACGACATCGCGGGATCAGAAAAGAATTCATAAGAAACACACCTCCCGACCTTGAAGGTTGGAGGACGTCTCCAAACAAAAATAATTCACCGTTAAAAACAACGCGTTGGAGAGACCGGCTTGTTTTGCGTTTCAAGAGATTCTGAAAAATTATCGTTGTTCACGCTCATCCCACAAACCACTGAGCGAACTACTTGTGGCAGCGTAAATAACACAAGTTCTTATTCATGGAGTGATATAACAAGTAATGATTTTGTGTTCGCATACAACTAATTCGGAGACTGCGATGGAATGAATATATATATGATATAGACTTCTATCGAAACGGTTCACCGGATACTTTCAAGGGGTTTTGAAAAACAGCGTATTTCAGTTAATTTCACACCAGTTGTCACCATATAGTGTTTAGAAAGTTATTCGAGTTGAAGTGCTCGAAGTTCTAAGAATATCTGAGTGGCACGCGGAAATTTCAACAAGAAGCTCGCACATATTTCTTCAATGACGCTTCACAAACAGCCCCAAGTGTTAAGAAACATAGGGGAACAGAACTGCTCATGTGGCATTGTGGTACATAAAAATGCACACACTCTACACATCAAACGACACTTTACAGTCACCAAACGGTAGTTTTAACACAGTGTAGTGGACCTAAACACTGTCAAATTACCCGGGCATGGACGCGGAGCCAAAATGTGGTAAAAACCAAGGTGAAATGACTCACAGTAGTTCGTGAAGGTGTGTTAGTTTAGAAATCCACTACACAATGAAATATCAGACGGGAACGATCCGTAATGTTACTTCTAAGATATTTCGGCTGAAAACAGATTGTTGGGTCCGTTGGTATTCAAGCCTTCCGAAACTTGTACGCCAGCGACACAGAACGTAGAGAAGACGCACAGCTCACAACCTCGGAAGTAGACTTTGAATTATTGATTATTGAATCAGTCGATTAACTAGATTTAAACATGGACTGTGCAAGTGAGTTAGATAAGGGCGAAAAGAGCGGACAATAAGAATTATAAAATACAAAGTGCTGTACAGAACGCTCATGTGGCATTGTGGTGCATAAAAATGCGCACACTCTACACGTCGAACGACACTTTACAGTGACTAAACGGTAGTGTTTTAACACAGTTCGTGTGTTGATAAGTCCTAGTTTATCGGATTACGGCTGCGATGTCTCCAGGGTCGTCCATTATCGTCCTGAGAAATATCAGACTGAAAAGGCAAACCCGGCCCACCCAAACGAACTTCAAGTGGCTAACCCTCATTTATTTTTTAGAGAAATTTTGGCTGCGGATGATAAACTGCACGTCTGAAAATTAGTGAATCACAGCACGACTGGTCTCGTGGTGAGGTTGTGAGTGTAACGCAGCGTGCTCTCGAAGCCATTTTGGTTTTTGTTTAAGTCGTGTGCATGTCTTACTGGGCCTTTGGTTCACGTTTGTTTCTGTTACCTCCTTTCACAGGATTATCGTTGGAACCCTTACTTGTGGGGAACGCTGTCCCCCGGTGTCTCCACGTTGCACAAAGTGGGTTTACGAGTGTAACGGGAACACGAAGCCAGAACGTCCGGCTTGCCTGTTACATAGGTGAACGGGTACCTTGGGGTTAGAATGAGCTGACAAGATTTGATCGGTCTACCCACTAGGCACAACAAATCAAGTGATCGCAACGAAGTGCCGAAAGTTATCCGCAAGCAGTGAATGTTTTTGTTGGTATACCGTTATTATATGAGTTTGGAATATCATCTGAATGGCGGTGTACGGAATATTCAGGAAAGTATCAAAGCTGTTTATTGTGCTGCGGGGAAGTTTATATTTTGATGCGTGAAAGACTTTCATTAAGGACGCCGAGGAATTGCGCTGATTCAATGTCGATATAGGTCGACGAGATAGCCGAAATTTTGTGATCCGGTAGAGAGAATGAGTTAGCAACGACTGATCAATAAACGTGCACCATGTAGGTTGTAGATCATTTTCCGTGAACTTGTGCGTTTCCTGAAATAGATGCCGACAGTTGATAAGTTCGATTGTTCATGATCATCTTCATATCCAACTGGAAACCAGTCAAATTCAGACACACCGTGGCTAAGTATATTAGGCCGCAGCTGATGACTTACAAACATAATGCGGGCGCAAGTCGGTGTGACTTGCTCGCCTTATATACTGCTCAAGGTAATCGGGCGTGAGCTGCTTTGGCATCACGGTAACAAAGAAATCGGCAACTTCGTGCAGTTACAGGACCTCCCACGATGTGGAATTTCATGCGCTTCTGAAAAAGGGAAGTTGTTAAACGCGAAGTGAAATATTCTACCGCATGGAGCCTTCCTGGGTAACCCGCTCGACGGTCAGCATACACGCACCCTACAGCCACAACGCCACGACCTATGGTTGGACACACTGACGTCTATGCTCAACGGTCAACATACGTGCACCCTACAGTCACAACTACACAACGTGGAAATGATACTGAATTGTCGGAATGCATTTTTTATATGTACATGTCATAATTGTTTGGAATATCCAGTCCGAATTATCGAAGTTTCCTCGCATTCGGCTCTGCTTTATTAGTAGTCCTCTTCCTGCCATGTATGCTGGTCCTAAGTAAATCCGTGTGACATACTTGGTGGGGTGACTCTCAACGCTGTCGTTGATGTCCGTGTGGTTATTTGCCAACACTCACTCGGACCCGGTTGCTCGGGGGAACAGCACGAAACTCATCTCCAGAGGTATCACCAATGAGTAGTGGCGCTGCACACGGTCTGTGTCTGTGTTTCAACGTCGGAGGTGGCACAGCGTTTGAAGTCGGTGCAACTGAACCAGCATGGTTGATAAAATCAAAACGTACCTGGCGAGGGGAGTTGTAACTGACCTGTGGAGACGGGGCAGTGCGATATATCAGCACTATTCATCCACCACACGTGGAAAAATAGTTGATTCTTATCTCACCGGTAACCATTCGTAATGACGGAGTTACCACAACATTCACAGGGCACCCTCATGTGAAGATTCTCCCCCCCTTTGGTTGTTTTGCATTCCGGTACTTATTGCTGGCGGTTTCAACCGATGACGGATGTTGGAAATATCCATGGCAGTTATATACTTGCTGTACTCGAAAAGGCGCCTCGAGTTGTTCACTCCACTTGCAGTGAGCCGATGAATCGTTGGATGCGCATCGTACAGGGAGCCAGTTTTGTCGTGGTTGTGCTCCAATATGAAAGAGCTAACAACCAACCCGTTTTTTCTCCTGACCACGTTCAAGCGTGATTGACAGCATGTATCGTGGGAACTGTGCAATGATATGTATGTGAACTCAACTCACCAAACACGTCGTAATCCACGGCTTTCGCTCGTACGTCGTCCGCATTATATGCCGCGGAACACCATCAACCACGTGAACTCAACAGCAGTCACGCTCACATGACCATATTTCAAGCATCCACTGACTGATTTCTTGGTTGAGCCAAGCACGTACAGAACGCTGTAATCTTTCATGTACAAGCAACTTGTGAACTCGCTAGAGCCAAAAAATTCTCGACCCTCAAGGACATCTAAAAAGCCCTGCAAGTAGTCCATAGCCTAAAAGGAAATATAGGATGACATCGGTCGAATATTAATCGCATGTGAAAATCTTCTTCACACCATAGCGCATTCTCACCGTTACAACACCTCACACCGCTAATTTTGAGCTCGGCGCCGAATGAAGAACAGATCGATTTACGGTCGGCTAAAACGAAACATGTTATCTCTGGTGATGCCTTCCGTTGTGGAAATCAGTGATTTCGGAATTCCTGGACGATACCACAGAAATATTGTTCAGTATTCGGCTATTTCTCATAATATAGCCGTCAAACGGTACATTTCACTTTCCACAGATAATTTCAGTCCAACGAAGTAACTAAGTTGCGGTAGTCATCAAAAGTGGAAGGCAAATATTGTTGATTTTGTCGATGTTTGTTGCGTTATTTTGATATTGCTGAGGTTTGGTTGATATTGAAAGGTGGCCCTACGCTTTGCTCTCTCTTTCCCAAATGAGATACATTACTCATCCTTGTTCTTACACAACCGACTTTACCGTTTCCTTTACCCCTATTTATTCCGAGCCTTGTAAACGTCCAAATACCGAAATTAGATATATTTCTCCCATATTTTTTCTTGAGTAACCTATGATTCCCGTCATTTCCCGATGCATGAACAGTCGTTTCGCTCTGACCCAAACAATGACCATTTGTTTGAGTGAGCTCAACCCGTTTTATCGCCCACTACTGTTGACCGGTGCCTGGTTGTCGATTTGTTCTACAGGCACTTTCTTTCCTTGATTCCTGAGGATTTTCACATTCGAGGTAAGAGACTCAATTTTCTTGTACATTGATTCAATTAGTACTGTATTAAATCCAGTTATTACGAGCGCCTTCTCGTTAACCGTTCCGAGGATAGATTATCTCTGTTGTTGAATATTGCGAGGCATTTACTGGATCAACAGATTACGCGTAACTCGGTGTGAACTTGAATCGTTAGCGAATGATTCAATGATTATTGCTTCCTACTACGAGCTGAAGCGCTCACACTTTTCACTTCTGTCACCAAAAGTGCTTTCCAACTTTATCTCATATATGGTGATATTATTTTGGGTGGTGCTACCCCTCAGTTGAACAATGGCGGCTTCATACTGTTAAGCTGGTAGGTGTAGCTGGATTGACTGTTACGTATTCACACGTACTCATATTAAGCGAAGCATTTGTCAGTTACGAAGAAGTTTTTGGATGTGCTTGAAATTTTATTTGAACCGTCTGCCGTTCGCGTCTACACTGCTGATGGTTCGAAACCGGAGTGGTGGCAAATTTGTAACGGTTCTCCACAGCTTACCGTCGTATTTTGTCGTTTCCACTTGCCGTATCTAGACCCTACGGTCAGTTAGGTAGTTTGGGCGACTTCCAAAAAAGCCTCTTTTACCGTATTATGGTTTTCATTAAGAACATAAGGTGATTTGATATTATAACGCTTACTATTAGGTCCGTCAGTAATGAAGCCCGTCAATACCTCAGCGAGACCTGGCTTCCTTATAAAGTTGGCTGAGCATCGTATTTGCTGTTGTACCGTTTGATACCACATTACCGGTCTGATGGAGAACGGCAACCAGCATATTAAAAATGCTGTATCGAAGCTTACGGAGTATACGCCCCAGGATCTAGCCGTCACTTTACGGTGTATAGGTGAAGCCAACTGTTGTAACCATGTTACTAGAGTGCAGGTGCCATGGATGATGTAACATGAATACCTGAAAAGAGGTAGTTCCCTCGAAGGGGGAAAAACACAATTTGATTTTCAGTTACATGTGAAATACTCCACGGTTCTGAGCAGAACTATCAGAAGTATAAATTCACGAGCTGCGTCCATTCATTTGCAAACGGCTTTGCATCAGATGTGAATTTTGAAGAGGCCAGTTGGAACATTCATGAGATCGCTGCGCTCGCTTTGATTACTGCTACCGGATGGCCTTACGTTTCATTAATTTCTCCGAATAAACTAAATAAATCATCGTCCCCCTTACTTTGGCAACTGTTATTTTCCTCACTGCTATTCATTCTGGGCCGTGTGAAAATCTGAACGCCTAACTTATGCACTTCCCCTTTCGCTTCGACCCAACCAATAATCATTTACTTGATGTTGTTCACAGCTTGAGCCAACTGGAGGGAACAGCTATTAGTGTGGACGCATAATGCATTCTCAGACGTTGTTCATAATTTAAGTCGACCGGGCAGAGTGGTTATTAGTGTGAACGCACATTGCATTCTTAGATGTCGTTCCTAACTTAAGTCAGCCGGACGGAGCAGCTACTAGTGTGGACGCTTACTGATCAAGGGCCAGTTTCTGAACAGCCTGGGCAAAAATTGGAGCCCACCTCATTAGGCTATCATCGACATAGAAGTAAACGAATGCAGCAGAATAGTTACAGTGGTTCCAGTAACTTACGGTAATAAAAAAAATTGACTCACAGATGTTCACAGGTGCTCAAGATGAAGACTACGGTGTCTTAACTCATCAGTACCCTGGAAGCCACGATATTTCGGAGTAACTGTAGGCTGCTGTAGCACGATCGGAGCTGCGACAATGTGCGTAATACGACGAGGCTGGTGGGAAATCGGTGAGAGGTCCGTGTATTACCGTGGAGCGACTGAGCCACAGAGAAAAGAGTAGGCTGGTCTGCAACAATTTCTGTACTGTTGTCGCAAGATCACTTAACTCCACTTCAACGGCATGCAAGGGTGACGCTAAAAACGTTGTTGTACAAAAGTGAAGTATTGTTAATAAACGAAAATAACAAAGAACTCTACAAACGCATGCTGCATACTCAGACTTTGTTCCGTCCATCCTCTGCTGATTTCTAACTTACATGGAGGTGAATGAATTACTCTTGATGTCATCTTTGTACAATTTCAGCAATCATATGTCTGAATGCATTGTGGGTATGAGTAAAGCTGATGAATTTTAGTCAGTTTTTACACCAACCTTAGGCTTCATTGACAGCTACCATTATGTCTGCTGGTTGTTAATCTTGTTGACACTGAACCCTTAGAACGTCAATCATCAATCCCGTGTGGCCAAACGATAATGTCACTGAAACTGGGGACAACTGCAACAGAGTTGGAAGGTGAGTGATCTGTCGATCAATGTTGTTAATTCATGGCACTATTACAGTCAAAACTTGCGCGGTGGAAGTGGCACTCGAAGCTCTGTTCCTCACGACTCTCGGTCAATATTTTCACCAGCGTCAGAAGCTTGTCTTTATGTTCCGAGATGTTTCGCCATGTCAATATCCAACTCGTAGACCACCGATTACCACTCCTGGTGTTCCAAGCTTGTCTGACCATGAGTCTTCAATGTGGGCTCAGGATATGCAAAAACGTGTAAGTGTGCAGCATGTGACCACTCTAACAGATCCTCCGTCCAGCTGACCTAAGTTGTGAACAACGTCTGAGAATGCAGTGTGAGTCCACGTTAGTAGGCGCTCCCTCCAGTTAGCTCAAGCTGTGAACAAGGTCCAAGTATGCAACATACGTTCATATTATTAGCTGCTCTTGCGGGAAGTGATTAGAAACCGGTATTTGAGACTCTCCGTTTACATGCTAACTATCATCTCTGAGTTCGGTGATTGTGTTGGTTAGAATATTTCTGTGTACTGTTGAGGTAGCTGCTTGCGTGAGTGCTTGATGATCGTTATGTGTTAATAGAACGTTGATGGACACGTTCCCCGCCCATTTACTTCCCTTTCATCGGTTCCTCTTCTTACGTTGGAATTCCTCGTAATGATTACGAGCCCTTCTTGCAGTTTGACGCTACCACTCAAGTTACGCGCCTGACAAACCATTCCAACCGTGAATGTTGATCTTGATGTATTATTAGATCCTGACACCGTTTGCTCGTAGAAACTTGTTTCCGTGTAGTTTTTCTTTCTTGCTTTCCGTGCCGGATCTTTGTTTATATGTACCCTGGTTCCATTTTCGCCTGGTTCCTTCGCCATTACGTGACTGTTGCATTTGGTCATACTTACGCGAACCGTTAATCTTGGAACTTGTATATTTGGTGTATTCATTATCGAGGTTTGTTGTTGTCTTCCATTGTTCTGTTCGTCATATTGTTTTTGGCACCTTATTAATAAGGAACTCGCCAGTACGACCGTCT
Source organism: Paragonimus westermani (assembly GCA_008508345.1). Taxonomy (NCBI): domain Eukaryota; kingdom Metazoa; phylum Platyhelminthes; class Trematoda; order Plagiorchiida; family Troglotrematidae; genus Paragonimus; species Paragonimus westermani. The sequence goes on along the minus strand of QNGE01000053.1, from coordinate 116,152 downwards.
TCCTTTTTGGATCCGAATTGGTTGCTCGAGGGGCTCAGAATTTATAGACGCTCGTTACTTACAGACGCGACTATCGTGGTTGCAGCGTATCGATAGACGTTGCGAGGAGACTAATCGTTGCTCGAACAACCACTAGACGTCCAGGATTAACATGCACCACGACAGATAGTTGACTTTCTAAAGATAAAATAGACTGACTGAAAATGTACCTTCCAATGATCGACAGGCAGCTTGAGTGAGTCTGTTTCCGCACACCGTTTTGTATGAACGCCGCGCGACCACAACCTATTTGGAAACAACGCATTGGAATGAACGAACTTACCTTCCGAAGACCGTCACTGATAGAGTGGAACATAATACTCTTGTTTACGCCGTACCATGTGCACCGAAGTTAGAAACAGCCATATGACGATGACATTCTCAACCATTTCAAGGAGCAAGGTTTCATCGAACAGTATCTACGTGAAATCCTGCAAAGACGGAAGAAATATCATAAGCAGCGTATAAACGAGGGAGCTGGAAACGTTGTCATGCATGTTTAACTGTCAGATAAGTTAGTATTCTTGTCGAATTACACTGACGACACTGTATGGTCGTATATTTCCATTTTGGTGAAATCTTCAAAAAGCCGCAAAATTAGGCAGTCTGAGGTTGTGGGATGGCGTATTTTGTCCTGGAATTTACAACGAACGCAGTTACAAGACTTGGAAAAGTTGGCTAACGCCAATAATGGTTTCATTCCGCGAAAATGGTGGGAAATTATTCCATCGTAAAACTAGTACTTTTGGCACTTATTCGATGCATTCCAGCTTTCTCATCAGTAATGGTTAGTTACAGCTGATGAACTGTAGTTACTTCGTCTGAAATTGCGATTGCAACATTTTAAGAAATATTTGGAAGACGAGGATTTGCGCCAAAGTGACCGTTTTTCCTTTGGAACGACCTTCAAGCCCAGTCCCTGCTGAAGCCATAATTACCGATAAATTGTTTTCCCCACAGTTGGTTACTGCAAAAGGCATTTATGGGATCAACGGATTACGCGAAACTCAATAGGAACGTGAATTTTGAGAGGTATTTAATATAATCTGCCATCACTTACTAAGCGAGGTTCACCGTGTCTTTTCCAGTGGTACCTCTGTGGGTATGCCAGACAGCCATGTGGGTGCACTTATCTACAAACATTCACGCTGTTAATTTCCGAGATATTTTCACGTTCATAGACCTATCATCTCAATTAAATATATACGCACACTATTTGTCAATATGTGCACATATACACGTGCACACAAGTATGTATATATGTTCACGCTGGTATTATTGTGAAGTTTTCCATGTATATTCACATATATAAAAGCGGAACAGAGCGTACGTATACATATACACGTTTATGCCTCGAAATACTTATAAGCGATGCAATATATAAATTAAAATATTTGCTAGCGCAAAATGATACTCCTGTAAACGCAGTGGCCACTGGGCCATTTGTCCCTTAGTGTTAATCCATCCTAGGGGTTCGCGATCCGTTTTCACGTGGAAATGTTGACACAAAAAGTACGGCCTTCAATTTTCCAGCGTCTGGACGATTGCTAAACAATCCTTCTTAGTGTTTAAATACTTCTGCCTTGTCGGTATCTGGAATCTGCCGGCAAATTCGATTACTCCTTGCTTTTACGCGAAGGTCGCCCCAATGCCACGGTCTTTGGCGTCCGCTGCAACAACAAACGTTCCCCTTATGTTCGAAAGCTTCAGCATCAATTATTGCACGTCCATTTCTTGTTGCGTTCATGTGAACGCTCTCTGGGCGTTGTCGGCCCACCAAATGTCTGTCTTTTCGAAGTTTTTGCAGTGGTGACATATTGAAGTTGTGGCACCATTTCCGGCCCATAAAATGTCCCAGCTTGCTTCTGAAATTCGGAACCAAGCTTCTGTTACTCGTCATTGCTTTTTTTGGCTGAGGACTGATTCCACCTTGGTCCACCTTGTATTGGGGCAACACCAATGATGACCGCCTGAATTGTGACATACCAGCATTTTTTCGTAGTTCCGGGTATTTACTTCGTTTTGAGGTGCCATCAAGATGAGCAACATGTTTCTATGTTGCGCCACCATATATCACAATATCGTCCTGATGAACCATCGAAATATCCAGGCGTTTTATCGGTTGAACCATCAGGTGTCGAAAGGCGAACAATGACCCAGATAAACCAAACGGCATATGCTGGACTTGACACTGTTTTCATCCATCATGGAGACGGTTTTCTCTGAAACCGTGAGTCTAATTACCACCTACTAATTCCCGAGGCACGAATTCAACACCACTAACAGCCTCGCCAGGTGGAACTTACCGAACGCCTCGGCAAAAGACGGTACTGGTACAACTGTGTTCTGCACTCACTCATTCAGCCTACTATGATTAACACAAAAACGGTGTTTCATCAGAAGAACAGGTTAGTTTCCTTGATTGTTGGCTTTGCTGATAACACCAACGTTCACAATACTCTGTACTTGTCTTTTTCAATTTCCGTCCAAGATCGGTCAGTATCCTAAGGTGTCAGTGAGGTCGGAATATTCCGGTTGTTGGTATTTTACGCGCAATCCCGTTACAAGATCCGCGCGGATCACCTTCATTCGTGAAAAACTTAGCGCATTTCTCAACCGTAGACTGAAGCAAATGGGGCCTTTAGCCAAGCATGCTTGGTTGATGCCATTCTGATGCTGTCCTGGTGGTCGGTCGGGCAATCAAACACAGCCACCAGCGCCTCCTCCACAGCAGCCCACTCCACCTTCTCGGGGACTCTTCGCGCTGCTTCCAGCACTATACTGTTCACCAGCGCCCAGGAGAAAGTCAGCTTGCAACGGTTGGTCCCACAAAGTCCGATCATTTCGGCTACGTCCTGAAAGTCCTCCAAGAAAGCCCGGAAGCCAGTGGCTTTGCATAAATGAGACCACAGTACTTTCATCCTCATGTTCGCCACGGAACCAACTATTGTTATCACTAACGGCGCTTGGCCAGCGACAATATAAAAATATAGAACAACAAACGCGAAGACCACCGTGTATGGCTGCCGTGTATTCATACCATTGGTAGTGGTGCAGCCTCAGTCCTTTTGGTGACACGTCGCGCACAGTGTATGTGCGCCACCGTTTTGAAATCAGAACAAAGCTTTGTTAGAGAAAGACATCCAAGGTCATTTGCTTGAGGGAATGCAGTATTTATTTGCTGGCGCACTTGGTAAACTTTGTTAATTTCATGTCGTGCATACATGACCTCTCACCCAGTATCGTCAAATAGATGACTGTTGCCTACCCGCCATCCGCCATTGGTGCATTGCATCGAGGCCACGCTGTCAAACAGCAGTCTTCAGGCGAGTGTAGTATGCTCCACACCGTAGTATCATCCGCATACGTAGGCAGTAGCGATTGGTTCACAGCTAGTAAGTCGTTCACAAATAATACGAGCAACAATGTGCAAGTGCATCGAACGGTTGCAGAAGATTTAGACAGTCCTCCCCAAAGGTCTGTGACGTTTGGGAATTTAATTCCTTTCTGTATAATCCCTTCCAATCTCGCAGTTTAACCAAAAGTACTCAGTTGTACGTACTGGTTCACGGGTTTCGAGTTCATCGTGCAATCTACCTACCTTGTTGGCCTACATCACACGATACACATCCCTCCTGTTCCCTATGATTTATCAAATGAACTTTTGAGCTAGCTTTGTATACTCATTTTGTAATGGTAATTCAGTTCTTTTTCAGTCGATTTATCCGATTACGGCCTACCCACTGGTAATAATTAATGCCAGGTTTCAGGCATGCATATGTTTATCTTGCACCTTTGGTCGATTATCAAATAGTGTCCTTCGGTAGTAACAAGAAATTCGGTTACAGGCCACAACATTTCCGTTCAACTCTTTCAAAATACTTGGACGTCTGCTGAGAAGACTCGTTGAATTCGTTTCGGAAGGCGCTTTATCGCGATGTTACATATCAGCCTGAAACAGACTAAGAGAGCTTGCCTGTGCCCAAAGGAGCGTTGATCTCAACGGCGTTCAATGTATGTGGCTCGTCATATGGGATGGGTCGTGACTCTCACTGAGCCAACCGTCAAGTTGTTGCGAACGCTCCGTTAGGCCGATTTCTTGCTTGAGGGTCCGAGGCCCCACGGCCCCTGCACCAGAATCCGACCACTGGTTAGGTCACTGGTTAGAATGTTGAAGTTCACGGTTATCAGCTCTCACCTACGCTCTAACGCAAGTGTCTCAGGGTTAATAGTGTATAGAACCCGAAACCGTTCGATTGACGCCGGTAATAATTTATACACTGTCCCGATGTTCAGATTAAACAACAGAGGGGTGACTTTGTTTACACAGCGGGATCCAAGTAAAGCCTGCATGCAGCAGTCTTGAACCAATGAGGTGCTGATGTAATTTAACACTTGGGTTGTTATTTCTCTTCTTCTGTCAACTCTGTTTTTGCACGTGATGTAGTAAACTGATATTCCTTTTCTGATAAAGACTTCAGGGGGTTAACCTTGTCTAAGTAATGCTGAAAACTATGGGCTGTCACGATTCGGCAAGTCTCCCTGGGTCTGAAACCTTGTCTCCCACCAAAACTAAATGCGCACAGGTTTAGCATTTACATACTAAGCGAGTGGACTTTAAGGGCTGATTGTTTTCAGGGTTAGCCGGAACCCAGAGTGTCTGGTACTTAATGGTTTTGAAATCAGGGGACGTACTTGGAAACAGCTGCTTGCGTGGAACTAAACAGGCCTGATAGGTGTTTTGGTTTTCTTATAATGAACTGTGTTCTGGAGCTGCCTTGACACAGTTTAGCGCTGCACACTAGGGCACCGGCCTGCGGTTCCCATGCGTAGAGAACCTCTGATAGCAGGTACTGACTCAGTAAGGTGGTCATCACTAAGTTAAGTTCTTCGACGGTAATAAGATATGTAGGTCAATGGAAGGACAACAGGACACTGTCCTTCAAGTTAACATAGATCGCACCGTGCAGAAACTTTCCCCGGTTAACGTCACGTTTATGTACTGTAAAATTCTCCATTGAACGCAACTCGGATATGCCATGGGGTGTTATGCCAAGGGCACGACCGCACTAAAAAGTATCATGGATGTGAGTGACAAATCATCGTTCGTTCCTAACAACTCAGGGAACATCATGTTCGGCCGCGACAGGATCTCCAATACGTAATTCAAGGAATGAAAATAACCAAAATACTACCCCAACATTCCCATCACCTAAAAGTAACACGAAGAGGACGTTGCTGTCCATCTTGTTTAGTTATACACAACTTTCAGAGTATGATTCAGAAATTTAGCAATTTGTACATGGGTTCAAGGTTGGGGTCCCAAATTACCAGGATCCCGTCGATTTGTCCGTTTCGATGCCTGGCGTTCTTCTCTGTTGACCTGAAAGGCAGTCATTGAAAACAGGATGTAGCACCGCTTTCGGGGATTACAGGAAGCACCAAGAACAACGTACAGTAATAATCTAGCAATTTCTTAGGCAGGTAGGAATTCAATAGCATTTTGAAGTATTTCCTAGAAGGGCAGCTAACAATGTCTAACAGTGGTCATTCCGATGATTTACAACCATGTGAAAGAAGAAATGTTACCTCAGGAAGGTCCGGGGCCGAGGATTATGGAGCTTCTTGACGTGACCCCTTTGACTGTTATCACCTAATGGGGGCGAGAATTGTCAAACGAATCTTGGGCTAAAGGAAAAGTGTGTGGAAATTAAGTCGCCGCAAGGCCTTCGAAACTCACTTGCATAAAGATCGGAAATTTTGGGGAGAGACTCGTAGTATGGATACTGTAAGGCGGTCACCATTTTGATGAGTTCACTGTCCATTTATATTAGCCGTATTTCTTACGTGTGCTGCTTACAGACAGTCATTTCGCACCTTGCAGAAAAGTGACCGAGTTTTGCTGTCTGGCGCGTTATATGCGAAGCTTTAGAGAGTGAGTGAGAACCAGAGTTTGCGTTGTGCGATTTTGTAGGAAGCTGCACGATGTCCGGTGTTTGCTGTTTGCTTCCTTCTAATTGCGAGATCGGGTGGTGGCAAAGAGCAATGTGGGGGTTAAAAGTGTATTAGTGACAGCGACCCGCCTGCATGTACCTTCCTGTATGATTTTCGCCCGATGGTTGGAGACCGCACCATTCGGATTAGACATGCTGGCGGAGTTCCTGTGTTTGATACTACCTGGTTAGTTGAAACGGTGATGACCAACAGTTGGTTACGTGTGAAATGTCGTAGGTGATCGTTACTACCGAGCTGCCAGAAGATACCGTGTCACACTCAGTGGTAAGGCTGTCGCCCACCGGTTTTTTGGCATCAACCAGCAAATCCGCCTGGGAGTTGGACTTCTAAACAGGAGCAACCGGCGTGCAATAGAGGTCCGGAACATAGTAGGGCAATACGAGAGAGGCTGTGCGGGTAGGTAACTTATCAGTCTATGAAAGGCTCAGTGGCCCTTCGTCAAAAAGTGGGAGGCTGTTGTCTTAAGCGCGAGTTCGGCAGGAAAAAACGACGGAGAAAACTTGCCCGAGTGAAGGCGCGTGGATATGGGTGGAGGGATAAAAATTAATTTAGCTTTGACCAAATTAAGGCGAACCTAAAACTACACAGAGTGTTGAATATAAATATTCTGGTGGCTCCAATGATATTGAAATGTGGAGAGGGAGGGAAGATCTGGTGCGAAACTAAGTACTAGTCACAGGAGGATGCCACATATCGAACATGTAGCGGTATCGTTAATTGGTGGGGAGTGTCTGGTGGATAATACGTGTCATGAGTAAACGCCGAACTGCCGAATTGGATGTGGTGTGCAGGGCAATAGGGCATCATGTCACTGAATTTGCCCTTCTGCCACCTCAAAAACATGCTCTGCCTTGTTGATGCCGGGTTGCTGTGAACTTCGGCGCACCTTCCAACTAAGATAACGGCCCAACAGCAGCTTGGTCAGTGATGGTATTTTTCTCCAAAAATCACTTTATTTCTCCTAAGCAATTTTTGACAGGTTTCGTACCTCAGTAGTGATCGAAAAGTTTTCGGGTGCTTCCGTGTTAATAAGTGTACCTTATGCCAGCCGCTTATAACGAAACGTCCCTTGTTTACGCAGCCCAGGTTAACTTTCTTGATGTTTGGTCACATAAATTTCGATTAATGTGCGCTAATTTCATTCCCACGTACTTTTCCATCAACGCATTTCCCGTTGAGCATCTCTTTATCCTAGGGCCTGTTAGCGATCCAACAGGTGATGCCAGGAACCTTGATAAGGCCCCTATCATGATATTTTGCAGACGGTTTTTTTCTTACACGGTCATCATTCAGTGAGACGTTTCCCCCAAGTCGTTCGTTGCTTTTTCGGGACCTGTTCAAAGGCATTGTTAGTGTTCTATCCACTTAAGTCAGCTTTAAATTCGCAATTCATTCCCACTCGATTTCAACTGCGAAGCTATGATACAGGCTGAGGTGTTTCATTTTAAACGGGACAGTGGGTCAATAAGTGACCGGAAACTTCCTTCAGACTTACGTCTTCGTCCTCTCACACGACCTCATCAGGGTTGGATCAGGCAATAGATGAAACCGTCACATCCAATCGGTCCCCTGATAAGCTCAGTTGGATGCCAACAAAATGCTGATTCCTTCAACTCGTATTCGGCCACGTGAGTTGTGTGGTCCTTTTGAATGCCATCTAACGAAAGCCACAGCGGGCAGATTGCCATCAGATATACATCGAAAGTTTAAATAATTGGTAGTCACGTCTAGCGCATCAGGATGACCGCATGTTTTCGGATATTTGTTAAATTGGATCAGTGTTGAAATGCTTAGCGGAGACTGCTAATTTATGAAGCTGCTGAACATAATAGGACACACTCGCAAGCAAAACCTCCGACGAAGAGTTCACCTAATTCCTAGTTGCCTTTCCTATGATAAGGTTCATCTGCTTTAGTACCACCATACATTTTGCGAAGTGTCAGAGTAAAGAGGAAGAACCATCTACAAGAGCTTGATGTGCATTTATCGCTGTTTACACATTTGTCATATAGCTAGTTAACACGTAAAAAAGTCAACTGCAAAACCAGAGATAGTGTTTGAAGAACTAATATATCATAGCAGCGGGTTTTTTGATCAGTCCACCCAAAGTGTAGGTATCCGTTATGATGTTTACGCAATATTTCAATTACGGCAAAATGCCTGACCATCGGAAGAGGCTGTTTATAAGAAATGAATGTCCAAACTTCGCCCACTATCCTGCACGTCTGCAACACTCAAAGTTATCAAAGGATGGGTTCCCGAGCGAGTGATGATTAATTGGACCACACAGTTTCTGGTTAACTTGCCTATCATCTCCCACGATTAAACCCCAATGCACTCACTTGTCTGGTTCACTCCGTCCTTCCGTCCCTCTAAATGTCTGGATATGAGCATGGCTTTCTTATGATAAGGCGGTGCAGTCGGAGGCCTCCGGAGACATTGCTTTCAGTTCCCGATGAACCTGGCGTTTAAGACATGAATAGCCATCTCTTGTTTAATCGCCTACGTACCAAAACCAATTTATCCATTCTGGTGGTCGATCACCTTCGCCTCCCATCACTGATTCACGTTTTCTACAAAGTTCAGATATCTCCAGATGTTGTTCGCATTTGTATTTAATTCATATCAGTTTGCACTCACACCTTTGTAAACAGCCACGTGGACAGTACTTGGCTTCAACGTCGGTCTCGATTTTCTTTGCTCACCAAACCTCAAAGCTTATCTAACAGATCAGCCTGATCACAGTCCTCTAGACTGGTTCTTAGCACACCCAGATGTGTTGATGTTTTTCACACTCATGAAAGAAGTCAAATTGAAACCCTTCTCTCCGTGTATCAACACACTCCGCCCTCGATTCTTTTCCCTGAATATTCAGGCGTTACTTTAAGTAACAAGAGGACATTGTCAGTTTGTACTGTTTTCACCAAACCTGAAAGAATATTGTCTTGGGTTTGAAGGTTAAAATCTCACTTCTTTCCATAACAATTGGCCGGACGGTTATCAGTGCTCGTGTGTGCCCTGTTGTAGTTTTTGGTAGAATTTAGCTTTCCTGGTTTTGTCCAAAAATATCTCGCTTCTCGATACAGCGTAAAACATCTGTCGTGTTAAAGCAGCATTCCACGTATTCAATTAGTTAAGCTTAGTGTTTCACGTCACTTTGCAGCGTGTGAGAACTTACCAGTAAAAATTCCACTTGGAGATCCATTGATTTTATTCGCATTCGTTTTAAGTTAAATGCGAATCAGCCACAATTTTCCCTCCTCAAACAGATGGTCGCCCACGCTTGATCATACAATTTTTCTACCTCTCGCGTACATCAAAAGATCCACAACCCAGACCTTCTTATTCTGGAACAAGGACGAAGCGGATTCAGTCCGTCCTTCCATAGTTCCTACCTACCGTGAACGATTGCCAATTTCCAGGAGACCTATGATGAGTAGGCTGTTTGTTTTGAGACTCAAACACATTTCGGTACATGTCCTTTAAGGAAAGCTAAAAGGTTACTTTCGAGGTTACTCAACGCTTGACAACCTCAGCGAGGTAAGTCGTCAAGGAGTGCTCACAGCGATTAACTATTGGTTAGTTCTGTAAATGTTGGCGAAAATTGTTGTTATTAAGTTGTGCACGAATCACCGGTCAACAAATCGGACAAAGACATAGTTACCAGTGGACTCACTAAGTAAACGTTATTGCTAGACCATACACGTTTTTAGTTTATCGCCCTGTCGATGGCGTCCAACAAAAAGAATGAACGAGTAAGCTTCCGTTCAAGTTCAACAGATAACATGCACATGCAAAATGCCCATCTTAAAAAGGGGCTTAGTTCCCCCAGAGGTTCGTGCGCTAGTTATCAAGCAACTGCAGATATCCTCTTATATGATGTACCGAGAATTGCATTATATGTCGACTGTTACTTTCTGAAGCTCCACGTGGTCCCATGAGAACCGTACTGAAGCAATTGGCAGCATGTCCGTCAAAGTGAGAAAAGAGTATTACAAATGTAACTTGCATAACCTTGGAAGTCGAGCTTCTTACCTTGTTCTGCAAGTGTAGATTTTCATTTACACAGGGCACGCCGACATCTTCCACAGGATGATAATTCAATGAAGAATGAATTGCAAGTGTAAATGACATAAAAGGTGGGTTATTTCTTAGTTAGATTACCGAGGCGTAGCGAAAACTCATCGTTTTTGCTAGCAGAGTGAGAAATCTACAACAGCTTTTCACTGTGAATCAGAACTTAGCGGATACTGTATAGGTGACTTGATGCTCGCGAGTGCACGAGTTACACATTAAAAATGGACAACACGCGCTCAACCGGCTGTCACAAAGATTTTTATTATCTGCTACATCATACTTTATTAGACGAAAATAACTTCCCGGTGTATTTGAGTTTACAAACTAATCCAAATGTGTCACTTAAATAGTAACTGGAAAAAGAATCATATTGTGGCCGACATGACAGAATTACTGCTGGCATTTCTTACCGGCCACAACAGGTTAGGAAAAGATGCAAAGTGGATTTTTCTTGTGTCTCTGTTTAACAGAGGAAACGGGTGCACTTTGTGCTCTCTGGCGGCTCTAAATTTATGGACTGTGACAACCAAATGCGCCTCAGTCAGTGGTGAACACTCCTGATTCACTATCCCTACCTTTCTGTGCGCAACTCTTATTGAGGAAATCAAGAAACTTTTGTAGTCAGTAGGGGGTAATGCGTGGTAAGATGTCTATAACGCGACATTTGTTTTACCGTCTGAATATTTCACTTGAAAAACTTTAATCAGGCTGCACTTATTGGCAAGTGATTAAGAAAAGTGGCATCGGTGCTCGGGTACTGAGTGTATAGTTCACTAACAAACGAAGATCGTTATCTTGAGCACATTACTCAAGGTGAGTTAACCTTGTTAAGCGACTCGTTGGGCCACGGTCGTTCTGCACACTTGCAAAATTAAGTTTTCGACCGGAACGGTGGAAGTTGTTTTAGAATTCACATTCAAAAAAGCGTTGCACTCTGAGGCCCGAAACGATGTACCGCCATGCATCCGTTGTGTCACGTGATCTTCGGATACCACCGTTTCGACATTGGCTTTACCCAGAATACTTTGTTGTAAATATTATCCCCGGCCATCTTTATGGACTACGAGCAACCCACAGCTCGATCTAAGCCTTTGCCGGTTCTTGGGATCGTTAGTGGTTGCTTCTATGGTACTGGCAAGTGTCTTGTGAATACAGCACCCTATTAGACACTTGAAAACGCCCCTGGAAAGACGCGTAAACAGATTCGCGGCCAACACATTGTTAAAGCAAAATAATTATCATGTGGAAAGCGGCAAAAATCTTCCCTACTGGATTTGCAGAAGACGTCATTTCAGGGCCAGTGACCAGCAAAGAATGGCACGGAGTATCATGCTCACGACAATGCACACAAGAGCCAATAAATGGCGAAACTAGGGTTCATCTGAACAAAGGCACGTTAGTCGAACCGCGATACCAGTTTTAAACTGAAACGTTGGCCTGTCGAATGTCTAGCTCTGAGAGGTAGAAAGGTGTCCGCCAAATTTGCCGTCCGAATTGGTTGAATTCAGTACGCAGTTTAGCTGACCCACTCCAGTCGTCCGGAGGGTTACACACTAATCATAATACGTTTCATTAGTGAGGAGATGGAATGACCGCAGAATAAACAAAAACAGAAGATTCCGTCCACCTATAAGCATATTCTTTTCACCCGACCCCAACACAACTTCAACGACCACACAACTTTGTGATGATCCACACATAGAATGAAATTAGGGCACGTAAACTACTTAATGGAGCCGCGCGTACGAGTTACCCAGATGACCTTGTGGAGTAGATACACTTATACACAACGAAATAACATTGAAGACAATCCATCACCAAAGTGCCTCAACTTGGGGGGTTAAGACTGAGCCGGTTCTTTGGGGGATTGCGCACACATGACACAACTGACCACAGCGGTATTGTGCACTTCGAATACATATTGAACACACAGTTGGAGCAGATGGTAGGCTCATCCAAAAAAGTGAGAACAAGCGTTTCGCGTCTAATGGTTGACCAGTTAATGTCCTGGTTCTATTGGACCGTTCGCTAACGATTCAAGTTCACACCGAGTTACGCGTAATCTGTTGATCCAGTAAATGCCTCGCAATATTCAACAACAGAGATAATCTATCCTCGGAACGGTTAACGAGAAGGCGCTCGTAATAACTGGATTTAATACAGTACTAATTGAATCAATGTACAAGAAAATTGAGTCTCTTACCTCGAATGTGAAAATCCTCAGGAATCAAGGAAAGAAAGTGCCTGTAGAACAAATCGACAACCAGGCACCGGTCAACAGTAGTGGGCGATAAAACGGGTTGAGCTCACTCAAACAAATGGTCATTGTTTGGGTCAGAGCGAAACGACTGTTCATGCATCGGGAAATGACGGGAATCATAGGTTACTCAAGAAAAAATATGGGAGAAATATGTCTAATTTCGGTATTTGGACGTTTACAAGGCTCGGAATAAATAGGGGTAAAGGAAACGGTAAAGTCGGTTGTGTAAGAACAAGGATGAGTAACGTATCTCATTTGGGAAAAAGAGAGCAAAGCGTAGGGCCACCTTTCAATATCAATCAAACCTCAGCAATATCAAAATAACACAGCAGACCTTGACGAAATCAGCAGTTCAAAGAACCAAATACAAAAACACAACAACGCTGTGGTCGGCGACGTAATATATATGATCATCAGTTTACGGTGCATGAAATGAGTGGGAATTCAATCTAAGAAACCGGCACGGGGAAAGTACTGGACAACGCGGCTCAACTGACGAAAAGCAATCCTAATCTGAAAGGAGTCCGGCTGGATCGCTCATTGCAGGAGCGATAGACATGCTCCCGGTTTGTTAGAATGAAACGTTGTATCAAGGCTGGCCCGAAGCTTCAGGGTAACATAGAAGTTACTATCCCTGTTCTTGAGAAGGGCTCGATGTCACTGAATGGGTCAACCTAAGCATGCACATTGGAGGTGACTGCCTCCATCCTCAAGGATGGCCAGTCGTCTGTGGAGCTGCAAGGGTATGGAAGAGTAGCTCCCAAAGGTGGTACGGACTGCCATTTTTCCTCTAGACCCCCAATTATTCCACCTCAAAAGAGACCCGTTAATAATCACTTTATTCCTGAGCCTTATAACCCGATGAGTCCGCTGGGCTCACCCCCGCATCAAAAAGTCTCATAATTCGCTCGCTCCGGCAACACCTTCCCCGGCTGGATCGGGGTCATTTTGTTCTAAGTTCCTTCCCAATCCAAAACTCTACCCAAGTCTTCGGGGATGCAAAACTGCAAATTATCCCTCAGTCATTCCGAGGGCGAAGGTGGTCCAAGAGCCATCGACTCTGGGCCAACAGAAGCGGACAATGATTCTCACAGGAACGCTCGCATACTCTGAGGCTTTGAGGAAACGGCTACTACACTTCAATGGAACTCATGAAACTATACCGTTGTCCACGCACCCCTCGAGGTCACTAGGACAGCTTTCCCATCCTCTTCCTCGTGCTCTTCTGTTTTTTCGTATCCAGGCAAACAAAGAAGTAGCCCTCAGGGAGTTGGTCCACCACAATGGCCCTCATGTTTTTTCATTAAAGAAAACCCGCCTTTCCACAGATATCAAAGATAGTGGAGTGCATGTTCCCGGGTACTAATTTTACCACAAGCACTCCTCCTGTGGACGTATGGGCAGCTGTGCCATTTATCTAAGCCAACAGCTCCTGATACCAACAGTTGTAGTGAAATTTAACTCCCCAGAGAAATGCAACGCACTCTGTGTCAAACTCCATCATTATGGTCGTGGCGCGCTTCCTGTCGGTTCTATGTGCCGTCCACCATCGTGCATTACGTCTGACGGCGAGGTCATTCTCACCGCCGTATACCGCCTCACCTACACAGCGCTTCTTCCGTCTTCTCACTATGAATAACCACAGTTCAGTCATACAGCTGTTCCTCATGGGGGCTCTGATTGCAAATGTTCGAAGCCCTCAACAATGTCGGCCCATGAGAAAGCCAGTACATAACACACCACACAACCCGCAAAGCACTATCCAGGATAGGCAATCCCCTTGCTTGATCTGGTTACCATGAGTGAGGCTCACCTGGCAGATAAAATGGCCGTGAAATCACCGCTGAGGCATAGCGGCCACGTGCTACTAGCTTTTGAATTTACCTGTTACTGGCTCTAAGGTGCTGTAACAAAGACTTCATTCCGAAATTTCCAGAAAGCAAGGTTGAGCACACTAATTGCATTCTTAAGCATATTCAGCCTTGCATCTGACTAAATGAACTAAAAATACCTTTCTTCCAAAAGTGTCGTTCACAAAGCCGGTGAGACACTTGTTCCTCAAATATATGGAAGTCCTTCTCTGCACCGCTTCCGCGAAACACGTCGTGTACTTGAAGCGCGTTCTCATTTATTCTCTGAGCAGAAGTTAACGGGTAGGTCCGGGGACCTGGAGGCCTTTTGTTCCGTACGCAACAGGTGCAAGCGGGATATCCGTCAACACACCCAAAAGGTACAGTCCAGAATTCTAACGGTAGCCTGCGAAAATAAGAAGTTTTCAGTTACATGCTCCGTCAGAGGAAAGTTGAAACTTCAGCGTTTTCTCCGCGGTTTCCTGAATGGAAAAACTCCGCCAACCCCAAGATGTTCAGGGATTGCTATTCAGCAGTCTACAATGTGGTCACGCTAAAGTGGCGTCCAAATTCCTTTCAGAGAAACTTCCAGCGCCAACTCCCAACAGCTGACTTCTCTGTGCTCGGCGTTCAGGATCTCTCGTGTAGGATCAACCCTATAGTGTCATGGGACCAAACGCGATCCACCCTTGTGTTCCCAAAGAAGTGGCCCTTGGTTCGGCGATGCCCTACGTAATTTGCCTGAACAGGCGCTTCGAAACGACGCTTTACGGAATGCCTGGAAAGAGGCCACTGTCATACCATACCTGAGGTAGATGACCGTCATCTTCGTGCTAGTTACAGGCCGATCAGTTCCAAGAGCGTCCCGTACAAGATAGTGGAGCGTCTATTAAAACGCGTCATCCCTAAGCATTTCTTCTCAACTAGCCTTTTATCTCTTACTCAGCATGGTTTCCTTCCCGGCCGACCAAGCATGACCAATTCGCCTATCTTTGTGGATAGCCCGACAGAGTCTAGAGATGACGGTTACTTCTCACGTGTTATCCTCTTCGAATTTGCGAGAGCATTTGACCGTGTCCCACACGATCCTCTCGGGCCTGAACTAGCAGATTATGGGATCCAAGGAAGGGTTCCAAGCTGGATTGCTTCCATTCTTGGTAGCAAAGCATTCAGGGTAGAACCGGGTCAGGCCTTCCTTCTTCGTCTTCGGTCTCCACAGGAGTTCCTCAAGAATCCGTCTTTGGTCCATTGTGAATTCTGATATGTGTCAATGACCTCTCCAAGCTTATTCATAACAACGTGCTCGTTCATGCTGGTGAGTTGAAAATGTGGAGTTCGTGTGATTCAGGTGCATTTCAGACCGAACGTGGCGGTATTAAACCTTGGTCAGATGACTGGAGTCGCCCTTCAATCAAAACCAAGTGTGCACATATTGCCCACGCAAGATCCTAGATCCTGCACAAAACGTAACGAATTTCGCGAAGGTTGACCTCAGAAAGGACCTAGGGATTTGCCAGTCGTCTGGTTTATTCTTATTACCATCAGGTGGCCTTTGAAAGAAGAGTTGTGACTGTTGCGATGATAATGTGGGCCTTAATCCGCATAGGCCGACGTGCCTTTCATAAGCTTTACAGGGTCCACAAAAGGCCACTGCTTGAGTATGCTGATCAAGTCGTTCTCACCGGTTTGAAGAAAGACATAGTCGCCACTGAATATGTCCAGCGAGCAGCCAAAAAATGATGACTGGCTTACAGTATCCATACTACGAGTCTCTCCCCAAAATTTCCGATCTTTATGCAAGTGAGTTTCGAAGGCCTTGCGATGACTTAATTTCCACACACTTTTCCTTTAGCCCAAGATTCGTTTGACAATTCTCGCCCCCATTAGGTGGTAACAGTCAAAGGGGTCACGTCAAGAAGCTCCATAATCCTCGGCCCCGGACCTTCCTGAGGTAACATTTCTTCTTTCACATGGTTGTAAATCATCGGAATGACCACTGTTAGACATTGTTAGCTGCCCTTCTAGGAAATACTTCAAAATGCTATTGAATTCCTACCTGCCTAAGAAATTGCTAGATTATTACTGTACGTTGTTCTTGGTGCTTCCTGTAATCCCCGAAAGCGGTGCTACATCCTGTTTTCAATGACTGCCTTTCAGGTCAACAGAGAAGAACGCCAGGCATCGAAACGGACAAATCGACGGGATCCTGGTAATTTGAGCCCCCAACCTCAAACCCCTGTCGAACCGCCTAAATCGCCGAAATCTGGCTAGTGTAAATGTAGCACGGGTGTTCGTGGTCGTCAGTTTTGTCACGTTATTCCACATTATTTTTGAGGTTGTCGAACTCTATATGATTAGTGTTTCGAGGTTGCCCCGCGTCTTATTACCTTCCTTGAATAAACCACACTGTTTATTCTCAATTTTACACCAGCTGTCACTATTCCCACTGCCGTTATCTAGTCTTGGCCCTGTAACTTTTTATATGGCGAAATTGGATATTCCCTTTTCACATGTCCTGCTGAGTAATTTATAATTCCTACCGTTTCTCTATGTGCAAACAGTCGTTTTGCTCCAACCCAACTGATGACAACTTGGTTGTTTGAGCTCAATTATGTTTTATTGCCTCCCTTTGCTGAACGGTGGAGATTTGTCGATTTTACTGTACGGCCACATCCTTCGTTCAGTTTCGGAAAACTTCACATTCAAAGTGAGAGATTTAAACACCTTCCGCACTGGCTCGAATTATACTCTACTGAATCCGGTTTTTAAGGGCGATTTCTCATCGAAATTTTCAAAGACAGGTTATCTTCTCTCGCGTTGGATACTGACAGAAGCACATATTGGGTCAGAAGAATGCGCGAACCTCGGTGTGAATTTGAATGGTAACCAAGTAGTTCAATAACTGCAATGTGGAAAAAGAGTTATTTTTATTTTATTCGTTATTTTATCAAGGTTTTACTGCTGTGCTGATCCACTGATCTGTCCGTTGAAGTAAATCATCATAAATGGCGGGTATCTTTTTGAAGTGAATCTTCTAACAAACTGGTGGCTGTCTCGAAACGTTGAACGTCTCCAACATTGCAACTGGCAATATAAATTGAAAAAGCAAAAACGTGACGAGATATTACGCAGAAGTTACGGCTGTTAACATTATTCGAACGTAGATTATGCACACATTTGAAGAAAAGGTTTTCGGACAGGTAGAGTTGTGAACCCGCATGAGGACCGATATATTAACAGCTTCCCTAACCAAATTCACATTGATTTCTGTGGCCCATGGAAATTTCTCAGAAGCGCTGAAACGAATCGCTATGAATCGGCTTAAACGCAGGTAGTTGGATGTAAAAGGATATTCCCCGAATTTCTGTGAAATATCAAGGTGTACATTCCAGGACCAACACGAATTTTATCCAGTACACTAGTTTTGTTGCAATGGGAAAATCGGTGAGAGCCCATATCTCGACTTCGGTTAATAAAAATGTTTTGATGACTGATGGGAACCGACTGGGAAATCTGTGAGAATGCAACGGCTGCGGTCAATTGGGGGTGGTGTTCAATTTATGTGAAAAATGTTTTGAATTTCCGACAGAAGTATCATTTTGACCCTCATAATCTATTTTGCGCCGTGCAAATGCTTTCATCGGAATTCTGGTGGTGGAACACGCATATCCACCCCGCGGAAGCGCCCAACTTTGCGTGGTTCAGTGGACAAAAAGAAGTTGTAGTCCTCGACTGCACTGCGGCCGCATTGCATTTCACACTAAATATCAGAGTGATTAACCGTCAGCACCATGTTGCGACCAGAATTATCTGCGCGATCTATCCCCATTTCCGTATTTCAGTTAGACAACGGTCTACGAAACTTCACTACCCAAAATGATTGCACATCACGCTATCAGATGATCGCTTCTATCTACATTTCAAACGGGACTGGGTAAAAATGGGTAATCTATCCCATTTTGTCAAGGTGAACCTTCTGAAGGCCACTCCATTCACTTTGTTGCATTCTTTTTAACTTTGCTGAGGTCGCTTGACTTTTGTACAAGGATACTAGGCAAGAACTTTCTGAAATATCGTCATGTCACTGAGAATGCTATTTATCCACTTTGCCGCTGAAAGCTAGCATTATCGAGATGTTCTCCAACAGACCTGAAGATGATCGGCACCACATGTATAGAACGCTTCAAGTGAAAGTTTAGCAGCCTTCCCCGCTTGTGTTTGTTATCATTGTTATTCACTGGCGTTGTTCATATGGGAGGTCGCGTGGAGGGAGCAGCCACTACCGACACCGTTGCATGACGCATATTTTGGAGATGTTCGCAGCACAAGTGAGTCAGTTTCTTCATTCAATGCACCACTATAACTTTAACAGTTCATTCTTCTATGTGGCTGGGAATCATAAGTGCACGTAACCGACGCTCAAATTCTTTAAAGTCAAGTGTCAGGTGAAGGGGCAGAGGCGCCTCTGCCTGATTTATTACTGCAGCGGCCGGGCTAGAGATTCGATAGATAAATTCGTCATCCTAGGGCTATCACAGAGCACGCTAGCTGCTAGAAGAACTTTGCGGATGTCCCTATTTTATTCGCTAGATAGATGGGTTATTTCTCAACATCAGGGGTGCAAGCAACAGATTGCAATCATTGTCTCAGTTGTTCGTACGAATGCGAAACTGCTGTATTGCACTGAGCCAAGAGAACCACACGGCCGATCTCAACACGGTGACAACATCAATATGCATCGTGAGAACCCTGCAACGCACCTACAAAGTAAGCGGACGGAAGCTGTGAATCATATTTTTATCATGACGCGAAAACCGTCCTTCAAAGAACTGACTGAGTATATCTCGCGTTGTGCGTGAATTAATCGCAGCGGGTGTGATCAGGTAGTCAAAGAAAGTGAACGAAAAGACTCAAGGGTAGCGCTTTTGTCCGGAAGTGGTCAGCAGAATACGAAATGAGGCCGCTGTGAGCCATCCGGACTTCTCGCTGGCCAAGGTTAGGAACGGACAATGGTATCATTAGTGCCTTGCATTCCGAGAGGCACGTCGTCGGTGTGTGTAGGCCCTTCGCAGTTATCAATCTATCCGTGAAGTTGGACAAACTGCGACGACTCGTATGCTGCTCTGTCCTCCTCGAGTTGTGACACCGAAGATCAGACTGTAGAGTTGAATCGCGCTGTGGCGTGGACGGTTGTGGTGGGCGTCACCATAGCCTAGTGCACATTACGCGCGCAAAGCCCGCCACCAAAGAAGATGGCGGATATCAAGGTGTCTGTAACATGGCTAGTGCCGTTAAAAGGTATACTAGACTGGATTTAACGCCGCTGGAACTCTAGTCAATACACCGTTCAGCTCCAACGTATGAATTTTTAAACCCTAGCTCAGACACGTTTTGAATCAGCTGTAGATGATAAAATCCGCGGGCAAAAACAATAAAATGGGACGGCCTTGAAAATTCGGGCAGACTTCGGTGATATTGCTGAAGGATTGGAAAATCCTTAATGCTCGTGACAGAGATAGCCACAGGCCTTGAATTGTTTGTTTTAAGTGACCGGTGGTTGCCTTATCACTAGTCTGACACTGAGGTCCAAAATATAGACGGTTGCTGTTGTGACAGTGTGCGTGGGCTTCTAGCTGTAGTAGCGTTTTAACTTTGAAAGTTAGCTGTCCTGTTTTGATAGAAGATGCCATATTATTCGTTAATTTGGGGGTGTATTCATTGGTTTCTGCAATTTCATCAACATATCTTGCCATCAGATTACCGCGATATTTTAGCGTCATTCATGAAATATTTTCGCGCATGGAAACAAGATTATTTCCCACAGGAAAAAAGGTTTTTTGCACCTTGTATGGTACTCACTCGACTACAGTTTTGACGATATTACAAACTGGTTCAATAAAGGTCTAACAACACAAAGATTTATCACCCGCAGGTAATGCCCAGCTTACTCGAAAGCATCGGCGTCTTACGCGCTCAGTGTGTCCTGTCGATCACAACTGTGAACGGGATAACCACCGCCTGCCACAGTTATTTCTGCCTAAGAATTGTTTCCTTGGGTAGGCAAGAAGCGGTCGGCATAAACAATGTTCAGTTGACGACCGATCTACCCGTACGACCCGTCCCACTGAAAAAGGAGAGAGCCCAAGAGACGGGCGCACCTGATGGGTCTATCGTCCGTGAAGATTTACGATGCAGAATCGACCATTCTTATCGGCTGTAGCGCGTCTGAGGCTCATTGTGTTATGAACCACAAACTCAGGAGGAGCGTCAACCTCTCAATGAAAGATCCGACAGAATGCACCAGGGAATTGCATCTTTTATGATGGAAGTAACCTGACGGATATAGTCACCAGGCCGTGCAATGAATAGTCTGGCGACACCATAACATCTGAACCGTTCTTGTTACAGGTAGATCTCATAACGCTGTCGGTAGTGCAAAATTCCGTAAAGCAAGACGACAGGCACAATGAACCTTCCCCCATGGCGGATTGAGACAGTTAGGGAAAAATAATTATACATTAGCGTCAAGGAGGTTGTCTTGCTTACGCGATAGATGTCCACAGAACGAGACCATACGTCTGCAGTACAGTGCGGTCATTATCAATCAGACTGAAGAAGGTGGCATCTAAGAGATTCTTGAACACCAGCCTCAATCAAGTTGCCCAGAAAGTGGTGTCAACTACATCAGTCTGTGGTAAACCATAAATATTGGCCGAATAACCTACGGGCTTTGAATGCACGACCGGGTTTCAGGGTCACTGGCTAAATGACAGACTTTGTCGGCGGCCAAATATGACCGCCAACCTGGTAAGCGTGTTGCCTAGGTTTTGTACATAACATGCCATCGTTTCAGCAGACCTTGAGAAAATGTCCCTACAAGTGAGAATGTCCAGGAATGATTGTGATGCATCCCACCTCATTCGTTGTGTGGACGGCAATTTTGGCGTGCATCCTACGGTGTATCAGATGAATGCGCATCTATTCGGTGACAAATCCTCTCTATAAGCACCAACTTCTCCCTACCAGAAATGGCGGGCGATAACAGTTATCTTTTTATGACACGACAAACAGGGCAGTGAAGGGCAGTCACTGCGTCCACGAATGCCCCATGTCTCTGCGAGATTTTGATGTCACCAGACAGACCGCAGTAGCGACGATGGAGTCCGGAGAAATAAAGCGACATATTGGACGTTTGTGTCTTTTCGAATGAGGGATTGACGTGGACATGATGGGTGCCCTCGACACAGTGTGTACTGAGGATGCAAAGTTCGAGTATCAGGGGACGGTTTGTGCTCAACCACGCTATTCAAGGTCGAAAAATCGAGGAAGTCAAACAATGAAGGTCACGGAGATAAGTTCTAACTGCACTGTAGGGCCTAGGTTTGGCGCCGTGCTTTAAGCCGGGTATCCCTGTGGTTCGAGGTCCGCTGGCCGAGTAGCCTGTCATGCTTGGAACCAGAACTCAGTGAAACCTTTTTCCTACGCGCGAGTTGTGTTAGCGTTCGGATTTCCTGGCCTGGTATGTCGAATCCCGAGCTTTACTTGTGAAAATCTTACTCAACCCTTTCTCCTCCAGGTACTTACCTCTCTACATTTTATCTTTTCTCTCACTGAATGTTAACTGGACCTTAGCCCAAATGGTTTGTTCTAGCGAATAAATCTGGTAGTTGTGTTATCCTGATTCGCCTGTGCATATTTCGCATTTTAAAGCCCGGTTCGTTCCCGCTAATTTTGGGCCTCTTGACCAATCTGAAAAACGTTGTTGGGTATGAGTGGCACAATGTGTGGATAAAATTGACCCGTGGCTTGTTCAGTACCAAATGGTAATTCATTTTCAGAAGATCTACCGACGTCTTCGAGGTTATCTGAAAGTTTATCTGAAAGTACTCTGGCGCTGTGACTCAATAGTGCTTTGATTATTTGGAATCGTCATTTTATGGCCATGTGTTGCATTACGTAGCCGTGGAAGATCGCACACACACACACACTGAACACCGGGGATAACAGATGGTATTTCGAACATGCAGTACAGAAGGGATGAAAAACATGCCTCCCCACTGTCCCACTTGGAGTGTGGATAGACACAACCATCCGGTAACATACTCGAAGTAAAGTGATTTGTTGAAAAATATGCAGCTAGCTCATGGGCAGGAAGTCTTGGCGGAGCTTTTTCCCTTGATATTCTTGTACGAAAGTCAAGCGACCTCAGCAAAGTTAAAAAGAATGCAACAAAGTGAATGGAGTGGCCTTCAGAAGGTTCACCTTGACAAAATGGGATAGATTACCCATTTTTACCCAGTCCCGTTTGAAATGTAGATAGAAGCGATCATCTGATAGCGTGATGTGCAATCATTTTGGGTAGTGAAGTTTCGTAGACCGTTGTCTAACTGAAATACGGAAATGGGGATAGATCGCGCAGATAATTCTGGTCGCAACATGGTGCTGACGGTTAATCACTCTGATATTTAGTGTGAAATGCAATGCGGCCGCAGTGCAGTCGAGGACTACAACTTCTTTTTGTCCACTGAACCACGCAAAGTTGGGCGCTTCCGCGGGGTGGATATGCGTGTTCCACCACCAGAATTCCGATGAAAGCATTTGCACGGCGCAAAATAGATTATGAGGGTCAAAATGATACTTCTGTCGGAAATTCAAAACATTTTTCACATAAATTGAACACCACCCCCAATTGACCGCAGCCGTTGCATTCTCACAGATTTCCCAGTCGGTTCCCATCAGTCATCAAAACATTTTTATTAACCGAAGTCGAGATATGGGCTCTCACCGATTTTCCCATTGCAACAAAACTAGTGTACTGGATAAAATTCGTGTTGGTCCTGGAATGTACACCTTGATATTTCACAGAAATTCGGGGAATATCCTTTTACATCCAACTACCTGCGTTTAAGCCGATTCATAGCGATTCGTTTCAGCGCTTCTGAGAAATTTCCATGGGCCACAGAAATCAATGTGAATTTGGTTAGGGAAGCTGTTAATATATCGGTCCTCATGCGGGTTCACAACTCTACCTGTCCGAAAACCTTTTCTTCAAATGTGTGCATAACCCATATTTGGATAACAGTCAACATTCCGATGTTGGTGGTTTTTGTATTATATATAAATCATACGAGGCATTGGTCGGCAGGTTTTCTGTCGATCATTTCTAGAAGAAATAGACTCCATGCTATATTCCATTTCGAAGATGCAATTGAAAATATGAAATTTAGGATATTCGAACGGTTTATTCTTTGGTTAAAAAATACATATAGGACTCAAGTGTTTTATAAGCGTTTGGTTAAATCAGATGCTCAAGTGACGGAAGCTTGAAGTGACCGTGATTGTCACTGAGGTTAAGTGTTAAATGATTTATTGGTGTATAAAACACGAGAGGGGTAATAGCCAAAGCCGAGGGTTACGGCGTGTTTAGTGAGTTGACTTCACGTAGTTCCCGTTGCACAATTATCGTGAAGCGTTTTGCTAATCACGCTTCACCGTCGTTAGGATAAAAACCAGGTTGGCTGGTAGCTCTTCTGCTTTGGGACACAACCACAACATAGCTGCATTCCTGTGCGGTGTGCCCCCAGCAAATTTTTGGCTCACCCCAGGTCAAACTAGCGACTCCCGACATCTGTTTGAGTACAATACTCCAACTGCCGAGTCAAAGCATTACGTGGGTAACGATCATAGACATTTACACTACCGTCATCTATTGAAACCTCCGATAATAAGCAATCGGGGTTGTGTAAACTTGTGCAGAAAATCCGCCTCATATTCTGAATCACATGAAGGAAAATGGCACACCTCGTGCCATCAAAGTCACGGCTGGCGACATCCGATTCGGTTAGCCTGTCATAGTGATCGAAGACAAAGGACGCCTGTGCATAACTGTCACTGCAACTGGCTTGCGTTGCACCACTTGCAGTTCCACCCACACACCACATATCCAGTGTGAGCCCGAAGGGATAATACCGGAGGTGGGCCAGTGAAGTCTTTGTGTCCAGCCGACTAATGCTAGTTAGCCAGTTGATTGGCCAACACGGAAATGGAACCCATATCTCTCGACAACTAAACAGAGAGAGGATGTAATTACGAGATCTAAACCAAGAATGAAGATATGTGACGTGTAATACAATAAGCATTGCTGTATAGGAGTGCAGTTTAGTGCATCCCAGAGAATATAGGGACGAAAAGCAAAAGTCTCATTGAACTAGGAAAAGCCAGGCAGACCATTCATCACACAATACACCAACAGAGCCGAAGAAAAGAATGGATAGAAGACCGCAGGCACCCAGGTTTCTGAAAAGAGGAGCGGATTAATTGTCAACGACCAGGCTATTGGCAGGTACAGTCTATAACAGGGGTAGAATGGATACGCTTCTATGACCTACCTGAGCCTAACTTGTCGCCTCTTTGCCGACGGTGTACTATGAGTACTTTGGTGACATGCTGACCCCTAGTGGCTAGCGCATTTGCGGTCGCACATATTGCAACACCATATAGTCACGTTACTTTGCCTGCCGCACGCTTTCGTTCCCGGCCGCACACTAACCGCTCGTTGAACTTTCGGACGCCCGTCCTAGTTGTATTCCTTCAGGCCGTCCGGTTCAACGCCATTTCTTCCCAACATCTAAAATCAATGTTACAACGTGAAGGACCTACCTACCTCACCAAAGACAACAGTAATAGGCACGCGCATACATGCTTCGCACGGAATCGGCTAGTGCGTGTGTTCAGAGGATTTTTGATTTGGCAAACGTGGATGCTGCGCCACAAGTAGGTCCTCTGTCCATTCACGTTCGCCGTTTTGGCCCGAATCTATACCAGTTTCTGGCCGCAGACTGGATGGGTCATGGACGACCCGCGATGAATGCCTATGTTCGGATTGAAGAATGCACTTTCTCACGTCATTTATTTGAAACTTTTGATGTGGTGGATAAAGTGGCGGCCCAAATGCGAGCAGCACGAGTCGCCTTTGGGTGCAATATAGTTTCATGTTATTTCCGTGTTCTAAATGCCGTGAGACAACATGTAAGTCGGTGTAATTAATCTTATAGTCATAATTCAGACAAACTCATTTGAAAGTCGATAATTTTGACAACTTACAAGAGTGAGTGAACACTTTTGCCTAGTTATGGCCAAGGTTCAACAGAGGTGTTGGAGTAATTCGACAAACAGACTCGAGGTTAATGACTCACATTATGGTCATATATAGCCTATTTGGGCCATCCGTGCACAGTCAGATGTTGTTCGCCCCAGAAATAGGGCGAACAACCGTCTGGACAACGCAGATGGGTAACTGACGGAGTGCAATCACCCAAGGGGTCGATTATCCACGGCCATCCGTAAAATTTGATTACAAAGCAAGTGGCTGACGGGGAGCTTAAGGTGCAGTGCACCTACGATGTGACTGCCATCGTAAGGATGTCGTCGACCTCTACGTGGAGAATACACTCTCTCGGCTAACGACGTTTGCCAGCCACCTGGTGTAGAAGTATCTCGGTTGGCGTTCTCTCCTGCTGCATTTTAAACGACTGAACGAGTTCGAGGTAGTCGTACCTTATGTAATATCAACTGGTAAAGTCGAGTGAGCCATCAGGGTACACAGTGCTCAGTGAACATTAGTAATGGCACGTGTGAATGCAGTTCCTACTGGTCCATGTGGTCATCATGCATCCATATTCTATCCGTCTTCAAAAGTACTTCTATTCATGCGGTAGACCGCTGCTAACCTCAGAGGTTGGCAAAGCTACAGGATGTACATACCAGGACAGAAAGTCACATTTTCAAGGCTATCCTTTCTCCGTCCTGCGATGCGAATCAGCCGAAATTGGAAAAGAAATATCACGTGGGGTGCCTTGTGGATCCCGTCAATGTGACTGATTATTGGTGTGATCGCGACCAGCATTTGGAATACATGAATAATGCCAGTATACCGCACCGTCCCTTCTGCACTAAGCAGTTGCAAGCCCTTCACCGGGTGCGTTATGATTTTAATAACTGCAGTTGCCGTTACATCCATCTACAAAAATGTACCACCTCCGACATTGAAATCTGAAAAGAAACCCTATTTATCACCACTGATTGCTGAGAATCCGGTTACGTCTGAATATGAGCTTCGTGTTGTTCAACCACGCAAGCGAGTCCGAGTGGAAGTATTGTTAACTAGTGCCACGGACTCCACTGGTTTCAGTAAGTAATACCACACCTCCGATTTTACGTAGCGCCTACCGTTGGATATGCATACACAGCAAGAAGAGGACTTTCACTGAGGCGAAACTGAAAGCAGGGAGGCTGCGGTCAACCGATTGGAATACTGGAGATAGTGACGTGCATATAATAGATGCACTTCATAACTTAGGTTTTATTTTCAACACGCCTCGTGGGGTTGTGACTGAAGGGTGCACGTAGGTTGATTGTCCAACTTTCTGGAAATCATATGAGGCTCCATCTACAAGGGTTGTCATGTACCTTCAGAAGTTTACTAAATTCCTAGCTATTATGTTGTCAAACCAGCTGATGCCCGATTACATTGGGTAGTATCGTGGTCCTAGTTCCTAAGTTCATAAGCCCAAGGTTTCCCCATCCTCATGTTAACGTGAATCGGAAGTCGCAGTGAGAAGACGATGGATCTGCGAACAGACTTTATTTATTGACTTACTCACTGTCCACAAACGGACTTCAACGCAATAATTAGAGGCGCTAAGGTGTTGGACCTGGGAGGGCTTTGGGCACAACCGCACGACAGCCGCCAGAGAGGACGAATATCACCGGAAACTCCAGTCGACCTTCAGAATTCGAACAACTGTCACAGTGGTTGGGCGGCGTTCCCAACGGTAATAGCTAAAACATCGTTATCCTAATGAATGTCGCCTACAGTAGTAGAGATGGTGCGGATTCATTACGCAGCTACGAGTAAAACTGCGATACCTACGCCAACACACTAACTTTCGTGCCAGTGTTTTGTAGTAAATTCACATTCACAAGGTAATGTGAACCGGCGCGGTGGTACCGAAAAAGCAACTATCACGTCGCAGGGAATCAAGGATTTTGGGAACGTCATTGTAATTTCAACGAAACAGTAGTTAAGGCTAACAGATCACTCCCACTTAGGCTCAGATCATGTGTGCGAATCATCAGCTGCAGTCATACCCACTCGTTTACGGTGCCGATAAATATCCGTCGTTTCCAGCTGCAAGTGGTGACGATCATACAACCTTACACTTACGTCCACCGTTGGCGCCTATTTCACGTATTACCGAACGCAGAAATGAACGGAAAGTGATCCACGACTTATACTATGCATGTTCATTATTCATTCATTGTTAACTCTTATCAACAAAAGTTGCAAATTCCAACTGTCTGGTCAACATGGGGGTCAGTTTCCTTTCATACCTGGAAAAAAGTAATTTGGACGGTCGAATTTTCTGATCAGTTGTTGGATAAATCCGTCGGCAGATTAATTAATACTGTAATTTGCGTACATGTAAACGGAAAATAGTTGTGAATATTCCGATAGAGAAGTGTGTTTACACAGGAAAAGAGCAACGTAAATGCGTTGATTTGTATGGTGACCATTGTATACGTTTATCTATATGAACATACATGTTCATATCCAATTATTTCGACTTAAGTCCACGTAATTATGGGTAGATGTGTATATTTATTACCTGACCATTTTTACTTCTTGGTTCGTAAGCATATATGTGTGTTTACAGAAGCCTTTTCGCATTTTAATACACATCACTCCACATGTGTGGGCTGACAAGCGAGCAAACGTCTATGCATTTTCGAATGTGCCTTCATAGTACGTGTCACTGAGTTAAGTGCGAACACTATTTTGGGAGACAAACTAAGGTATGTCGTATCTTATATATTTTTTGGCAAGTTAAATTGTATCATTTTGAATAAACTCGATGTAACTTCTATTCCACTGAATTTTCAGAAACTATTGCACGAAAGGAAGCCGACTATCTGTCAACATATTTAACCATGGAATTACCGCCATTTCTCAGCGCCCATGATAAAAACATGTTACTCACTAGAACGAAATTCTTTCCAACGACAAAGTAAACATACTTCATGATTCCCATAACATTCCGTCTCCTACCATTCAGAGTATAATAAAACTTGCTTATTAATGTCCTATCGACGTGACTATTTAGTACCTGGATAGTTTCCAGCTCAAGGAAGGTTTGCAATCTCTACCGAGAGGATTTTGAATGTAAGAAGACGAAGGATCGGCGATAAGGGGACAGGTGGAGGTGGGGAGCATGGTTACTGGTTTCGTCTAAAACACATAGCAATCGTCAAAAACTGAACACAAACAGCTACTCCCCCAATTGAAACACAAATTTTACGGAAGTGAACATTTATTTACCCAATTTTCTCAAAAGCGGAGGTGACCTGATCCACAGGCTTCCGATTTTGAGATGAAAATTCGGCCGGCTGGATGCAGACAGCCTTTTCTCACTATGCGTCTGAGTCAGAGGATGCCCTTCCAGAATACGTAAAATGTGCCTCCCTGTTTTTGACTTCTAAGGTTCGGCGTGAGCGCCATTTTCTGTCTTAGCTCAGATAGTGCACCTGTTTTCATTCCTCGACATTATCGCGTTCAGTTTTAGTTCCACTCATCGTAATACGAAACTTCCAGAGGTTACTGTTTCCTAGTTCCTTAGCCCACCCGTCCATCCATCCAGTAACCCGCCCTGGTCGATGTAGTTGCAAAGATTCACGTCTGACAGTTGTGCTACGCATAGCCCGGAAACGATTCCTCGAGTTCACAACAAGATCGGGCCCAAATATTTCTACCATGCTAATACAGGGGTGCATTAATGTGAGCAAACTCCAGTCGTTTACTGCGATATTCTCGTTCGACAAAATCACTTGGTTCTGAACGGAGCCAGCAGGGTGAAATGTGAACAGTCACGCGAGTAGACCGGGCGATTATTAGCTACCCAAGCCAAAATCGCCCAATGGTAACTCAGTTCCATGAGGCACAAATGCGTTCATTAGGGTGTGGGGTTGAACGTAAGGCTGGTGAGGGGAATAGAGAGTATGAACAGGAGATGTCGATTTTCCCAGTTCGTAGACCAGCACATTTACAGCAGTACAATCCTTTCGATACTGCTACTTAAACAGTGCACCAGGTGACGGGTAACTGTATTCAAGTCCTCCCCCGCAAGACGGGGAAGTAGGTTATCCACAGGTCGAGAACCTCCTGGATGTGTAACAAGCCTATTTGATCTACTTAAAATACGAGAATTAGATGAACACAGTAATCTCAGGAAGTTTTCTGGTTCACAAGATTAGCGTCATCACCAAAAGTGTTGGATAGAAGTGAACGATGGATAACTCTCACTAGGAGTCTGTTTTATCCACGCATTGGTAACGTAACTGACAAACCAATGGTCCCAGCTTCCGTTGCCTCGTATATTCGTCAGCTAACGGTGCAACGTAGAAACACCAAGAAAGCGTTCTCCTGAAGTCAGGGTTCTGCTTGTTGCCTCGTAAAATAAGCCAACGCGAAAAAACGTGTTTCAACTCCCCAGTAAGACATATAGGTAGCGCCAAAACTCAAGCTTTTTCTCTGCGATTGGCCGACGCAAGGATATAATATAACTCCTTAACCCTGACCGAGTCATTCAGGGAGTACTACTGGGCAGTTTATAACATTGCACTGACGAGATGGCACTTAATTCTACCGCTACAGAACTTCAGGCGACCACTCGTTACCGCTGCATTTTCTACAAAAATATGTTGAAGACCTTTTGCTCGGGGTTAATTCACACAGTGCAATGGGCCCTGATAAGATCCGTCCCAGACTTCTCAAATAAGCAGCTGCTGGCCTGGTATAACCCTGTTATAGGCTGTTTAAACAGGCATTTCGGATTGGCCTTCTTACTATTGCGTGAAAAGAGGTAACGGCCACACCCATATTCAGAACAAGCGACCGGCACTATCCAGCTAGCTATCGGCCAGTCAGCTTCATCTGCATTCTATGAAAGCTACTAGAGCGCCCATTGAAGAGTGCAATCCTCAACCATTTCTCATCTAACCGTCTTTTTCGTTCTACCCAGTATGGCTTTCTTCCTGTATGCTCGTGCATAATAAACCTGTTTAGTTCCATCGACAGTCGAATGAACGCCATAGAAAATGGTCTCGTCTCAGGTACTGTCTTCTTTGATTTCTCCAAGGCTTTTCACCGTAGCCTGCACGGCCCCGTGGACACATACTGGAAGTTCAGGGAATTCATGGAAAACTTCTTCGCTGGATTGCCTCTTTTCTTGATAGTGGGACTGTTAGAGTTAGAACAGGATCAGACCTTTCGTCTCCCCCTTTCATTTCTACGGGAGTTCCCCAAGGATCAGTGCTGGTCTCTTGTTACTCCTCGTATACAGTAACGACCTTCCGACGACCTAAAAATCCACAATACCACTGATCCTAGTGCACTAAATATTGACCTTGACACGAAGAAGAACTAATCAGACGATCGGAGTCTCTCACTAAATGTCAATAAGTGTGCTCACATGTCACTCGGTGGAGATTATGGCTATGCCTTCGTGATTCACGGTGAGTTCGGCCAAGTGAATATCATGAAGATCGATCTCGAGAAAGATCTGAGTATTTGGCCATCGCCTAGCTTGTCCTTCGAGCATCACCATGAGATGGCGGCAAAAAATGGATTTGCCACTCCTAAGGTGATTAAGCGCAGCTTCACCCCCTCCATAGACAAGAAAGTGTTTCAAACGCTTTACGGGGTTTACATACGGTCGCTTCTGGAGCATGCTAATCGGGCCGTGTACACTGGCTTGAGGAAAGATATTAATTATTGAGCGTGCCCGGCACGCGGCTACCAAACTAATGGCGTACGAGCCTCGGATTAAAATTCCTTATTTTTGTCTACTGGAATTTCGGCGACTCATCGGTAGACGAATTCTCACACACTTCTTCAGATTTGGTTTTGTGGAACATTTCTTCTCTGTAGCGAACGATGACGGTCGGTGAGGACATAACTGGGTGCCTTTCAAGTTTCGTCCTCGGACTCCCTCTAGGCAGCATTTCATTTCTTGGATGGTTATTAACCTGTGGAACAGCCTTCCTTCGGAGGTCATTACCAGTGCTTCTAGAGATTGTTTCAGAGAATTGCTTGACTCTCATCTACCTAAAATTTCGTTATGCAAGTAACCCTAATTTGTTCGTGGTATTTACTGCATGAAGCGCCTATAATAAATAATATTTTGATAGTCACATTCATCTGTACATTTTCGATGATTTTGGTTTTGTACCTACTTTTGTTTTAGTCAAGCTACCCATTTTGTAACATCCGGCCTGGGGCTAAAATCACAACTCGCTCTGTGTCTCGCTAGCTTGACATGTCTCTTTGTGCTCTCTATTTTCCAGGGTCGGTTATAGTACACGGGGTCAACGCGCTGAGATTTAGCTTTTCATTGTCGACCGATTGTCGATAGTGATCACTGACGGTTTCATTTTTGTTGGATCAGTTCCAACAATTGGTGAGCCAGATATTAATTTGAACACGTGGTTACACTTTGCCGTTTTTCGGTGAGTCCGTTCCGTATCGTTATTTTGCCTTGTACTGCCGAAAAGATTTTCTTTTTTCGTTATATATTTTGTTTCTATTATTTTAATATCACCGATTTAATTATATATCAATGTGTAAACGTTACTTGTCATACCCATGTCAGCTAACGATTCTAAGCCGCCCGAGTACCCTCAAGGTAGCCATATCACTGGCAGTCCCCCCGTTCTTAGAGATGGACCCGATCTTATGGTTCGTCACCTAGAGGCAGAATTCTACAATAACCGAGTCTCTTCTGACCGGGCTGAATTCAGCCAGTTAGTATCTCGTTTGCCGAAGGAGGTCACGACACAGCTCCGAGATGTGTTAGTGAGATAACCCACAGAGAACAGCTACAAAACCCTTAAGGAAGCTGTAATAAAGCGAGTCACCCCATCGGAAAAGACTCGTCTGCAACAGCTATTTAGCGAGCTAAAGCTGGGCGACAAGCGCCCCACGACCCTACTTCGGGAGATGCTACAATTACTAGGCACGTCGCATATAGACGAGCCTCTCCTGCGCAAACTATGGATACAGAGACTACCGGAGACGGTGCATGCGATCGTATCTA
>QNGE01000053.1:0-55322 GCA_008508345.1 Paragonimus westermani | reverse complement strand
TCACATGTAATCTATCAGTTCACTTGCAGTTGCGGTGACATCTATATCGGCAGAACAGATCGATGCCTACGACAAAGAATGGCTGAACATATGCCTAGGTGGTTGATACGCGCCATGACGCAACGGACATTGGCAACAGAACGACTGAGACGAAATCCGACCTCATCCATCACAAAGCACATCATGG
The DNA here is from genome assembly GCA_008508345.1 of Paragonimus westermani. Taxonomy (NCBI): domain Eukaryota; kingdom Metazoa; phylum Platyhelminthes; class Trematoda; order Plagiorchiida; family Troglotrematidae; genus Paragonimus; species Paragonimus westermani. The sequence goes on along the minus strand of QNGE01000053.1, from coordinate 55,135 downwards.
AAACAGGTCACGTTGTTGACCCGGCCAACTCGTTTCAAGTTCTGTTACGTAATAAGAACCTCAAGTTGCTTGCTTTCTCCGAGGCGATGTTGAACAATACTCACCGTCCGGCTTTGTGTGTGCATAAACTGTTGACTCACGCAGTTTGTCTGCTCTGGAACTGACGACAGTCTTTGTTTCATGTAAACTCAATGGTTGAATGTTTTTTATTGTGTTGCTAACCCCATGTCCTATATATTCTAATGTTTTACGTTCGTGACTGAAGAGTGGAAACAAAATGTTAACATCTCGCGATGTATGTCTTCTATCCCTATTGGTGAACTGGATCAAGGTAACACAGTGTTTTAAATGTTTGCATCTCAGTGTGGACCACTTGAGCCCATGTACATCTTTTCACTGTCTACGTTTTCTAGCTGACATATTATTGTCGAATATGTTGACGGTTATGTTTCTAAGGCTTATTATAACACATGGGTGTCTTCCAACTCTCTACTATGACTGGGTTGATCTTCAGCTATTCTTCGCTACGTCATCTGGCAAAGTTTCGGTGTTAACAACGACACTGATGCTTAATTGTCATATATCCTTAAAAGGAAGAACCTAACGACTTTAATTCCTAAACCCGAACATGTAACCTCAAGAGTCTGTACCTTGCATAAAGACAACCAAGGTGATACCTGTAAGTCACTTTCCTTGTGATATTACCTTGCTCGCCCCATCAATTACGTTTACTTCACAGACAACTTAATTAACTGATGACAATATTCGTGTCGCTGTACACTAACACTTGCAACATACGCGGCCTTCAGGGTTAACTTGACAATAACCGTTTCATTCCTGCACACCAATTCGTCATATATGCATGCATATGTGTGTTTGTGTATCAGTAGTGCCTTCCATTTTTGCAGCTCTGATATTTCCGTTGTACCTATCGGCCTCGTGCTGTCACTGTCTGTTTAAATTAACTAGTTTTGTTGACTCATCTTCTGGTCTGATCTAGCTCATTTAGTAGCCTTCTCTCCAACCATACATTCATCATTTTGCCTGAACTGTTCACTGTGCCCTGCTCTTTTTTTAGACTAAGTGTTCAACCAAATGGATTCCTTACTTCTATCAACTGTTGTAACTTTCAAAATGACAATTCGATACGATATGTAATTGTGTTTACTGGTTTTTGCTCCTCACAATTTAGGCTGTGTTGTTCTCTTTGAAATCTTACAGTTTTGAGTTATTTCTAATTGTGTGTACATTCCCCAAGGCGGCTCTTGAAATTGAGCATGTTTCGCCCCATTCGGGAACACTGCTTCAGGTTTAACTCATGAAAACCTATCTTATATCAGCTTCTGCCTTATCCGCATTTAGTGTGAAGCATTCAAATGAGCTCCTGCTGCTAGTAAACCTTATGTATGGGATAGTAATATCTAGTTTGCTAAAGACGATGGAAGTGGCTTTGATCGATTTAAAAGGGTCTTTGGACATTGGGTGTGACTGAGTGGAAGTCTCTAACAGTTCTGCGGTAATGATGACGTCGACTGTTTGTCATTTGGTCATGAGTTCGGATCCCAACAGTCTTGATTTGAGCAAATAAACTATATCCACCCTGCATGTCACACTCGTTAGGTGTTTAAACCTAAACGCGTGTGCGTTTTATTCCACAACTCCATTGTTGTACTGTCGAGGTGTTTCGTTTGAATCCAAGATATTTTAGACCAAAAAATTGTTGGTTAGCTGACCGTTCACTTGGCGTGCGTTTATGATGCTATTCTAATGTTGAGACTGAACAACCCCTAACCGTGATTTCTGTTTCAATCGGATTTGGGGAGCAAATGGTCGGGAGTTATAACGTCACTCTAATGATCGGTCCACTGATAAACCGGAAACGTCAGACACGAATTGTTTAAGGCTAGTCATAGCGTTTCACCGTTCTGGCTTCGTACGAAAGGTATACAGTTCGAAGTCGCCTTTGTAATCGTACACCTAATGGTGCCTAGGTCAATTATACACGATTAGGATTCATTAGGCGATTTCGTTGATTGTCAGCAGCGTTACAGATCCATTGAAGTGTCACTGTCGTTTCATTTCTGATGGTCACTATCAGCCGTCCTCTCAAAATGAATTCCTCAATAAAACGGTATTCCACTAAGTCGTACTGGTTTCTGAAGATATGTTGGCCCGATTTATCTAGCAGCTTACGTTTTTCTCCTCTTTAAAACTTCACCACTCTTTTGAACAAACACCTTCCATAACTTGTTGAATTCACTACTTAAGTAGCCGGGAACCGGCGGGTGTACTGATGTCAAATGCCTGGTTTCGAACAAAGCTCCTTATTCATCGTATACCGTTCGGTGAAATGACCCGCTCCTAAAACTTCACAGTGCTTCGTCTGTACGTAGTTCGAAGTATTGCTCGACAGTCCAGAACATGTGCATATTGATTAGGTTGTGTTCTGTATGCCATTGAGGTGCATTTTGAAAGTAAAGTATTGTTATCTCCGTTCGATTTTGAAGAACGCCGAGCTGGCTAAGAACAATATTTGGTTCGTTCTCGTCGGTTACATACAGGTAACAATAACCGAACAGACTTGCACCTGACGGGTAGGAGAAAAATATGTTAATGTATCTAATCGACACAGTCTCTAGAGGCATAGAGGACACACTGTGAATTAGACAAGATTCAACTGTACAAAATCACAACTTCGGCTGAATTCGAACCAGCAACGGAAACAGCATGCTCAAACACGTCAAACGCACTGTCAGCTGAGTTACGAAGCCACGCCGGGAGCTCGGAAATTTCACATTTGGACTCCGTTACTCACTGGTCTAATGCGGAATCTACCAAATAATCCGGGGAGCTGACTGCCTTGACAAGATCACGCAAACAGTTCATGTTGGGATACACGAACACCATTGTTTGTGTCACTAGTTCGAATCCACCCGAAGCTACGATTTTTCCCAAATACGTCTCAAAAATTGTTTTATTTCAACGTCGCCTACCATGTGGCCAGTAGTAGATTCCCTTCAGTTGAAATGCATCAGGGTAGTCATGCTAATCCCTACTGAAATGTTGTTAATCCCGTAGATAAGGCTCAACACTAGGTATTCGGTTGCTTGTCAAACTTGCCAGTTGAGTCACAAACGTTTCAGCACCAAACGAAACGATATCAGCAATGTATAAAAGTTTCAACATTAAGCAACGCTCAATGAACACTCGAACCATCAACCCGAGTTGCCGTGTCTAACACTATTTCTAATAATCGCAGGGATTCAGCGCCGCCTAAATTGACGTAAGTTTTCGATGTTTTTTCCTCGTCCTCGAATATGTGTCCATTTGAGAAGTGTTCTGTTCATTCATATAATCGGTGGCCCTCTATAAGACTTTGAAGATATAACACCGCTTAGCTCTCGGATAAACATCATGCTTCAAGCAGGCAAAACAACATCTCTGTTCCATTCGCATATTTTTGCACTACGCGTACAATTGAGTTTATGAACCGGTATTCTAGCCCACAATGCGACAAATTTTTCACCTAATTCTTCTGTGCATTTCTGCATGGTCCTGTCCTTTTGACTAGCACTTCTTGTCATAGACTTTCGTCATTTATCGCCCGCTGGACTGATTTCGCTTAGTAATGGGTCGTTCGGTTCCTCGTGTTGTTCACCTGTTGTGGGTTCCAACCATATCTCATAGCCACATTCAGCTATTCTACTGAATGTCAGGGTGGTGTCTCCGACTTGGTCGCTCGTTATATTGGCGACTACTGTCCCGAGTAGCACACCCCAATGGGCTCGCGTGAAGCTGGATGGAGCTAACCGAAGGAAACTTCTCAAGATCTGTCCTGCAATTTCACTTATGCCCCATCCTTAACCTAAGCACGAGGTCCTGGCTATTCGCCCTCCCCTGTGACCCAAAATACCCACCGCTGCTTAATAACTTTCACCATACATCTTTCGATTAAATAAATGAGCGCACCGTTACAGGGGAAAGCAATGATGTACAATGATTACCGGTGTACTTGAAAATCGGTACACAGTTAATTATTCTTCGGTACTGATTTCGCTGATAATCCCACTCACATTCATGATGCATAATTCTCATTTACTTATTTCCGTGCATTTCTTCCGAGGAAATCGGCAAGGTGAATGAAAGAATAGTGTAATTTTTGTGCAAAATCGTTACGTACGAAAAAATCCACATAACTGGCGATTGATTCACGCACAGGCGCTTATTAATTAGCGAATGTTCTAGAAAACCTTCGACTTACAGCAACAGTCAAGTTTGAAACAACGCTGAATAATATGAGTTAATGGGAGAACAAGTGCTCCTAACGTAACAACATTTTATACAGGTGAATAGTAGTACATAATTTTGACTTGTAACAGAAGCCCAGATGAAAAATAACATCAGGATAATTCAAAAATCAATTATGTCAGTATATTTACTCTTTGATATTACTTAGCAAAATGTCCGAAATAATCCAATTAAATTACTGATGGGTGGTCGAGGCTTTGGTATATTTTCAAGTTGACCATCACTCACATTTGATCGCAGCGTTCGCATTCAGATAGACTATCCAGCCATCCTCTTTCGAAAAGATACACTAGACTCGAATCTCGCTCTCATTAGAGCTCATCAGTAGTGCATATCCTTTTCACGGCCGGGATTTGCACTATTTGGCAAGGGTATACACTAATGAGAGCGAAACTCGAGTCCAGTGTTTCTTTTCGAAGGAAGCTCGCTGGGAAGTCTGTCTGAATGCGAATGCCGCGTTCACACGTGAGTGATGTTCAACTTGAAAACAATCCAATTAAATTTAAAAATTAGAGTCAGGAGCGCTATTCTGCACGATTTATGCCATCACCGATTTCGCTACATCTTTACGAGTGCTTGCTAAAAACTGTCAAATTTTATCACATTAAAACCAAACCGTAAAGCAAAAATGCAACGAAAATTCAATCGTGCGAACAGCTGTTTTCGGTAATTCTCATCGGGCTTTTACAATTCATAGGGTACATGCGTTTTATGTATGAAAAATTGAAGCAAGTCAAATGGGCCATTAAGATTATAGACTCATTTACTTGCTCTAATTTTTCAAACTTATAAGACATGTGTACCGTAGGTAATTGTAAAAGCCCGATGAGAATGACCTTGGGAATCTGGAAACGACTGAAATGTCACTCGTCTGTTAGTGCACAGACCCTACCATTATTAGGGTAATGAGAAGGAGATAAACTGATGTGCTCAGACAACAATAAATTCGTGAATACTGTTTTTAATGACACTTTCACACTTTATTGTATTGTACCGACCTTGTTCTAGACTTGTACACTGCATAAATGACGTTTTTACTCTTGGCCACTCCGGACAATGGGACCATGTTGATTTGGTCGTTTTATGACAATAGTTTGCATTACTATCGTTTTGTAAGTAGGCACATGTTAACGTCCAACTAAAGTTATGTACCGATCGTCTGGTCGCTTGCCTCAGAGCAGTTCATTGATCAGGTGTTCTCAACAAGACATGTCACTGATTTACCTTGCTAGGTAGACCTATTTGTGTGTAGGTAGACTTCACAACTCCACGCTCAAAACTATACGCTGAAAAACTTACGCATTGATGATGTCACCTCGCTTGGTGATGAAACGTTTGCAACCTAAATGCCAAGCTCGGCAAACATACCAAGGCTATCAACCCGAGCTGCGAACAATGCCACCACTGTTCCAAACCATCTGATCCTGTCAATTATGTCTGTTTGCTGAAATATATCCTCATCTTCATGTGAGAACATGACTTTCTCTTCACAACATCCAAGTTTGAATAGATTGTTACTGATACAAGAAAAGTCTGTCTAGTCTATTTAGTTCTGTCAGTTAAGAAGATTGTCCTCTTATCCCCCGGTCCAACTACTCAGAAACCCGGTTGGTAGTCAAATCGTCGTTGCTACGTCTACGGTAGACATCTACTCATATATATTTATTCTTATGTGGTTAGTTGTGTGGCTGGCTTTCATCCATTGTATTCAGAAAGTTGATCAGTACACACAAACAACTGTGGCTAAACGTTTGCTTACAGTAATTCAGTTTTCCTTATTATGAGGCCAGCGGTCAGTTCGGTTGCCTCCTGAAAGTTTGAACGGAGACCAGATTCCCGCTATGACATTGGTATGCACTATTGGTAAGCTCCTCTAAATGTGAGTCGGATACTTACTTTCAAACAGCTTGACTGAAAATCCTACCTGAACAAGAAGGCTACAATCAAATGTGAAGGTTATTTAATTTGAAGTAAGTCTACTATATCTGCGGCTTATATGAGAAGCTTCGGTTTAGCTGTCCTTTTGAAAAGGCAACCATAATCTTTGTTCGAACTGATTTCACTACATCTTTTCAAGTGCATACCGCAGACATGGAAATTACAAAGTGGGCATAAAGTCATCTCTTACGGACAGTATTCTGTTTAGGTATTTAAACAATCTACGAGCACTACCAAGAGGGGTTAATTTGATAAACAAAACGGCGGCCTCAACAGTTTAATGGCAGTTGACTTGATAAAGTGAAATATGCGTTTTTTTTCAATGCGTTAGTGTGACTGAGAATGTCGACGGATTACTGATATCGTGGTTTTTCTTCGGGTGCCTATCGTTTTCACTGCTGCCTACAAATCTATGTGAAATAACCAATAAATTTGCAGAACCTGTCTGTTTCCCACTCTATCAAGATTACCCAAAACGGGTAGCAACTCACTGACTTGCATCGAACACAACCATTTAGTCATGCCTTGCTATTCATACACTTATTGTTTTGAGATAATGCCTGAATAATTTCATCAATGAACCGAACTGGTTACGAGTATCTATTTCCTTCCTTGGCCACAATTACGATCTCGTTTCTGCTTCAATAGAATGGTTAGGTCTCCGGTCCAAGAATTCTCCCGTGTCATGAAATGATTAGTTTATCCATCTGATAATCTAAACAGCCCTACCTCCCCGATACATTTCTCAACCCTATACCTTTATTTGATAGTGTCCATTCATTCTCTTTTCGGTCCCTCTTCCGTGTTCACAGTATGACTCATTATTGTTTGCCAACTTCTGATTGGTTCTTTGTCCTCTTTGTGGTCGTGACATCCTGCTGGTTCTGAAGACTCAGCTCCCTCTCAAACCGAATCTGTGGATGCTACAGCTGCCAGTTCTATTGATTGTTCCCTACCCCATTGGCTTAGCTTGCCCAGATGTGTGCTAGTGGGAGTGACCAGACAGCTTTCCTCCACCCGACCACCATTTCAGTCACTCCGAGTGCCTAATTGGCCTACTGGCAATTGCGTTAGGGGTCACCGATGTGGCTATCAATCTAGAGTGCATGGGTAGTCAGTCATACAAACACGTCACGTCGGTTCATACGGAAGTGCAAGCCAGACGACCTCCTGTCTGATTACATTTCACAGTCCATTAAGATTGGTTAGGCTCAGCCCTGAAACGAAAGCGATCAATGAATCTCTGAGGCATAGTGATGACGCTATTTGGAGCCTGAATTGTTTGATCTGCAACAACCAGTTTCGGTTTCCTTATGCTCACCTTGTCTGAGGTCAACTGAACTGATACCACCACACCAGACCCCAGACGGTACGGTCTATTCAATCCTGAGCTTTCTAGGAAATGAGCGTGTAGTTTTGGTTCTGTCAGTAATATTAGAGTACTCTTCTTTTTTTCTGCTTATTTGGGCATCACTCGCAATGGATTGCAACTTCCATATACCCATAGACTTTTCAGTCAAACCCCTGTAGGAAAAGTTTTACTTAAGTGTAAGTTGTTCATGCCGTCAAATGAGGACCTTCGCGTTGTTGCATCAGTCGTAATTGTGGTAAACGTTGTGAGTTTTCAAAGCACAGGATGCGGACCGAATGTTTATAAGTCCAAAGAAATGAGCTTAAAGATGTTTTTAAATGTTTCACTGTGGTAAATAATTTGTTGCGGCACTCTGTCAGGTGACTGGTTACACATCCTTATTGAACCGTCTATAACTCTGGGAACTTTGCGCAGTCACCTATCTGAATGCAAAGGTTACGATCGAATATGAGTGATTTTCAACTTGAAATTAAACGAATACCCGACTACTCATCAATAATCTAAAATATCGTTTAGCAGGTTTGATGAGAGCAGTGATTTCGACCTATCTCGGCAGTCCTAATCGCTGGCTTATCGATTAGAGTTACCAGGACAGTTACTGCATCTCCTCTGGATACGATCGGACAACCTGACCATTACTTGCAAGTGAAAGTGGTCGAGCGTTCAGATATGGTACTTCGATCGTGCAGAAACCGAGGTCAATGACGCAGTGGTCAACACGATTGCCGTATGAAAGCGTGGCCGGAGTTTTGATTTCGACCGTGGCGAGGATATGTACTACTGACGAGTTCTAGTGAGAGCCAAACTCGAGTCTAGTGCTTCTTTTTCGAAGAACGCTGGCTGGAAAGTCTGTCTGAACGCGAAGGTTGCGATCGAACGTGAGTGATGTTCAAACTGAAATACATTCAAATAAAGATCTGATGGAAACGAAAGTGCCAGCAGAATGGTTGGGTGAATGGAGTTCAAATGAGGTACGTCGTCTTGGCTCGGTGGCTCAGTTTGGTTGATGTGTGCTTTAGTTGTCGCTGATCCAAAGTCCGGAATGTCTACATCTGGGTGGCTACATAACCATGAAATGTGCATCACAAATCTCGCTTGGGCTTGCACGCTTACAGCTTCGTACTGCGTCTATTGAGTGTGGAACCAAAAGAGTGTCAACGTTCATAATGTTATCACGCGGGAGAGGACATCAATCTGTGTGAGATCACCGCTGGTAACTTCGTGGCCCATCCATCTTGGTTGCATTCCGAGATCAATTTCTAACGCCCCGGTTGCTTGAACGCATTAGAACTACGCGATACCATCAGTGAGCGAGTAAATGGCAACGAAATCTCTGTCCCTTAAGTACCGTAAGTAGACAGCAAAGGTTGCTACACTTTAGTCTCTTAATTACGCGGTCTCTGATTGCTTTGACTTTGAACAGGGTTGCCATATACCGTACATCTGGTTGTCCCATTTGTAGCCATTTGTGCCCATTACCTCCAAACGTGTGCTGTTCTTCTGAACTGCCCAATTTCTGCTTGCAGGTGTATGTTTGTGTGTCTGAACGTCCAAAGCACTCACTTTCTTCATGCCCAGATGTGTGTTCTTCCAAGCAATTCCATCTGCACATCTGTGGCTGTCCTTGATTGGCACACATCGATGTATGTTTCTGTTTTATTGTAAAACCACTGCCTATTCGTTTCGGTTGTTTGCCTTTCTCTTCACCGTTTGGATGATACAGTTATCAGCCCGCAATTCACACCCATCAGGATGAGTGGAGAGTGAGTTCGCCCAATGACCTTGTCAGACCGTCTAAATCTATTGGACCGTCATTATTTTTTGCCAAAATACTGCAGAAACTTTGACCATTATCTTTGTTCATGTCCTCGTTTCTAGTTTGCTCTGTTCAATCGTGTCCGTTATTTATACGGTACTATATTTCCATATGAGTTTTCAGTTTATGATACATCTGGAACCACAGAAATCAAGCTCATAACTTACACATCAAATGGTACTAACTACTATATGACATACGAAGAAATACTATGAAATTACCCAACAACAATTGGACTCCATCTTGCGACCGATTGTCACGTCATTACCACTGAGTTGCCATGAGATCGTTCAGATTCAATCAAAAAGGTGCGTTTATCATTTTTGAAGTTTGAATTATTTTGTGTAGGACATTTCCCTATACAGTTCTGATCAGGTGTTAATTCGATTTATCAAAGCTCTTGCGTAATGTGAATATGTAATACTTACACTGTACTCACTCCAGAGGCGAGTGCTCTGCACAAAATTGGTCATTAGTACATGATTACGGAGAAGGCACCGTATGCTAACGAGTATCAACCGGGTTACTTCTTACACGCTTTTGTTGCTTTCGTCCTATTCGGTTTCCGGTTTTTCACATGACAATTGGTGGGATGAACATGTGAGTCATGGTGAGACATGACTGATGTGCTACTTGCAAGCCCTCACTCCCGCCTTCATTTTATCAACCATAACACTGTTTTGTTTCGGAACACTAACATATCATACGCGTCCTCTCCAACAGGATAATGGCCACTGCCACGTGAGCGCTACTCAACAATAACAGCTGCCACAGAACTAACGAAGCTCGCGTGAGAGGTTAAATGTGGCACGGTATCCAGCGTTTGGATTAGTTTAATATATACAATCCAAAGTGAACGAACTGTTCCAAACCCTGTCTGGCTATCATACGTATCGGTATGTATGTGTGCCCGTTTACTTCACAGAGCCAACGATTCCCCACTAAAATGGACAGGTTGGTTAGTGTGATTCAGTAGAGAATGCAGTTGCCTACCCCGTGAGACAAGATGAATGGTCTACATGTGTGCGTGCCTCCGTGCACGACGGTTTAATAGACTTGGTTGCCAACACGTTTGAGGGTCGTTACTCATTTCTTCTGTCCAGCTGGAGTGATTATAAAACTTTATGCGGTTTAACACGGCTCATCACTGCCTTTGTATATCGCCACACAATCCTATCTCTACACAATCGAACATCCTGTTGGTGTTCCGATTCCCCCCACCCTCACTTATTATGACACGTTGGTGTCGTTACGGTGTCATTTGTAGACTGATCCACTTGACTAACTGCATCGGAGGTACAATACAGTACTTTGTTGTCAACTGAGCACCTGTTTGGGGCTCAGACCATAGTTGTCAACCTCCAAGCACCTAAACACACCCGGCGTTGATTTACCGCTAGCTCTTCAGTGATCCATGAAATCGCTGCTGTTGCCACCGCCTCAGCGAAGTTGTTGAAAACATCGAGCTCTATCGTGGTTCTGAATGTTTATTCCATAATACACAGTGATGCAACAGCTGTCTTGTTTCTGCTTAAATCTGGCTTCTTTGTGTTTGTAACATCCATGCTTGTGATGTTCAAGACCTGTTAGTGACTGTTAACGTGGTTCTTTTCAGAACACATTTCCGCTAACACTAACCTTTACTGCGTGTACTGTTCGGTAGAAGGTGCCACAACGCCGACCAACAAATTACCAATCACGAGTTTGAACCCTAGCCCATGCCATCATGTTTAAACGCTGGTACTGCACTTGGGCTGGTTTATGTTTGATGTTGCTGCACACACGTTTCAGATTAACATGATCAATGTACAAGTGCCACTTCTGTGTATCTTCTTGTAACACTTGTCCGAAATAGTTACATCTTCCATTGTGCTTCGTTGCAATCCTATGGGATCGGCCTGTTTTCAAAAGGTTTCATCTCTCTGAGGCCTATCAAATGAAGTACCAGCTTACGAACGATTTCATACTGACTCAGTTTAACATGTGGTTAAAAAGTACGCAAGATATTCCGTCAATCGGTTTCAAATAGAGTTCATCACTCTTGATACATATTTCTATATCGCATATATACTTATTCGTTATGTATATAAAGATGTCCTATATCGTGTTGACTCGTTTGCACATTTCTAATTTGACCAGTACATCAGTTATGGGGTGTGGTTATCAGTCCCAGTCACGTGTGAAGGTAGTCTTCATGAAACCGGTACTTGTACAATGTTTATGTGAAACGGCCCTCCGCATACACGCGCGTATATGAAGTGCAAGTGTATGCAGACAAGCACACAGCGATATACATACATACACAGAGTAGGTCATAGTCCATATGTACGACCTTTGGCATAATAGTTCGCGTACAAATCTGACGTGGACAGTTCATACGCGTGTGCATCATAAATCACATCGTCCTGTCAGGCAGATTTCGCCCGGCGTGCATGAGGTACTACTTACGAATTACTTGTTGGACGAACTGTTAATGAGTTGGGGCCAGAGTACGGCGGAGGTATTTCTGTGCTCCATTCGTCAATAAGTTGTACCTCCAACCAGTGAAGATGACGGAGCGTTGAAGTGAACGATGTCAGGACGTGTTTGGTATTAACTTCGATGTCCGCGCTTTCTACTGTTGATATTGACATTGGGGCATTGGTAGGCAGTTTCGCTTCACAACTTGTAGACGGTGGAGTTCAAACGATTGTGCAAGGCTCATCTAACGTCAATTTTTACCCAGCAGTCGTTAATGTAATCCGTTGGATTTTGTTATAGCCTGGCTCTCGCTCTGAAAACATGAAAGCTGGCTGATCAGCGTGTGTTTTCAATCCTATAGTGGTAGTTCTGACATTGGGAAACTTGGGTCGACTTTTAGGGCTTCGATCCAATTCGACCGTCACAGGTGGGTATCACTCTGTGTGCCTTCTTCAGTCGCCTGTAAGCCGTACTTACACTGGGAAATTCCGTATCTCACCATTTAAACGATCTATTCTCCAGAAAAGCTCCTATCTAAATTAGCTCAGTTTGTTAACGAATTTGACGGTGTACTAATCCGTTTTCACATTTGCATCACCGATCTCGAATCTCCCATCAGGACTCTTGGTCGAATTTGCCATTCCGCAATTAAAGTGAGGGAGATTGACATGTTTTGCTGTCAGTATTTCGGTTCAAATCACCGTGAACTGTCTTGATCACTTACAATGACATCGTGAAATTGCGAATGCGATCACGCGGGTGGCACGTGAATCGCAATTGATCGACTAATAACCTTGTTCAATAAGGATGAACACTATCACATGGGTTTGTATGATATGTGATATGCAATAGTAGCCACTGTCTTATCTTGCGTGGTGTCCTGTAGTTATTTCACGTTTATCAAAGTGACCACTATTAATGGATACAGCCTGACTTGATGACACAGAGGACAACCTATGGAAAGCGTATGAAATATGTTTTTGTATGCATGCATAAATCACTAAACTGGCCACTTAATGACTAGTTAGATTCGGATCGATTGGAGTACATTATGGATTTTCTTTTATCCTGCAGTGTTAATTATGTTTGTGAATTGTGTCGATTCGAATGGTTTTGATCCTTTCAGGTATAACATTACCGGACAGCTTAAAAAATAGAAAGCAGACAAATGTGTTTGTACCTACAAACATAGATCTTGTACAACTGGTAGTGTTTAGGCAACATGGTGCGACCCCATGGTTAAAATACTGAGTCAAATATTAGTTTTATCAGTGACGACAGGTTTACAAATGTGCTCTCATACAAAAAGCATTCTGATCACCACACGGTTTAACGTACTGAGCTGTGTTTCGCACGCGACAACCTACTCAGAAGTGTGATATATCATTGAATACGTCTGATACGTGCAATAGTAACCGAAAACAGCGACAAATATCCTAATCATTGCACTCTCGAGCTGAGCTAGCTCACTCAGACTTTTATGACATTGGTTATGACGGGATTGCCAGAAAACTCTGCACCTTGTTGTCTCGCTAGTCGAACTCTTATATCAGAGGCTGCGGGATGGGATTCTTCAAACAAACCCCATTTTGCGGTATGAACCACTGAGGTTTACCAGAAGTTAGCATCCTTTGAACAATGACATTGTTCAGTTGCTGGCAATCCCTAATTTCACTTCGTCCGATTGCTTGGGTGTATGTGGTCTCAGGTAATTTCCTCTCTGACATACCTCAAATGTGCGCCGTTAAGTTCCACGTCCAGGACTGCTTTCAACAGTTGAATCATTCTGTTTCATGATCAGTTTTTTTCATGAAGCACCTATTGTTAATCCCCACTAGTTATCTTATTTCATGGCACTGGCGTCCATGTAGTGTTGTGTGACCGTAACCCGTTACCTTCTATAAAGCTTCCGTCCTCTGAATATAAGTCTGCTGTCTGTCCGGAATTAAAAGGCCTACTGAAACAGCTCCTGAGCGATGATCATAGGGAACCGGATTCCTCTGATTCGTAAGTGTGGTCCGGTACATTTAATTACGCACGGTCCTGTGCACACGGTCGATCCGATGCACCAAAAGATTTTGACAATCGCACTGATCGATGCATCACAGTTTCGCGATTTTCTGAGCATCGCACTTGTGTTGTTACGCTCTGAGTGAGTTTATTCATAAGTCTGCTGGTCTGCACATTTATGCACATATGAACACACAAGTGTGTGTATAACTATGGTTTAAATCAAATAAGCCATGACTGCTCATATTGTGTCTCGGGTCAGACATGCCATCGTCTGTCTGGATGAGCCTGAGGGAACCAGGCTATCTGTTCTGCAGAATATCACGCTCTGGTAGAAGGCAACAGTAGCGGTAGATCACGTGATATGACGAAACGTTATACACACGCAATATCGTTTATCGAATGACATTCCTGTTAAGTACCGTTTGGGTTGTCAGTAAAGCGTTTGTCAACTCATACTCTAGTAAATGCACAATGGCCACAAAGTTTTATGGGTAAATGGGGAATGATAACTCAACGGAAAATGAAATGTACTTTGTGGAGATGAATGCGCGCATGCAAGCTCAGCTAGACCAAATGTTCCAGTCTGTATTAAAATAGTCGGGTCCCCTAACTAAGATTAATGAAGTAAGGTGGTCTGTTACCATCCCTTGGAAAAGAAACCTTAACAGACAACACCAAACATTAGAAAATGCGAATAGTGATTGTTTTTTTGTGAACAGTATACTGAGATGGTTGCCATTAGGCTCGGGTTACAGTCCTTTATCCGGTTAAACTATATCGGGCAGCTCACTGCTGCGCGTTCTGAAAACCGGTTATCTGGTTTGGTTATAACGCTCATCCTTCCAAACAACATATAATATAAACGAATGTTCAACGGTCCACTTGCTGGGCGAATGAGTGGAAGAGAAGAGATTTCTCCAACTGACCGGTTAATATGACTTTAATATCCCCCATAATTAACCGTAGCTTCCTCAGTTCCGTGGACAGTTCAGTAACGCCCTTTCAAAAAAGTACTGGACTCCAGTTTCTTCTCTCGTTAGAGCTTGCTATTAGTGCATATCTTTGCCGCAGCCGATACCAGAACTTCGCCCACGCTTTCCTGGGCCAGCCATGTTGACCTCTGCACCAGTGACCTCACATTAATGATCACTGGATTATCACATGTAAACGCCAAACCACATCTGGTTATGAGTAAGACTCACAGTACTTGATCACCCTGACAGGACACACAGTAGCCAACAGGTTAAACTAAGTCAACGACCCCTGCTTGGACTCCACAATCCAGTGGAAATCTCCGAGTTGATTTAAACTCCGGTTGTCATTTTGCCGTGAGTACTGACGGTCATTTGGATGTTCTTGGGAGTCAACATTTGGTGCTTAACAGAACGGTACCAAGCCCTTGGGGTTCTTCGTTTTTGTTTTGGTGGGTTATCAAGCCGGAGGTGCGAGTATTCCAACTCACTGAAACCCATGCTACACGCGTGCTCACGTTCATGAATCGGATTTCCGATCCACAGCACGCTCACACGCCGTGTGCACCTCGGCTTGGTTAGTGTGCGTGACCGATGCCTTGTGTTGGGGGGGCTTTCCGCCTGCCATTCCTCGTTTGTTAGTCCGATCTCGTTGGGCTATGGGTTGTCCGGTCGCTCGTGTTGTCCACAGTCTATCCATCGTGGGCTTTGACCATATTCTACGACCGTGTGGAGATATTCCTCCGAACGTGGGGACAATCTTCCCCCCGATCTGGTCATCCGTCCCACTTTCCCTGCCATGTCTCGTCCGTTGTTCCCATCCAGTTGAGCGATGACTCACTCGGTCGCCCAGGATGCCCCGATTCGCTCGCTGCGGGCTTTTGGACGTACCTCTCAGCGTTGAGGTTTCTCGCCGAAAGTTGGAATACTCGCACCTCTGGTTTGATAATCCACCATACTATCACCTGATCTTTAAACGAATATTCTGGTTTTCATGTGTGTCCAACGTGATATCTCTTGTTCAGTTCGTCACTAACATGAATCACTTTGAGCCAAGTGCTTTCCCGATGATCTAGTTCCAAGATGAGAAGCGAGCGAATGGGATGTCGTTGGTCCACCTAAACTTGAAGTGCAGTTTGTTGGGAATTTTTCCGGGCTCGAACCTGCGACCTTCATGCTAACATTCTTCTCTGTTAGTATGGTGATTTATCTGAAGAGTATATAGGACTTCAGTTAATTTCCCAGACTCGACATAACCTTTTTTTATAATTCTAATGTCGTTAATCTTTCTCCCGTTAAGTAAAAATTGCATAACTGAAGCAAACGTGAATTTCTACTTGTCCTTTTTTCATCACTGTATTGTAAAGTTTATAAGTGTAATCGTTCATTTCTGTTTGGTGTGGGGCGGTCTGCTAGTGAATTGTGTGATCTGTGAATGGTTTCATCGGTGAGCAGTAGGTCATCACCAATGTGGCTGGAATGCATCGAGAAATGACCATTTTGCCAGCCTTCTTGGGCAAAACATTCTCCGGATCCCGATGAGTCATTTAGTGACTCATCTCTGATTCTTCGCGAAAAGTGCCCGATTCTATTATGATAAATGCAACAAACCTGTATGATATATTTACTGGATATGTTGTATTCACGTTTCTTATTCCGATGATGTATCATCCTAAAAACATCACAATGAATTACAAATGTCTGTCCCCTTGGTTTTGCATAGTCGAAAATGTAGCCATTCTCCACACTGGACGATGATGTGCGGTTGTTGATAATTTGAACATGTATTTATAGAAACTGATCATTGGAATGTCTATAACCATTTACATAAGCAAAATACCATGCGCTTCATCTTCCTAGAATTAGTCTTAATAATTACGTCTATGCGCAGCTACATGCCATTATCAAGGTTTTTCTTTTGCTTTCATTTTAGACTCTAAAACGGAGCTCACTTTCGACTACCAGATGTGGGTGTATTTAATTGTTAGGTAATCTTAATATTGACCATGTGGGGGGACGTAACTTATTTCAATATATGTCTCGGCAACAAGTACACTACAACCATCAACTCCACCAAACTGTGAGTTCTTGCATAGAATGTGTTTTTACACCCTAGGTAGTGTGCAATAAAGGTACCAACGTCTATTGGAAGCTACCACTACTGATTCCATATTGGTGCTTTAGGTTCACTTTCTTACCATATAAATGCCAAACAATGGCAAGGAACACATCGTTATTCCAGTCTGTTGGCGCTAAGCCATGCCTACGAAACAATGACCGTATTGACTCAGACCGAGAAGCGTTCCCTTTTGCTAAGTGATAACCCTATCCACACACCATGACGGTTGTGTATGCCATTGTCCGTTGGAATGGTAATTGCACCGCGTATGTGACCGGCCTATCAGAAAATGAATTATTTCAATTTTCATCCGTTGGTCTCAACGGCTCAGCGACGGCCGTGTTAGTGTGCTTTTACCATGACCCGTGTGAACACGCCCTTATTGCTTTGGCCGTGTCTGTGTGTATGACTTACAATGTACGCACACACAACCACGCAGATTTCATAAGCCAGTTAGTAGTAGGCAATGATTCACGTTCCGCGCATTTTATCCCCCTGAACCGTCATATTATTCTTTCTGCGGCGTGTCCTCGCACTTCGGGGTAGAGACGATTAAGCACAAACTAAAGTTTGGTGGCCGTGTGCGAAATCCGCTTCTTCGTGTGGGTGGTCACAACGTGCGCACGAGTGCACGCAGAGCGCAAACGAGGTTGATGCAGCTGACGTGTATGCATGCGCGGTGGGTTGTCTGTCCTTCCATGCCTGTTCCGAAGGTCACGACCAACCCAATCCAATCGACATCCGCTCACCCTCTGCCACTTTAAACCAATCAGCAAATGCAAACTAGCCACGCTAGTACCACAACATCCAACCATGTCACACCACCCTGCAAGCGCGTGCATATGCTTTGGTATGTCTGTCTGTCTATCAATCTATCTGCGGCGCAGTGAAATGTTAGCGGCTTTCAGTGTGTCTCTCTCTCTCGCTCCTGCAGTGCTAGCCACTCAGGTCTAAGCGTTGTAGGCCAGGCGATCGAACTAGCCATGCAAACGCACAGGCTGCACTCCCCTGTTGTCGCCTATCTGATCTCACCCTGCCGGCGCTTATTCGTACGCACACCGGCTCTGTGTCTGTTCGCGGCATTTTTCCGTTCGTTTTGGCGAGCGGAACACGTCGCGCTCTCGACAAGTCTGGGTTTACAACGCCGATTGTGCAGTTACAATTTGAGCTGTTCCTATTTGGAAGTGATGAGTGAGTGCGTCTAACTCGTTCGTTTATGCAAAATTATTCACCGTTCAATCTTCCCTCGATGTTGGCCGCAACTGCGAATGGTGGGCCGACAACGTACGTGGCGATCAATGGAATGTTATCTACAACTCCAACTGGACACCATGTCGCCAATCCGGGATCTATGCTCACCATGCCGTCCGGATTGACACCATCAGGCCTACTACCCGGTTCGAGCATGGGACCAAACCCTTTCTTATTCCCGTCGACAACGTTTCCCCATCTCCCGGGTCCGAATTTGGCATGTGCTGCTAGTCCATTTTCGTCCTCGCCGTTTCACGCTCCTCTCCTACCCTTCTTTACCTCCACCGCTCCAGGTATGCTAGCAGGGAATCCGTCTATTTCCGCTCCATCCCCGTTTCCCACCCCATTGCCACAACAGCTATTGCAACCGCAGCACACAGGTCCATCGTTGAACACATTTCCGTCCGCCGTTTCCGTGACTTCAGTGATGGGCCAACTTGGGTCCCAACCTCATTTATTATCAGACCCGAATCAGATGACAATCACCACTATCTCTCCAAGCCTACTTCCCAATGCACTCCCACAGCACTCGATGTTGCTTTCCACACCTTCGCTCAATATTGGCAGTTCTTTAGCCAGTAATTCTAATGACATTTTGACTTATGCACTGCCATCTGTATCGTGCACCTCCACCAGTGGGACAACCATGCCAATCATGTCCAATTGTACCTATTCAACCAACACGATTGCATCTTCGGCAGGGAGTATGCATACCACCTTGAGTTCGCCGATTCAGCCACCTGTGTCACCTCCCTCCGCGTCACAGTCTTCTAGCCCTCCTGGAAGTTCTGGGTCTGGACCTGTTTGCATCAACCCCAGTTTGCAAAGTTCGCTTAAGCTTGATAAATTCCAACCTGCTGTATCCAGTGGGACATTGGGAAATCGATCAACCCACCCCACTACTCTGCTTTCACTTGAGTCAGTAGACTTTCACCGTGATGAGATTCTCGATGCGATTGATAAACTGCGTGAGAGGAAAGCACGTCCGGATTTCGAACGGATCTCTTGCATGCTTAAGCGACACCGAAATATCAACCCCGAACAAACTCAGTTGTGTCTGGGCAAACTTGCTGCCGCGGGCGCTGTGGTATGTGTTGATTACAAAGGAAATTTAAGCTATCGAAACCCGTCCAAGTGGCGCAAAACCGCAGTAACTTCCGGTGTCACCAACCCGGCCAGTATTAGTCAGAGGTTGATTGAGGCCCTGCGTCGTCTCATGGCTGGGACCGTATACCAGCCCAATTGTGTTCCCGGTTCTGAGCACACCTTCGCATCGCTGTTACCGGCCCCACCCGGTCCTAATGGTGGTTACAGTCTTTTCCAAATTGAACGCGCCCTCCAAGTTGTGGACAGTTCTGTCCCTAAAACAACCACAACGGGCGGTCTGTCTTCTAAACCGCTGCCTGAGCTGACCGGAGCGACTCTTCGAGTGTGTTTGGATCGTGAGGCGGTTCACGGCAAACTTGCAAAGACTCCTGACGGCCGTTATGTTTTAGACGAATCTGGTGAGCGTAAGCGACTAGCCAGCCTAGCAGCATTGTCGAACAAAAAACCGTTACCGCCACACAGCCTGTCCTCCAATTTCCTTTCGACACCTGGGAGCCATTCAAAGTACGTCAAGCCCTTAGGATCAGTCGCCCCTATAGCTCCTGCAGGAGAACAGGCTGCCCGTCCGTTAGCTGCAAAACAGCCTCAACCTGGTACCGTTTCGATTGCACCAGTTGGCAGCAGAACCATCAGTCCTTCTCCGTTGTTTAACCTTCCTCCTCGTCCCTCCGGTATCAGTCGCCGAGGTCGTCCCCCCGGTTCGAAAAGTCGAAGGTGCTTGCCCAATACGGACTGCGTCACCCTCTCCGAGAAAGTAAGTTATTGTGTATTATGTTCCACCTACTTATTACGCCTGAGTAGTTAGATGCTATCTTTCAGCTGTTTCACGTTAGCCTATCTAGGGAACGACCGTGGTTGCCTGTCTGTGGATTCAGGTTACGTGTGTTTATGTTGTATTTGCTACCAGTAGGCGCGTAGACGACAATATGTGCACAGCCTTCTGGCACGTGCACAATTCACTGGCACTCGCTATCTGTCTGTTTATCTTTCCGTTGTTTCGTCACATAGTACGACTGACACATAGTTAGCAGCTGTCTCCTGCATCTACGACCGACAATGCGCCGACCTCCATCACTAGATCGAGTGATTGTACAAACTTGGTGTATCTGGAGTTTGGCAGAATATGTTTAGCGAATCACAAGTTGTGACCTTGGGCAACCCACCCTGTTTGCAACCAAGTCCGTTACGTTTCTCCCGGCCAAGCTATTTCTGTCTCTGAGCGATTCCGTTGCAAAATCGTTTACGGATTGCTCAGCAGGAATCTAACCGTTAAGTGTCTCGAACCTCCGTAGTTGGTTTTATAGAAATGTGGTAAGACATCGGTTCTTTTCCACCCGTGATTTAATCTTGTAGAATTGTTTCCTGGTGAAGAACAACATTTGAAACTGTTCTCAATCACGCTAGTTCACTTCAGACTCTCCGGGCTTGTCAGCCGTTGCTTCCCTTATTAATCGGACTGTGATATTTTATCCACAGTTGTAATGGCGGGAATAGTTAAGGATGTATGCTACAAGTCATCCAGATGTTGGTCCTAGCTCCGGTTATCTCGAGCACTACTGTCTACGATTGGAACGCATGGCAATATCTAATCCATATATATGTGCTGCATGACAGAAAGCGCTTGTTGTGTGTAGATGGAAAGTTGAGTTTTCGGTTCATCTTGTTGTGTCCATTGGATTATCCTAGGTCAAACCAACGGACGCACAAGTGCACACAGCCATGACCATAGTGTGCGTAGTGTGTCCAAGACTCAGCCATACCCTTCAACTTCCAAGCCATTTGGGCGTACCTAATTGACTGCCAACGTGCCCGTCCACTTCTCGTACGTGGCCTATGTTCACAGAGTCCCGACGTCTATCCATGCTTGCCTGTCTGCCTGACGGACTGACTCTGTTCCGTTGGCTTTCTCGCCTTGGTTTGCGCGTCGCGCTACCTCGGCATTTTCGCATTTGCCACCCACCCCCTATCATATCGGGTCGCGCCCGCTCCGCTTCCACCACCTCTCCTCCCTCTCTTCCGTGTACTGAGTCATCTATAAACCGATTTTATCGACCGCAACCACATCTGCGTCTATGTTGTGCGCGTTTGGTTACGCACATCAGCCCTGCCCCTGATGTCTGCGCAGGACAGAGACGCGTTGGTCAACTGCCAGGTGGGGTCCACAAGACCGGGTAAGGTGTGCGTGGAAGACAGCCCAGTTCCGACCGGCCAAACGCGCTGGCAACATCAACGGCGGCCGTACGAGCTGCATTTGTCATCGATGAGCGAGCAGGCCGTGTAGATAGCCTACAACTTCTCCTCCGTAATCCTGAGGTGCGTAGTCGATTCCCTTGCCGAATAAAAGTCGCGTTACACTTGCGCCACGCTTCTTTATAGTTTATATCTGAGTAGGCGATACATCTTCCCTGTTTACACTAGTCTAATGCATGGGTAGGTTTGGGAGCCGACATGGTTTAGATGTTAACCCAATTCAGTGGATGTTAGTCTAGTCAGGTTATTAAACTTTGCTCATATCCTTCCCTTAATTGGGTGAGCGAAATTCCAAACACACTGCTCCTGTAATAACTCAAAAGCTGAGTCAATCGAGCTTGTCTGCTCCAAAATATGTTCCTGCTATCACCGATGTAGAAAGCTGGTGTTTTTAACTTGCCTTATAGTGACTGGCAGGACTCGAACTTACGTCAGGGAACGCGTTCATACACGGTACATTCATTGTGCTGACTGAATCGTGAAATTACAACAGGAGATAGCTGTCTCTAACCTATCGTGTTTTTTCTGTTAGTGGGTTAAGGTGGCGTTTCCTTCGTTCGAAAACAGGGTTCTCATACGAGACACTGTCCATTGACGTTTCGTACTTGTTCTTAATCAGCTCACTGCACTCGAGATTATGTTAATTTTGCTTCTCAAGCGGTACTCGTAAACTATGTCTAAACTAGGTCAAAATAACTCCCCGCCAGGTGTCTTTCCAGGTTTCGGACTTGGGAACAACCCTCTAGCATAGGCTACGGGTGAAATCAGCAGTCTCTCTCGGTCGACAAACACCCATGGTATTTAGCAGGAGAACCCAAAACATGGCAGATTCACACTCTGATATTCCGTAAAATGGCTTGTATGTTCATTGTCGATATCGTGCTATGCTACTTAGTACCCACCGACTTATGTTATTCAGCCGAACATTTCGATCTTTCATAGTTCATGGACAATAAAACAGTATTGTGGTCAGAGACAATGGCGGCGACCGGGCAACTAGTCTAACCGGTTGGAAAGAAAAGTTGGTCAAGTACATTTGACATTGCTCGGACTCAATGTGACAGGAGTATGACTCCCGCTTACAATTCATCATGCTTCCACACATCTATGTATACATTAATCGGGAATGAATGAAGTAATTCGCTGGAAGTTGGTGGGAAATTCCTAATTTCAGAACAACTTGAAAACAACGAGTAATTTGGTTAATTGGTAACGCTTCACTCCTGACCTCTGACGAAGTTTCTGT
The DNA here is from genome assembly GCA_008508345.1 of Paragonimus westermani. NCBI lineage: Eukaryota > Metazoa > Platyhelminthes > Trematoda > Plagiorchiida > Troglotrematidae > Paragonimus > Paragonimus westermani. The sequence continues at coordinate 32,284 of QNGE01000053.1, read as the reverse complement.
GTCAAGAATGTGACTGTATCAAAAGGCCTAATTACTGATCGCCTACAATTTACTTTGAAACAATCTGTGGTTAATGTTACTATTGTCTTAATCTTTGTTTACCGGTGGATACCGATCGGTTGCTTAACGTTTGCCGAGTACCACTCATTCATTTAATCACCATTTCACCCGACTCAACACAGTTCATGCAGGCTCCTCATGCTATCTAACACAGAAGGTTCTTGAAACAGTTGTTTAGAAGACGTTTCGCTTCGTCACTGATTTTCCTACTTCCTTTTGGGTTTCCCGTATTAACCAGTATGAAAATGCGTACGATAAGTCTACTAGTATCGTTGGCTTTTGCTGGCTCGCTTTGCAACCTAACTTTCATTTCACAAAACAATTGGTTAGTCTCGGCCCTGGAATACGAGGCTACAGTCGCCTTCGCGTCGAAGATTAGAGCTCTTGAAGACAGTAGCAGATTGAACAACAGCTTCCGAAAGTAAATCGGTGAACTGATTTTCATCAAAGATATTAATAAACGAGAACAGTACTGTAGTCCGTCTTAGAAGCAGATTATTGCCAACAATCGTAAGGACCATTTGTAGCTCGGGATGTGATACCGTCGGAGAACAACTGATGGATTCACACTGGTTGGACTGTTTCTTTTTATCCAGCCATCCACGGTACTCTAATAAAGATATCCAGCCAGGTGAATCTGCAATAGGCAAGTAGACCTGAGTAAAAACGGTTAGATCAAGGGACAAACGACGTTCCGCCCTGCATACGTGAAAATGCAATGAGTGGAAAGCGAAAATTATGTACCTTAAGTGTCTAGATCGCGTCAACTAAACAATGCTGACTGACGCTGTTCACTTTTTTATCCAACAGTGCAAGTGTGTACGTATGTTTTATATATATATATATATATATATATATATATATATATATATATATATATATATATACGGGTTTTGTCTGTTAACGGACCCTAGTATAAATTCCAAGTGTCACAATAAATGCTCGTTACTCGGAATTCACCATTTGCATTCAGTTATTTGGCACGCTTGTTTGTCAGCTTGAAACGAGTGCCATACAGCATACTCCAGGCTGTCAGATGCATTAACGCGTCAGCCAGCTAGTGACACTCAACAAAGATGAAATGCTCGTAACGTTATGTTATTCTCAGTCTGTTTATCAACAGCATGTTAAACACGACGCCAAGTTGTTTGACTTCATTCGTACTAAATTTGATGCGAATATCTCACATGGTGAATTACCCTTTCATCTCTAGCAAGGCATTTGGTGATCACAGAACGATGACTTAAGACCAAATCGAGAAGTAACAAACACTCCGGGTTCGTATGGAAATTGATTAGTCGAGGGATGAACATTATTCAGCGACGGTCACTCATACGAACTCGAACCTATGAAGGCTAAGTTCGTTTTGGACGCAACCTGTACACTTTTTCCTGTCAGGGCCCAAGAGGCTGGCCGATGCCAGCTGACCATTTGTATTGTTCATCAGTGTGAAATGTGCACGTACAAGCCGGGCGCTGGAAACCCCTCTGTCTTCTTTTGTCCAACAGTGCTCGTATATAAATGTATCATTTGGCGCATTTGTTGTTGGTAGGAGTGCATTCGAAACCGGAGTCATGAGGTGTATCGAAAAGTGTGTGATTAGGTACATTAGGCCAGTGAGTAACACTCAGCACGGGCCAAATGCGTGTCCATCTATCTCAAAACAGTTATCGATCATGGATCACAATGCTGTTGCTGTATCATCACTTTTAGGGCCTTGATGAATACACACAGTTGACAGAATTCGAAGTGTGCCAAAACCTTATTGACCAACATACTCAAAACAATTGACTGTCATCCTTTGCTTGCTGTGGGCCTGGCTGTGAGTAGCACTCACGTTCCGGATCGATATGCACTTTCATTTTAGGTCTTGTTTTTATGGTAGTTACGTTTACAGCGGATAGGCGTGCGAAATGGATTAATATCGTAATTTTTGTCTACTGAAAATTCCCTTCGAGTGGCCCCAAGGAGGTCAGTGTCAAAGTGCAAATTAGTTTAGGCTGAACAACTCTCTCCATTCAGATGGGATTTGGAAATTATACTATTCACGTACTGTGAACATTTGAGTGTTGAGGTTTCTAGACGTCTAGCGTAAGACAAGTGACACCATTTCCTGGAGTTTGTACTCCGATTCCTTCAAAGATATACACTACTGATAAGCATAAGTTGGATCTCACGTTTCCCTGTGGTGTTCTGAAGGTTTGGGTGAACATTTTGCTACCCAAAGTGAGAAAAATCCGTGTTCGAAGAACGCTCAGGCCGTCCTCTAGAGAACGATGGAGCCGAAAATCTCTGACGAAAAATGGAGAAATTTACGAACCGACTCCCGTTATCTTGTGACATGATGGAGTCAACTTGTCAGTTTAACTCACCGGCCTATTTTAACTCAGGATTTGTGGTCGAAAAGTGAAATGTTGACCGTGGTGTTGCCCCGCCCGTACCTCATTCCGATCGAACTCATAACTCTTGTCATTTCTAATCTGAGAGTTTCCCAAAAAACTTATTTTCAATTCCAATGAACTATCGTCATTTAGATATTATAATGTAATGTCGGTCACTGGTGTGTCCAAGTTAAACACTCGAAGTGAAATATCTGGTCGCTTTTATATTGTTGACCGACAGCACTTGTTTGGGTTTTACAATATCACCACTTACCTAATTTCAGGAATTCCATGCTTATCATTTGCCCAATGCTTTTCATAATAATTCGTGATCAGTATTTGATGTGATTCATCATGCATGTACTCAACAGCTGATTGTGTCTCCGATCTGAGTTTGTTGGAATTATGTGGTGTTGGGCTGGGCGTTCATTTTCATGACACTTTCGGTTGACATCGTTGTTGCCAAATCCTCACCAACTCAGTACTCTGGCTATTGGCAATTGTACACAGTTCGAAAATTTCGTTTACGAAATCCCCTGTTTTGAGTGCACACGAACAGCCAAGTTTTTACGTGTTCCAGTTGGCCATTTTGCGAAACTCTTGCTATTAGTTCCATTCCGTAAAATGCCGAAAGTGGTTGTTGCGTCTTCGTGTGCGTCGCCGTTCGCTCCGTAGACCATCTGACAAGCGCGCGCGAGGGCACAACCGTTCGGGCTACGTCAACTCATGCGCCATCCAATTGGTTGTCAGCACGCCGCTAACCTTCACTCTGTGTGTTGTGTGTGTGCGTGTATACGTCCGGTCTGTCTCGACAACCGTATTGGCCGAACGCGCTGCCACATTCATGCATTTGTGATTCATGTGCCACGATGGACATTCTCTTCCGTTTTGTTTTTCTCCCAGCTGCACACCAGATGCCGGATACAGGCCTTGCTCGCTTTGGCTATGACAACTGTGTTGTTTAGGTCGTTTGTAGCTTCCTATGGGTTTCAGCGACGGCGTAGGAGGTTTGTTGGCAAACTCACGTATCTCCTACACTTGCTCATTATCAAATGCACTTGTACGTTGTCATTGGATGATCCGGTTACTGGCAGGTTTATGATCAAAGGTTCAACGTATAAGATGATACTTTTTCCGTACACACAAACAAGCATTAAGCAGACTGCGGAATTCATCGTCACTAATAAACCACCAATACTCGCTTAAGTCTATGTTTGTGAACTTGTCAGGCTGTTTGGCTTGTAGCTTGTGCATTGTAGCTTGGCTTTTAACCTGTACTTCACTGGAGTTATCAAACGGTTCGCCTTAAGTGCACAGCTTAGAAACAAATTCAGTTGTTTTGTTTTCCCACGCCACCACGTGTGATTTCAAGTAATATATCTGTGATCCTCTTGAAGCGCATTTAACGCCGGAAAATATCTCTTAAAAACGACTCGGCTTCACCGTGTCCCTTGGTTCTTGTATTTTTGAAACCCCGCGCTGCAGTGCTCAACATCATTAGTTTATGACGCTGATAATTACCACTCTGTGCCAGAACGGACTCATTAACATGCCGGTCGCACTGGTCGCGTCAGTCTTGCTATGACAGTTGAATGATAGCCTTGAGCACACGTTTATTTGACCTGCTATGGAAATGTAGAAACCTGGATTGTCTGAGCACATTCGATTGTTGACGAGTTTCATGTCGACAATTTTTTTTAGGAGGGGTGATAGATCGAACAGAATGTTGGAAAGTGCTTCTATAAACAGTTGACCGAAAAAGACATCTATTAGAGAAGATAAAAGACAACGAGAACTTATCCACTCACATCGTGTTAGATCCGTTTTCAACAACTCTGAGGACCTTTGGCCTACAGTCGAATGAGTGTGGTCTCAAAAGTGAATAGTTGAGGTGATGCTCGCAATGCTCAAAACAACTGGTCAATGAAGTATTGTTTATGGCGTACTGTACAATCAAGTTTAGTAATAGGAACCGACGGATCGCGGTTCATTTTAAGATATCGAGACTATACGCACATTTATTTTTGATTTCGGTTAGGCAATCCTAACCCATGTGACGGAACGTTTCACTATGATAACGCCCGCAATTTACCGGTGTATCTTTGTACAGGCTTTCCAGTCCTCTCATAATATTGACTATTTTCCTTGATCTGTTCAATCGCCTGCTTTCGGTTGTTTGGAAAATCTTTGGGATCGAGTGATTCCTAGGACTACAGAATTACAAACACTGATCGTTACTGTCGAAGACAAAGGAGGCGAAACAGAAGCCTGTTTGGGGGGGGGGTCTATCAGCAACATTCTAAAGAGAACCGATGCTTTGTTTTTGATTAAAGTTAGATCACCTCAGTATTGCCAGAAGAGAACGAGGTGATTGCCGCTTTCAGAGCAAAGTAGTGTTTGTTTGGGTTGTCCTCTTCATGTTCAATTTTATGAAGCTGTGAGGGGCGTATGGACTCCTGTAAAACCATCGGTAAGTAGTGACGCTCATGTAGGCGGTCAATACAGGGAAGTCAATGTTCGTGCGTAAACTAGTTGTGAGTGATAGCCCTGCACTTTTCGTGTTCAGTTTACACTAGAGGATCGATGCTGACTATTCCTACCCACTTTTACCCAGCAGTATGTATTTTGTGTGTTTGTATGCTTGATAGTATCCTGTCTAAGGATCACAAAGTTTCTGTTACAGCATGACAAAAGCAACGTAACTAGCATAAGTGTTCGGTAAAATCTTCACACTGTCACGTACAATACTCAACACTACTGTGTTTGATTTTTCGGCTGACAGTGTACCGGTAAACTAGTTACAATGTCGGATTCACTTTAAGTGAATCTCATCGCACTCATTCTTTGGTTGATTGTTTTTCAGTGCTGAAGTCAGACGATTCCCGTTTTCTTGCACATCCCCTGAGTTGAAGAGACGGTAGTAAAGCCAGTATAGTATAGTATAAACTAGAAATTACTGTGCTGTGTGTTTCTTTTGACCGCAATTTACAGCTTTAATCGTGAAGATTGCACGAAAATAGTTCTCCGATATATTTGAACCGAACATGTGAAACTTGTTAAATTAACTTGACATATTCGAGAACATGCTTATTTCCACACGATTTCCACTCAAAGATGAAAGTCGATTAATCTTAACTCATCGAATCGTCCTTTTCTTCTAGCGAGCATTCATCACAACTAAAGTGCATATTCCAGTCACAAGCTACTCGTTGTTCACTCTGAATCTGAATTGCCAGTTCACAACTCATTCACGGTGAATTACTCGTCTATTTTTTTTAACGATTTCTCGGAAATCCTTGGGGGCGTACGATTCGGCACTAAAAAATCGAGCCAGAGAGTATTTTCTGGCTTGCATCGAGGTCGGTGAGGATAGAACAAACATTAATACGATTGTGAGTCATCTGGCTGACACTACTCATCAGGTCATCATGGATCGATTCTTCAGTATTTGCTATCGGGTTCCGTATAACCGATCTGAACTCAATCGGCAATGAACTTTGCTACTATCGGGGCTATCGCGATCCGATCACGTAACCAGACCGTACATAGACAGAAATTCGTTCGGTCATTCCACTTGTCTTGATGATTGGTTGACTCATCCGATCGATATGAGGCCGCCTGACTCCATAAGGTTTTTTGGACGAAGTGAAAGTGTGAATTTTGAACGACAGCTGACTATTCTGTTTTTTTTTAATCATCGAAAATGTGTCAGTCAAAGAATTCTATATAAAACACGTTTGTCTCGCTTGGTCCCAATATAGCACTCATTCCAATAGGGAACACATTCTGCGGAGAACAAGAGTTTCTTTGAGAGGTCTATCTCCTTCTCAAAAGAGTCTCGGCGAACTGAGTAGATTTGTTTCACCCATTGTGTGCTCACTCCAGAGGTAGGGTAAATCCCCGCAATCGCTCTGATGGCGACATGGGACCAAGTATCGATCTGCTTTATTTTACAGCTGGTTGAATGCAATCCACCAAAGGCTGATGAGATGATTTTGCTAAAAGTGGTAAAGTGTGAGGCATGATATGTAAATTGCATCATCAGATTTTTTTCAGCATACGGTTCTCCCGCGCTGTAGCACCGTTTGTTGTGACTTCATCCTTGACTTTTTGGTGCAACGGATTATTTTCTCGTCCTCCTGGCTATGCGATTTGGCGCGCTTGATTTCCTCGTTATACAATCCCATGGGCGTTGAGTACTCACTATTCATCACTTTCTGAATGGTCGAGCATCTGTCCCACACATTTTCTTTGTGCGTGTGCTATTGACAGACTGTGCTTAATGGAATGAAAGAACCTCGCTCTTTGTGTGTAAACTACATTCCGAGTGCGGCCGTTCGCTGTTAACACGAACTTCCAGCAACTATCGCAAACGAACACTACTTTAATGATTCATTGATTCGCCTGTTTCATGCTAACCGGGTGAAAATATTTATGGCGTTATACGATTGGGAGATGGTATGGGTCAACGTGAGTTCGTCGTCAGTTGTTGACTGTTAGCGCCTCATCGTTTTTATTGGCCTGACTTCGAGGCACTTTCCATGGTTACACTGTCTCGCAACTTCATTGAACTTACTAGTAAATAATGTAAGATTTCAGCTAATACCAATTTAAAATTATTTACAATTCACTGCTGACTGGCTTCAACAAGCATAAAACTCAAGTGTAGTGCTTCTTTTTGGAAAGAGTTGTCTGGAAATCTACGGGAATGCGGAAGCAGCATCCAATCGTTTGCGATGTTCGATTTACATTTCTAGTTACTTGTGTTTATTGAAGTAGTATATCCATAACGACAACTTGTTCGTCTTTGGCACACTTTCCTAATTATGGTTAGTCAACCTTACCTATGAGGTTTTGTAATCAGACCTAGAGGGGATCATGAGAAAAATATGAAACAGTAAAATCCCAGTACCGGCAATACCTTAATAATGTCACTGTTTGATTATATTAAAAGCTGTTAAACTAGTCCTCTGTGACAGCGCACTCCACTCAACTCAATGAAACATGCAAACCAACCTACGTGAAAGCGCCACCAGGTAGACCTTTTGCGCAAAGCACGGACGGTTACAACGGGTCACCTCATATGGATTTCACTCAAATATGGGGTGACGGGTCTTCGCTGCACCGACACCTCCTCCCACTTGCGGCATGACTGGCATCTGCTAAATGACCGCACGTGTTACAATACGCAAGGCAGACACGTCGAAAGTTTCGACGTTTGATTCGAGCAGATCATCGGCACAAAATGACTGGTATTCATCTTGCCCAATAGTGGTTTGCTACGTTGGTCTCCAAACATTTCTGTTCAGTTCGTGGCCAGCCAGCTTGTTTATTCATACTATGCCTGTAATGAGCTGGATAATAGCCAGTAAGTCAGTTCATTTGGTAAACACTGTGGCTTAGTGCTGTTCATTCAGTTGCTTCGATCGTAGGGAATTGATATTTTCCACCAAAAGAGCATTAAAATGTATTAGTGATGGAACGAGTGAGCACCAGCTCTTGGACAAATGTGACACCAAGGAAAAGCAGTTTGGTTCCCCATAGTACAAATGCCCTAAATAATGATAATAATGATAGCACCCCTTCAAGACTCCGCAAACTGTTACCATGACTACTAGGCCTGATAACGCCGTTTTGCAGTGGTTTTAATGTACCCTTGAGTTTATCCCTCTCTGTGGTCCATTATTGTAAGACTAGGTGCTGCAGGACTGCGGCAAAAAGATCTTGAAGCACAGACCTTGTGGTTGCAGCGGTGAAGACGAGAGAGAGAGAGAGTTAGCTTAACAGAGCGGACACCACAATTTTGGACTCATTGTTCGTTTACTTTTCGCATTAAGCCGTATCATCTGTATTTGGCATAAATATGTACTTAGAATATTTTGGTTTGCGGTTCAATACCCATTTCGGACATTTGAGACTATGGCCTAAAATTGGATTTTAATAACGCTAGTTTTCCAAGCCCGAGGGATGACATTGTTACCGAAATTTGTGTGTACTTCGTGTATGGCTACTTGAATTATGTGGTTCATACTGGTTGCAGTCGGTTTGGAAAGTGTACCGTTTATGTTAGCGCATTTCCGTCATAGTGGATTGCATTTGGGTTGGATGGTACTGTTAGACAGCCGGTACGACTAGGTGAGCATATGAAGTAGGTGTTCGATGTTGAGAAGCTGGGTCATACTTGTTGACGCTCCTGTCGGCCAATCTCGAGCATGCTTGGGTCAGGCATCCAGTATAGGTATACTGCCTACCAAAAAGCGTGTTTCCAATGAAGTTTGACAATCAGCACTAGCGTTGCTCACTATTTTTCTCATAAGCAACTATTCCAGTTAGGAGATTTTTTTTCTATCCATATGTATTCGACAACAGACACTTGTGCCTTACACTAATCATTTCCCTTTGCAATGTCTTCAATCTTTCTCCATTTTTACTCAGTTTCGAAATTGGCTTGTGTCGTTTTTTTACTTGATGCGTTCACTTCCGCTATATTCGTGTCTATATGTCCTGTTTATCGTTACATGTTATTCGGACCATGCGACTTATCCAGCCGGTCCATTAAACCCTGTCGGAACCGACATCCAACCGATTCAATCAACCGTGTTGTTTCTTTTGACCTTGAGACTAGGCATACCTTCCAGGCTGTTCGGCGTTTGACTTGCAGCCACAATTTTTCAGTTGTTGGCTCTTTTTCATCGGAACTTGAATACTTAGTCGCTTTCATGACGATTGATCTTAGCTGGTCCGTTTCTTGCTTTGAGACTGTCGTTACTCAACCGACTCAACTTCGTAATGACCTCTGTTGAGTATTCTTATTCAGCTTGCAAACGGTCTTATTCACCATCTCCGGATTAAAGTTACGCTTTTATCGCTTGATGGTAGCCTCAGTACGACACCTCGTCACATGAGACCCTCGTGTCTCAAAGTCGGCGATGGGCACAATAGACTGACTCAGTTAATCTTTCGGCGGTTGGCTACAGACACATTATTTCCTGTGGATTACTGAGATGTTCATCTGTTTGTTTCTCAAGCAAGAAAACCGTGGACCTGATCTGCTGAACCTGTTAAGCTTCATGAACCACAGCAACAAGGCGTCGAATACCATATCTTGATATGGGAATTAGAAGGAGGAACAGTTTTACCACAGTGGCCAACCGTTCGCACAGTTGAACTGAACGATCCAACAGGTCGATGACCTTTTGTCTAGTCCAATTGACGAGGGTTGTGACAAATCAGTGACGTAACCAACTGTTTCAAGTCATTGTTATATGGACTACTTTTTCGGAGTGACGTAATCAACTTTAGTCAACTGACAGTTTGCCTCTGCCCCTGATCTGTCAACCACCGTGCGCAAACATTGGATTACACTAGTGTCTCTCAATCTGTCAACAAATTTGCCATGTTACTCAAAGGTTTACACATTTGGACTTGTCTTTACCCAACTGACATAGAGTTGAGACAGTTGGTTGAGTCGCTGCGCCGCTTCACAGACAATGCAATACACAATCAACGACTGACTACTCTAATCGAAAATCTATTGAGCAAAAGCCAATTGGAACTGAAAGATCAGCTGTCAGTCCCTAAAATCCAAAACTGCCATACCTCTAGAGCAAATTGACAGTCATTGCAAATAATTTCACATTAATGGTTTTAGTTATTCGAGACGACTATCTTACTGCAATAGCTTTATACTAATCGGGAGCATCGCAGCAAAATAAATTAACCCTTGTTGGATTTTTTGTCTACAGGAACAAAAACGATCAACCGTGTTCTGAACATATAATCACTCTCTTTTAATCATACTGTTCATCATGCTCTCACTAGCGACTCATCTTCGATCGATCTCTTCTTTACGTTCCATCTGTTCAGTGTCAAAGTGGCATGATATTCCTCACTTTGCTGTGGATTGTTAAAACATTAACGTTCCAGTCTTCATATCACACCAAGAGCTCGCAACCCCAACTTACCACACATGACCTGATGTGCACCTGCAGCCGAACTCTGAATCGATAAGCATGGCTGACCTTGATATGCTCCATATGACCAAATAGTTTTTAGCCATACAACAGTTAGGTAAAGGGCGAAAGAAACATTCCCGAACATGAAATGCTGAGCGTATGAAGGTAAATCTTTGAGAGTGGACCATCACGATCGAAGTGGCCAGTTGTTGTGCGATAGGTGTGCATAACACGTACGTTGGTTGCCAAACCCTTGGTTTTTAACGGGATTACGCTTAAACCTAGAATTGTGTAGATGGTGGTTTCGGAATTTACGATGTCGAAATATTTTTTGTGCGCTTAGTGTGTGACTGCAGTCTGTGAACAATGATAAGCCTCTAGTAAATGCCAGCATTCGTTCTTGACTTATGAAAACAGAAAATGAAGCTTGAAACTACCGCCGGGTCATTTTCCACTAATTCCGCGAGCCGATCGCATTCAATCCCAACATCTCCGTTCGGCCAAAACACCACGATCGCAAACTCCGTCGCACTAAAAGCCAGTGCCCCTCATCCTGTGATTTCCGTCAGTCAAAACGGCTTCTGCTCTTCAAATTCGTTCATTGGGTTAACTCCAGTCAACGGTGTCTGCTCCACGGTTTTGCCGACTCCGATTCTGCCCAGCACGTTCCCTGTCTCTCAAGCTCCCGATGCTACACTCTCACATGCATTCAACAGTCCGTTTTTCACCTTCTCCACATGTCCTACTCCCGCGGTTTCGTGTCCTAATGGTTTCCAGCATCCCGGCATGTTGCCTAATTTGCCTGCGACCATGCCATGCGACTTCTCTGTCTTATCCAAGCAGGATAGTTCTCACGAATCAACACTTATCACTGTGCTGCCCAATCTCGATCCGATGACCTGGAACCAGATGATTGAGGAAAAGTGTGAGAAAGAAGCCGAAGACCTCTGTTATCATTGCGGTGCGCAGGCGGTCAAAGATGAACCGTTCCTGATCTGCAAAGATTGTAATTTGCACGGTAAGCTGCACCCAATTTTTTGTACATATAGTGGTAGTAATTGTGACACCCTCTGTGCCAAACTATGAAGTCACTCAGTATTTTGTAGATCTTTTTGCACCGGCACATCGCCAACTCCCTACTTTTCGCATCAAGCTAACCGGGATAATTACAGGACGACGATGATAAGGGACACAGTCACAATCAGACTGGAACATCTATAGTTTAGTATGCCCAAAGTTAGCCTGACTATAAGAAGACATGGTAAATCTACATAAAAACAGTAGCGAAGAGAGTAACCATCACATCTGCTTCCCCTACAACTACATTCAAGGCACGTGTTCTGTCATTAAGCCGGAAAGGGATCTAATGAACAATTGTAGCGGTGGATTTATCAAAACTACTTCATGAGTTGACGATACCGCCATGGACTCATTCGGCACTCATCAGCGGTGTTTCAGCGCCGTCTACGAGAAAGCGCTTAAGTCACTGAATGGAATGGTTAGGGTAAACAATTTTAATGATCGAGGTTGCCGAAAGGCACTTTCAATGCATCCCTTTACTCCAACATTAATTCAGGCATCCTCAGAATATTCCATCCTCATTCCCGTACGCTTTTGAATCAGGAAAATCTCACTTAAAGACATTGGTCTGCTAGGAATCCACGTCCACAATGAGTTGTGTGCTATCCATCATTGTATCCATTTATGAGGACGTCCGTGGCCGAATTGTCGTTCGATGTAAATTTTGGATTTCCTTCATCGTGGACACATGCAGCTTCGTATGAGCTCCTGTCTTATAGACACTTGGGTTTTGGTAACGATGAGAATTTTATTGTGAATACGCGCCTTGTGTTGAGGCTGTACTGGCAGTCTTTGGCATGCCACCCTCTCCCTCTGCGTTAGCATGGTGATCAGGGTTGCGTGCTGCGTTGATCCGGATTTCTACGCTGTCTGAGTCCATGTCAGACAGGCTGATGAAGAGCAACCGGACAAAATGCGATTGCACTCACAATATTGCCTATGGTACAAATTAGTGTGTAGGAGTGTCTCAGTTGTAAGGCATAGACCCCTCGAGATGCATCAACTATTCTCATAGTTGCAGCACTGTCATCTCTCGGTCAATGAAGATGGGTGTCATCTAAGATTCAAACAAAGAGCACGGTTGACCGTGACTGTCGGCATGTTATGCTGTATGGTTGAAAAACTTTTTGACACTTTCCAGAAGCTTGTTGTGACTCTGAAAACACTTATTGGAAGCAACAGTAACTGAAATGTGACAGAAATGTCTGCAAAGTTCCCCAAGCGGACTTCCGATCCTGGCGTTGTCATTCGTTTGACCTCGTCATTTGACAGTTCAACGGACCAACAGTTCTTTCTCAGATCTTCTTTTGATTATGAAGCGAACGTATCGTGATCAGAATGGGGGTGGGAATCGATTGGACCTTAACAGATGATTTCTTTCGGATCGTCATATTTAATGCCCCGGTCAGTTTATCGACGCAGTCGAAATAGACCATGTTTGTTTGTCATCTCTGTGTGTGTTCTAACGGACAACGGTTTAATTGCCATCAAGAATGCTTTCTATGATGCCCCTTAATTTTTTAAGATAGAGTAAATGCTCGGACATTGGTGGTATGAGCACACACCTTTATCACCTTAGCTCGGAAGAGAAGTGACTGGATGACGTGTTCGATGTCCGAACTGGAAGCCACTGACATTGGCGATCAGGCGGTACAATTTTTTGTGTCAACACAAAAGACGACATTGTGTCAGATGGGGACCACTTTGTGCAACTCAGCCATGGAGGCAACATCGCCGTCAGCTGTCGGCGATGTCACACAATTGAGGATTGTCACTCATTTTGGAGCAAACACTCCGAATCAGACAGTGCGAGTGTTCGCACTTACTTTGATTGGTTGTTTGCTCAGAGGTCATATGCTTGTAATCGCAAAATGATCAGTTGAACGTTGAGTCCGGCGAGCCTGTTAAACAGCCCTGATATTCAAACTACCGAGGTCAGCGTTGGCTTGATCCAAACGAGAACAGTGTGCAGAAATATCAATAGCTTCGGAAGCTGACGTTAGGGCATCTATTCCAAAGATATGACAGGAGTGGGTCTTAAGGCGACTTCACAAAACTTGTTGACAAACGCCGGCTGATTTATCTGACTCCGCACATGATAGTGACCTTCTTAGACTGAGACGCATAGTTACGCAGTCCATTTAAGGCCCCTCCGGGTTACTTAACTGAACTAGCCGACACTATGGAAAAAAGCATTTTATCAGAGATTAGTCTAATTCTGTCCTCCTAATTCATGGTTGCACTAGCCATCGACATGCTGTTAGTTTAACCGGTTTATGCGGAAAAGTTGTCTCACGAATCTGCCGCTTGTTACGACGGCTTGGTAGATAGGCTGACCGCTTTGAAAATCAATTCAATTGGCCTGGTCTAGCCCCGTCAGCTGTGGACGATGGAGCTGGTGTGTTCAGCTGTGACTCCGTCGACGATTCTGTGTCGGAAACCGAATAGAACGTCACATCCGGCCCCAATCTCTCCAGCTCTCTCCAAAGATGATGGCAACAGGACGTTGTCTGAAACAGCCACTTTTTTTCGTTCCATATAAGGGACGGTATATTTGCATTGTAACCTATATCTAGCATTGATTATGTCCGGTTTCGAAGAAGGCGCCGGAGCATCGTGTGATAAAGGCAGCAGTATAAATCTGACCCTTATTTTATTCATGGGTCTCATGAATCTTATAATGCTAAGCACGGGAGGAACAGACTAGTTTTCGATCTGATTTCAAATGTACCGATTGCTTATTCCCTTTATGCCATACACGGGAATATCGACGCTTTTTTCTAACCAATATACGTGATTGTGTATTCTAACTCATTTGCGATGCGTGATCGAGATTCATCGGTACACATACATGATGCGTGGCAACCACCGCTATCGTATGCTTCCGGCGAATTTCGACCATTATCTCACAATACTCATGGTATTTTTGGTTCTAACGGCCGCCTCGAGTACGGAGTGCGTATATTATAGGCGGCTATCTGAAGATCTGTTCACCTTGTTCAGCTTTCTACAGAAGTGTTCGACCTCTTCAACATCCTTGTGCATGATGCCTGGGAGTGAAGGTTCTGTCAGGTAGTGAACTGTTCTCTATTATGTATGCGGACAACATTGTTTTACTTCGTTCTTCTGCAAACAGTATGCAGACCATGATGAATCGGTTGAATGATTCGGCTATTCCACCTGGTATGTACTTTACACACTCGAAATAGTATGTTGTTGCAAGATGGGCTTGATCTCGATCCTATCTTTACAGACAGGACGCCTGAGACTGTTGGTCACTTCACGCACTTGCGTAACTTCAGCCCATTGGCTCGTGCTATTGCTGACGAGATATCCATGAGGGTGGCGAAAGCATCGAATTAACCGATTACAGATACAAATCGACAGTCCATCGACGCATATTGAGGAAATTCCGGAATTCGCAACCGATAGCCGAAGGATCAAGAATGCATTCTATGATAGCGAGCTCACATACCCCGTATGTTGACGAAACGTCTGTCATACCGCACATTATTCACTACAGCTTCCTGCTGCTGTGGGAAGCCAAGGGTGATGGCGTGGTCAGGGGCTAAGAAAACCTTGATCATCATAGTAAGTAACATTAGATGTTAAGATCTACTGCTCCATTGCAGCCATTCATGGATATCCCAACATGCGGTGCGGACCATTCTGCGTCTAACCCACTTTCATTCGCTTGTACGGATCGATCCGAAACGATCCTTTGAGACTTCGAAGTTTACCGGAAGAAGCCCATCCTATTAGGCTTCTCTGGCAGGTCAAATGTTGAAGTAACTTTAAGGTTTCGTCACTGTCATTTTTATGACTTTCTTCACTAATTCATCATGACTATTCACTGCTCTTTGTTAGGAGCGGATAACTGTGACTTACCATAACGAAATTATTCGTAAACTATCGTATGTGTCGATAGTGCACCTATAGTACACCGCGAGGTTCGTATGCCGTCAACATGAACTTTAGTTCGTTCTACTTTAGCGTTACCGAGCACACGCAAAATGCGTGCGTTGGCTTCAGCTCGATACTGTTAATATTTTCACCAGTTCCCCTTGGAAAGCGACTTCTTGAAATACGTTAGTTGGTTGATCATCAACCCCGAGTTTAACTCTACTAATTCCATACATCTGAATTAAACCAAATGGGCTTGCCCATTAGCCTGATATGTTTGTTGGAAGACCAGATATTACCAACGTATCGAGCTGGATTGGATGTCACCTATCTGAGTGCATTGACTACACAACCGCCAGCTTCGAACTTTAGCTGCATGTGTGCACACTTGTATGTGCGACTTCTGTTTGAACCGACTCAGATATCGACTTTTTGTGCGGAGGGCCGAGCCAAATCGATGTATGCATCTAGGATTTGAACTCCCTAAAGGACAACTGACCATCGATCCGCTACAAAGGGCCATGTCGGTTGTTTTGCAATTTGAATACAGCTCTCTTGTGTAATGGATGCGATGAACATCTGACTTGCAACAAACCAAATTTTTCGTTCTATGTGTTATATCTGTTTAAAACCTTCCGTCTTTTATTTGCAACTAGTTTGAATATGTTTAGTGGTCCGAACCAAAGAGCTCATTTATTGGAAGGAGTCTTTCCCCCAACTGTTCAGAGAGCGCCAATCTATCCGAATTACGGCGCACCGGTCTACGGTGTGCTATCAACTAATTGTATCCAAGCCCCTAATGTCCTGGGCGATCCTTCTTACCAATATACCAGTGGTCAATCACAGAGTGTTCGGATCATGGGATCGAATACTGTGGGGTCGTTTTCCAATGGATCATCTGCTCCCTATTACTCTCAAATGCCTGGATCTATGTTCGCTGCAAAAGCACAATCTTCTGGCTATCCATATCCCTCCGGAGGGCTGGTCGGTGCACATGTAGGACTACATGGGGTTTTTCCAAAACGAATCCGACTTTCTCAAGACCCTGTACATCGACTATACGCTCCAGCAATACCAACTTCAATCAGAAACGTTATGAAGTACTCCGATTGTCCACCTGCTGGCTTGCAGATGTCTTCGAGATTACTTCCTCCCGCGCAAGGATTTTCACGTAGCTTTGCAAGTTCTGGTACATCAGCATTAGCTTCTCATCCCTCCGTTTCCTGGACTCTTCCGTCGATCGTCACCGGAAAACTCTCATCAGTTGGCACTGTGGGTGTTACCACCTTGAGCACTTCCAGTCTGATAGGTGCCCAGCTTTCGTTATCCTCACAACAGACTCATTTGTACACAATGAAGATGGGTTTAACCGAACCAGACGGTGGTCTGTCTTCAGCGTTCAAACCACCATTACCAAATTCCGAACGACTGTGTTCAAAAAATTCCGAAGGATTGTTGCTTTCTAATGTGAAAAGTGTAGTTGACCTGTCCAACAGTCCCAATCCCGTCACCTCGATAGTGTTCAAACATGAACCCCGAAAACGTAAGACTCAGCCGGCCGGTGGTGCGTTAACCTCTCTTGTGGCCAATCCACTCTCTACAATAGCTTTGGATGATGATGATGATAACCAGACATCTAAATTGTTGCATATGGATCCCACGGACAGCAAGCAGTATAATCCCACGAGCCCCTCATCCAAAGCGAACAATTTCACATCTTCCGTTACAGAGTTCACACAGTCTGAGCCAGTAAATCCTAGTTTATCCTATTCCGACTTTGCCCTATCCAATGGGTTGAATTCGACCACAAGTGTAACTCCCGTATTATCTCAGACGGTATTATCTCAGTCTTCACTGATGACAACCAGTGCAACAATTCCATTGGCAGTTCGTTGTCCTAACGTTCCCAGTGGAAACTCAGTACGTTCGAAACGGCCAATTCTACCCTACACTCTGAAGAATTCGTTTGGCCCTATGTTACCTTTGAGACCCAGGTTACCTAGTATTTTGCCGGATAGACACTTCGGTCTTCGCCGTTGTTCACAGTTTCAGTCACCTGTGCGAGCCCTTCATGAACCAGGTACTGCTATCAACACACACAACTTTGTTTCTCTCAACGATCTAAACCCGTTTTTGTCGCGTTCATCTCCAGCCAGTTCAGTCGTTCCTCATCTGATTTCGTCTGACGGAGGGGATAATCGGACTAACCTTGGTGAAAATCGCCAATTCTACCTGGTGGATCCCGTATTTTCACTGACAGCAGCCGAGAAATTTCTGTGGGATCGTCATTTTTTCGGCAAGTCTAATCCACAACAACTGATTTACACCCTGATTTACTTGATGAGCAGAGTTTTGTGCCTTCACAGTGGTCCACAGCTTCGATACGGCATTGACTCACAGCTAAAGTTTGTCTTGTTGACTGGACACAATTCAGCCGCGACCAATCGACGAGTGACCAGACGAAATGCATATCACGGGCCACTTATTTTTATCAATCCAAACCTGTTTCATGATGATTACGTACACATAATTGAGCAGCCTCAACTGCGTCTATTATACATGTCAAACACAGATGTTTCCGACTTATATTGGCTCAACGACTCATGGAGTGAATCTGTTTTGGGCACTTCAGAAGCAACACCTGGGTCGCAACGAAATCAGCTGGTTGCATTGGATTTAGAAAATCCATCTTCTGGACCGGTTGCGCGTTCCACGCAACGATCTAAAAAAGGGATTTCTAAGGTTGGCTATTTGTTCGGACATTTCCCGGCCAATAATCACACCTATTGTTTCACCTGTCTACATGCATTCTACCTTTCCAAAAGACCAAAGTAAGTGACATTTTTTTAAACGTTCACCAAAGTTAGTCACATTGCTTCTTTCGGTCACACTTGACGCGTCCTACTATCCTCTCTTTGACTTACCACGCACCATTGTATCACTCAGTGCACGTGGATCGAAAGGTGATGCCTATTTTATGGCATGGCATCCCAATCCGTCTGGGAAAATGTGGTTTCGTCACCGTCCGATTGGCGCCAATTGTTTATCGGAAATTTTCCACAACATTGTGGCCGCGCTCAACTGGGCCCAAATGACTCCCAACTATTCCGGTCCGATTCCTGCGGAGTTGACCACTTCGTACACGTTGTTCGATGTGGTTACCTCTGGCGATTGCTCATCCGTTAACCTGATGAAACCAGATTCAGACAAAAATGTAGTCGGCGATGAAGATCTTTTGTCGACCACCCCGCTGAATTTGGTTTTGAGGGAGTGTAATGCAGTTCAAGGAACACAATCACTGATCCAGTTATCGACTTCTAGGGACACAGTTCCAAGTAGGCATCTCCAGTTTTGACTTAGTTTGTGTTTCGGTTCTGCCATAAAAAGAAAACGGTTTCTGTTGCTATCTCAACTGTGTGTAACCTTGCTTTTGCTTTCCATTCATTCAGCCCATCCAACCTGCCTAGATTACTGGCCAGAACTGACTGAACGAGCTCGACAATCACCGTGGCAATGCGCTGATTGTAAAACTTGCAGTACTTGTCAGAACAGACAGTTCACAGTAAGTTGATGTAATCTATGACCTTACAGGTCACCTACATTGACCATTATTTAACTCATATGAAATATACACTTCTATCCCTGATCATTCACGCATTAGACTGATCTGTCATTTTTTGTTTCAAACCGTGCCGATCAATCTGACTGATTCACATTCAGTTAAATAAATAAGTGATATCTAACTACTCGACTATAAATGGAATATTCCAGACCCTTCAGCTCCCTTGAATGTCTCCGTCGGAGCATCTACTTGTGTTCGGAGCTATGTTGATGAATGCCGTCAGGTGTATAAACGGAAAAAAATTTCACAAGGCCCTCTCTCGGGCGTTAGTGTTCGTGCTGTTACGATCCAAGCTTCATCAGTGTAGAAAGAAGATGTATGTTGCGATATATTAACAGTTCGTTTATTCTCATCAGTCGTAAATGTAAAGCATGCAAGTTATATACAACAGACAAACATAGATAGACAAAATATGGACAAGCATGCAATCACATCACGTATTATGTCATCAACACTACGGCACCCCTATTGGTTGCTTCAACCACGTTTGTGCACATGGCGCTTGCCGGTGAATTCGAACCAGTATTCTTTCGGTAAAGGCCAGTAGCTTCGGGTCTTGATTGCGTAACCATATTTTGAATGATCTAAGTGGGTCAACTTGATGACCTGTTGTCATGATGTGTTTAGCAATCGATGATGCGGGGTTTTGAACAACGGATTCACGGGTTTGAGATTGTTATCGTCAGTTGTTTTAACCACTTCGGGACGTGTTCTGCTACTCGCTGCGATAGCTGTCGATTTTCTTTCTTCACTGCCAAAGTTGTTAAGGGGAACCAGTGTTTCACGACCCCAGCCGTCTGAAGCAAGGTCTTGGTTGGGGGATCATATGTTAACTCACATAAGTATTCTGTCTTTTCATCTTATTCCCAAGATGATTGACAATGATATCTGGTGAAAATCTCATGTGATGTTTACATCCGTTCGTTCTTGGTTGTGTGAGAAATTCGGCCGTGTTTAACTTGTTTTGATGAGCAAACGGAGTAGTGTGATTTAGGTGTCTACCTTTAGGATATATAGAATTTTTCTGGACTACCAATCACGCGGATTTCGGTTTTAGTTCCGGTTACCGCAGTAGTTTCTTTTCGAACTTGATACTTTGGCAGTGCTCTGTTCAAATGTCAGATGGGAAAAACGTCTTTTACAATTAATCGCAACTTAACTTTGAGCGTAGCCATTAGTATGGTAATTCGCACGGGCTGTTTATGAAAATCGTATCAGATTTCAAATTAATGGGTATCATTTTGATGGTTATTCTCTTGCTCTGGAAGAAGGCATTTTATGTGATGCACGAAACGAGCCAGAACTCTAATGGTGGTATCTGTTTGCTTCGGGGTAATAATCATACTTCATTAGTCTATTATAAGTAACAAAACAGCGCTTCGATTTTCTATCAAACCAGACCTGACAGACGTATTTTCAGGTTACCTATACAAACTGAACTAGTGACTCATTCTGAGGCTCTGCTCGATCAAATGACAAAGTATGTTTGGCCAATTGATCCGTACCGGTTTGAAAAAAAAAGTTTTACTCTTCACCAGACAAGCCCAATCGTTCACGATGTTTGTCTACTTGTTTTCGCCTAGTTTCCGCCTAACACATACTTTGCACCTTTCCTGTTTTCTTTTTTTTTCAAGACCGAACTACTCATTTGTGATGCATGTGATAAAGGTTTTCACTCGGAGTGTCATGTGCCGAAACTGCAGGAGCCAGTTGACCGAAGCTTTCCGTGGGTTTGTGCGGAATGCCAGAAGGAAGGTTACTCAGTAGCTATCGGTACATTGCCGGACAGTATGACAATCCCTACTAACGTTAGTGTCAACGAGGACTCAGTAACCACGGTAACAGATGAAGTGGACAACACATGTGATGAAGAAATTGGGAACGAGACCCCCAAGCTTCTGGAGGAGGCTTCTTCTGCCGGTAATATGACATTGACGAAAGAGGATGGTGAGATACGACCGGGTCTGCCAACACCACGCACTACAGGTTCCCCCACGACGGAGTCGGATCTAGTCAGATCTCCGTCTGTCGAGCATCCTGAGCCTGCCAACCAGTCCGTCTTGAATACAATCGCCCAAATTTCATCTTTTGTGCGTTTACAGTCACCACACTCCTTGTCTACTGCAGAGCCGGCTGATTCGAATCCATCTCCATCCAACTCGGAAGTAACTCCTGTGACAAAGCCGGTCACAACTACACATTCTCCGAATTCGAATCAGTCAAATATCAACCTTGTTCAACACAGTTCCTCATTGTCCGCACCGAGCAGGTTGGTTTTCCATTTAGACAACGTTTCGGATATTTTCTGTATGGACTGACCATGAACAACAGCAACTACAATAACAACTCATTGCATCTCCCCGATTGTGTCTATGATGTTGTTAGCTCGAACACGAGATAGCGCGGCTGCAACTACGTCCACCAAACTGATTGTGTCTACCTCGGCCGTATTGACCAGTCGCTTCTAGATCTGGTTTAGGTGGCAACCTCAATTCTTTATGCTGACCAGTGTGGGCTACTTATTGTTATGTTCTACTTTAGGACTTACGGAAGTTTGATTCACGCCTAATGTGTGTACGATGAAACAACGGTTGGTCTATTCTGTACAAGCCACCAAATCATAGGATAGCTGTCAGTTCGGAAAACCACACACGTTGTGCTAGGCCTATCGCACATGCCACCCTCAAGGAACTGGATGAGAAATTTTACGCTGAAGACGCACGCTCGTGAACGCACGCTGAATGGATTCACTCTTCTGTCGTGTTCGCGACGCTCAACTGGGTTTAGATATGCTTGACAAGACCGCTACTGAATTAGGTGGTCAGGTCTAGTGTTCATCTTTGCTTCAACCAACGCTGGTTGCGTGCGTGAACAGTGGTGGATCACGGTCCACTGACTGGCTGCGTGACCAGGCTGTGCCTGTTCCGCTGCTGGTTCTGGGATTGAAACTGAAGCGTAATTTTCGCACGCTGGTGAACATCACACACCGGAGCATTTTGTACTCGTGTTTTTCCGACTGTTTCCGCTCCCCCCCCCTAACCATGTTGGCTTAACAATGTGTGTTTTCGATGGGCATACGGATATTTTCTCTGCCACTTTGTTGGCTCGTAATGAATGAATTACAGTCGTAAGGCGGGAGCTAACTTGTGCAGCTCGGTTGGTTGGTTTCGCGTTCTCATGGAGTTGACGATTAGAGTGGAGATTATTTTCAATAAACACTATGCCTGAAGTCGAAACTTGAAGACAATGTGTAGTACGTGACAACACTTGACCTCATCTACTCCTCATTACAATGTCAACGGGATTTCAACAAAGCAGAATTGGTTCTACTGAATTGTACCATAGCAACGGTATGAAATAATCAGACAGCTCTCCCTCGAAACAAGTTTCATACGTAGAAGACAGCGGTCATTGACCAGAAAACTAGCAGCTAATGAGAATACAAACTGAAGACCAATGGCATTGAGCCACAACCTTCATATCCGGTTAAAAGTTTCATCCAACCTCTCTACAATGCAGGCGCCAGGTCTTAGTTTCAGTTTTGTTGAAGCTTATCATTAATGCTATGACCGATGTTTAACTCCAAGCAACACGCTTCTTAGCTGTGCCGACCAATGTGGCATTAGGCACAACCGACCCGTCACATCTAAACGTTCGTCTACATCCATATATGAGTAGTAATCAGGTTACGGAAAACCTTTTTGTTAGACTTGTAATGTCTACCTGTTAGGTACCAATAACGTAGAAAACTAACTTGACGTTTGGTACAACCAACCCACATTGGTGTTGTGGATCGGTCGGCTTAGGACCTAAACATACCAGGGCACTGGATAATTGCAGTGTATCTTCCTCACCAACATGTGGTATAGCCCGTGGTTTTCATTCGCCCAGCCGAGCATGCCATTATACAGGTTGCGAATACAAACAGTCTTTTTAAGGACTTCATAGTTTAGTTCTCATTTGAGCTGTGGTCCCTTCATCTTAAGCTAGTAGAGTTATTCGGAAATAGAAAAACTCGAACTACGGACTGTTAGGTAACTGACTCACTTCAGTTGATGTGATTGGGAAGAATAAAATTCTGACCGGTAAGTCAAGATGAAGCTTTACTTTCTTACTCAGAACGAACAATGAAACAGACACAGTCCGATCACACGGCTTTCCAATAGACCATGCATTGGTAGTGCATTGCTGACTCCTGAGGGATGCACACACTCGGTGTTAGTTGAACGAAGAGTGAACATTGGGCCCGGTCACCTGATTCGGTAATGGTGTCATTAAGCGTGTATGAACCCACTTGTGAGTAAGACAAGAAACAGTTCATTCAGCATATGTGCGTCTTCAGTCTAAAATCTGTCACTCTGGTAAGCTGATTGTTTAAGGAAGTGTCGCTCGGTGCATTCAGTGACTTAAGACAAGCCAATCTCTTTCTTGGTGAATTGCTTTGTCATCTGGCGTAATTCGTAATTCGCCTTTTTTTGAATCGCTACCAGTCATTGTACCGAATGACGTATTACTCGTTGGTTCGTCATCTGACATAGCGAGCGATGTGCTCACGAAGGTCTTTTTATCCGGTCAATGGAATTGACTTAGTCACTTTAATATGTATGTGTATGTTTTGTGTTCGTTTGTACCACCGCAAGGCGTTACTGCTGACGTACCGATATACTTTGCAATCATGTGTACCACGTGTGAATGCATATAATCAGACAAAATGAATTTCGTTCAAATCCCGTTCGTAACTTCTGTCGATAGTACTGGTTTTGTTGATGCTCAACGAGTTGAGTTGAGCTGTGATCAACTAACCACTTCTGTTCACCACCGCATGCATTGGAAATATATCAAACCCTGACCGTAATACCACAGATTCTTTGTTATAATTCATTACCATTGTTATTCTAATCTGGTTGTGATGACATTTCATACAGTAAAGCGAACGCAAACTAGTGTAAAGAGGAGGCAGATGTGTATGACCCACCACCCTCAGATCACTTTTGAACGGCTGGCGTCCACAAAACTGACAAGACAGGTTTTTACTGATACTTGTTGCCATCAACAATTCGCATCTTTAAGGTTTTGATCTATGCTGGACAGAAGTGCAACGAGCATTGTATCGCTCTCAGGATCTGTTCAAATATGGATGGGTTTGACAATTGATCTATCTTAGTGATAAGAATTCAACACAAATGTCTCAAGAATGTTCAACGCTTACTGGTGCAGTGTGCAACCAACAAAAGATGTGGATGGTATGCAACGTGTTCGTTTCATGTGTCTGCCATTTTGACAGAGATTGTAACAACTCAGAATCGCAAGATCCTAGTGAGACTAGACAACTTTCCGACTCATTCGATTGTGCACAAACGGTCAGGGTGGTGTACTTATCACTGAATAGGGTATCCGCCAGTCACATTGTGGGTGCAGGTGTGTTCCGCACATTTGGGTGTTGTTATTTTCCCTTTAAGTTTAATCTGCTACTTTCGCGCGATACAGTCGTGGTTCTACAACATGCTAAGCAAGCCGAAGTTTATATTCAATCAGAAGCTAGTCTAGTTTGTATTGGTTGCGGTAAAACCACAGTGTCTTTATCCATCATTGTAGCCTAGCCTCTATATTTTTGATGAGAGAAGTGAGTAGATTTCTTATGCATTTCTGCACGCGATGTCGTCCAAGGGGTGAGAATGGGTAAGCCGTAAACGTGACAACATATTAAGCAATACTGGTACATATGAGAAAAATGATTTAATCATGCTTATGTCCACTACAGTTATATTTGCTGAAGAAGTATTTGTGGTTACTGCATACCAAATATCAGAAATTCTCTAACAGTGTGTGCGGTAACAAAACATTGGGTTCCTGTTAGCATACTTGCCAGTCATCATCTGAAACAAACAACTCTTCCATCTTATACTCCTAATTCCTCATGAAACGTTTAGTTCAAAGTTCTTATCATTCATCTAAAAGAATGCAGTATACCGAACAGTGTAGTTTTCTGTGTTTCATTTTCAGGCTGATTGTAACACAATTACAGAAGTCGAATGAGGGCGAAATCATTTAGACGGTTGAATGAGACGACACAGTTAGTGTGCATGACATGAACAAATATGACAATTATGCAACCACATTTCTACCAAAATATAAAAGGGTGTATGTGTGTGACACGAGTGCTCAGACAAAAATACATACTATATAAAACAACTGAATAAGCTTCCATACACATCGAGGTTATCAACGAATGGCCACGGCAGCCTCAGGATCTTCGCCAGTTTCATCTGTGCACATGGCTGTGGTTGCGTAACTATTGACGTATTTGTCCACGTCAGACTATTTAAATAAGTTTTCTCATCCATTCCTCTGAATCTTGTCGATCTCATCCTAAAAGCACAAATCTATACAATTGTGTTGTACTTGGCCCGACGAAGAATCAACAGAAACCAGCCTACTTACTATACTCTCCTTGTTAATGTATGAGTGTCATAAGGTGAGGAGAAAAACCAACCAGTGTTACTAAACATCACGTGTGCATTGTGTTGTGGTTTCCGTGATCGAAACTGGCACTTGCTGACAGAAGTGGTTGAACATTACTACTCGTACTGGCGACGTTGTCCTCATCAACGAATTACGGATCGTATAGCAAACAATGAGAAATCCGCACTTATTGTGCCTCTTCCGTAAACTACCATCGTTATTGTGCTCTCTGCTTAAGTGAAACTAGAAAACGGATAACTTCTTCTTAGTTCGCTACTTTTTGCGATTCGTCAACATTTGGCTGTCAGGCTAGCCTGAAATCATCGCGTATATATTGGGCACATATATTGTGTACATATACATCATTGTGTTCCTCTCCTACACTTGTGGTATTGCACAGACGTCCCTTGTCGATTAAGGGCAGAGCTTACAATGCGTGTATGCGCTCAATTTTGCTCCATGAATCACATTCATACGGAAGATGCATCTAGACTTTCGGCATTCGACCGCCATTGTCTCTGGAAGTTAGCCTGTATCAAATGGGCCGACAGTGTGGAGCAACGTGACAGTCCGTCGGGGTGTATTTCGATAATGTACAGGTTCGCCACTAATAACGCGGACGATGAAAATGTTCAGTCTTCTTTCTTTGGATCACTTAATCCGTATGCTGACAGAATGTCTGCTGCACCACACATTGTTCGGTGTGGTTGCTAATGGTTGGAAGAATCCTCAGGGCGGCCAGGCGATGAAGTGGTCAAGGGCTGTGAAAGGCTTTACCCTTTCGTTGTATAATGTCGGTAGGTGCCACTTACCTCGTTAGGTAGTTCGTGATCATCCACATCGCTGGTTAAAGACATTCTCTGACACGGTAGCTAACCGTACTCGACGATAAGCCTGATCCACAAGATTGTTGACTCATCTCTTTCTCTCCTTGGGCTCTGTTGGTTGTTTCTTCTTTCGGTGCCTTTTTGCCACTTTCTATGGTCATTCTCTTCTCTTCTCATTTTATCTCTATATCTGTATTTATTTACTACTGTTTTTTCGTGGACCATTATCAGGACTAACAGTAGCCTCGGTCATAGTACCCAAAGGTGTGGCTCAAAGCTGAGAAAGAGAGGATAAATATACTGTTGACCTGATAATGTTTCCAATCTCACCTGTTCTTATGCGAAAAGTATACAGCGTGACAAGTAATGAGTTGGCATATGCACACTGTACCCGGTCCCCACATCCGCGCCCATCATTTCGCTAGGTATACCTGTTTGGCACACATACGGTGGTGAATTGTCAGGTCGGAGGTGCAAGTTTTCGAACGCTCGGCCGAATGCCTCAACGCGGGGGAGGTATGTTCAAAAGCCTGCCGCGATCGGATCAAGAACAACGTGCGCAACCGGATGAGTCATCACTCGACTGGATCGGACCAACGGGCGAGGCAGGGCAGGCGAAATACGACAGACGGCCAGATCGGAGGCATGGTTTTTCCAACATTTAGGGGAACATCTCGACACGATGTTGGAATACGGTCAAGGCCAACACTGGGTGGATGGCGGACAGCACGAGCAGCCGGACGGGCCATCGCGCCAGGAAATCGGGCAAACAGACGAGGAATGGTAGGTAGAAACCCCCCCGATAGAAGGCACCGATCACACACGTGAACCGGTTAGAAGTGCACACGACGTGTGAACGGAAACCGGGGGTGTGTGTTGTGGATTGGAATTATGACTCATAAACGAGAGAGCGCGTGTTGCATGTGACTGGCGATTTGGACAGTAAAGATTGTGCTTTATTGGACGCCTTCTCGCTACAATACCAGCAGACCTTATCTTTGCTTATCCGTTACTTCGAACACACCTACTTTGTTGATAGAGAACAGATAGCTTTCGTTCGTTATCTGCTGTGACCTTCCAGGTTTTTTAATCGTGGACTGAAAGACCGCGCTTACTGAGGCATAATACGTCCATCCGTTCAACTGACTGGAGGCACACCGACATCACACACTGTAAGACTCGTGCATCAGTACGTAAAATGTCCAGGTTTAGCACACAAGACACTTACTGCCGGAAATACTGCCGAGTGTGGGTCAACCTCGTTGTTCTCTGGTGTACATGCTATAGGTATCAATTCCGCGGTGTTTTTCCTCTCAGGCGTTGGATTGTGGAGTCGTGTGTGAAGGAGTGTAACTTATTTTTTATCGAATGATGCTTGCACGAGAGCTGTTCATCATCTATTGTCGGCTAAACCTAGTTGTTTAAATGTTTTTGTTCAGTAGCAGTAGAACTTTGTTTAGTTCAAATTCTACAGTTTGAGTTCCCGTTATAAGGCCAATCCATATAAATATCTTGTTCCCTCAATAACAATCATTCCTCTCTGCTTGTAGACCGTGGGAAACTGATGTGTGCTCACCCGTCGCATGTACTCAGCCCATAGTACGATCCGCAAGCAATTCTACCGTCGACGAATCCCAAGACACAGATGGTCATGATAGTGCGCTATGCCATAGTTTGCAACACCCAACGGAAACGGTTGGCGCAAGCCTTCCACATGGTGTTCCAGAACATCTACTCCGCCCAGACGATGTACGAGCCTGGTCTGTTGATAATGTTCGTGATTGGCTTCTTGAGGAAGGTTTCTCACGTGAAGCTGAGGCGTTCTCACAACAAGAGATCGATGGTGCTTGTCTGTTATTGATGAAGCGCATGGATGTTCTCACCGAACTGGGCATTAAGTTAGGGCCAGCTGTGAAAATTTACGAACGCATCAAACGTTTACAGTCTCGTTGTACTTCGCCAACCGTTCTCGGTGTCTAGTCCTCTGGACATTGATTTATACGGTTGTTAATTGAGCCACTTGACCAATTTTTCCACATTTACACACCATCATGATTCGCGGATTCTCAATAGTAACGGGTATGTTTTGAAGAACAAATATTCGTTCCCAGAAGTGGCCATTGGAGCGAACAATTTAGCCCCGTGATCCCAGCTTCTCCAAAACATTCCCAGCAAAAAATTGTTTGTTTAACGCCAGACGATGTTTTACCGGTTAGGAATTCTTTACAAATATTACTGATACTACTAGTGCTACTATTCGGGCAAAATATTCTGCCATCTGTTTCTGTGCGAAACACGCAATATCTCCGGTTTTTACCTTGTTATCCCGTATTCACCAATACATCTTTTCTATGCATTCATTGTTCGTTTGTTTCACGTTCATTCACTGTTTTCAGTTGAACTTGGTGTAGGTAACGGGTCACTATTAAGTCGGTCTGAAGACGATGGGGACAAAGATATACACAGCTTTGAAAATGTCTTAACTACGTATGCAGAGTTCATAATAACTTTTTTACACCTCAGTTAGTATGGGACGTGACTTTACCAATCCATGAAATTTAGGTACTCATGTGACGCCCACAGCAAATGAGGCTGCAGCACGCTGTTGGTGCGATTGCTGTACGACAAGAGATGGATAGTTCATTCTGTTCAGTCATTCAGCTAATGGTTAGCCATGCACGAATGTTTCCCTGAACCACTTTCACGATCAATTTGGGCAAATATCTGTCAGTTTTCTTCTTGACGCGACCGTAATGCCTGTGTAACGAGAGTCCAGATTCCATCTGACCCGGAGGTCCAGTGCAGTTTCACGATTCGTGTTTGTCGCTGATGATCAGGCAGTTCGATTAGCTGTGGGCGTCTTCTGAACAATCCAAAGTTGTGAAGTCTTTGCGAACAGTGGCTCCATGTTTCACAGTGTCCACAACTGCGAAGTGATTGTAAATGACTACTCGGTTCAAACTTCTGGTATCCATGGCCACTGAAACTACTGCGTATTCGTTTCCGAAAAGGACAATCAACATTACCAATTACTACGCACGGTTTTTCACGGCATCTTTAGTATCATAGAAGTCCAGTGCCCACATCTTCCACCGTCACTAGTGTCAGCAAGTAGCAACTCTTTTACGAGAGTAATTTTCTCATGAATTAAGTACATCCATTGATGGTACCAACCTCTCAGTACTCTACAGAGGCTCGAACTTAACCCAGTTCTTCCAGCAAGAAGCAGTACGTTGGTCTTGTCAGGCCAACCCCAGCCTGTTTACACAATGGTTGCAACGCAGATGACTAAACTACGTGAATCCGTTCATTGACAACTTTCACACATCACTCCGGCAAACCATAGTCTGGTCTACGTCTGACTGATCTTGTTCATGCTTAGTTCGATTCCCCGAACCATAACAACAAAGCAACTTCAACCAAATGATTGTCGAGATACGCGAACGATGTTCTCCAGATGTAAGTGCACGGAAGGTATCAGGGATATCATTTTGAAATCTAAGCACATAGACTTATTGACTCAAACGGCTCAGCTGCAGTATGAGCTAGGAACTTTAATCAGAAAACAAATGGAACAAACGACGTTCAGTCAATTTTTGAGAGCCCCTTAAAATAACACGTGGTAATGATCATTACTCACAAGCGAAAGCGATTGGGCGTTCAGATATGATAATTCGATCATGCCTGGTATGAGGTCACTGGCACAGTGGTCGACACAATTGCATAGTCGGAGTTCAAAATCCAGCCGTGGCAAGGATGTATGCACTACTGACGAGTTCTAACAAGAGTGAAACTCGAGTTTAGTGCCTTTTTTCGAAAGAGACCTTTGATGAGTGCTGATCGCTTGTCTGAACAGTATTTCTCACTGAACGATGTGAGACCTTCACTCGACTCAATTCAATGATCTGGCCCTTTGCGCGCTGACTGGCAGATACGAGTAGGGTGACGATGGGGTCCAAAAAGCGAGTGCACGGGTATACGTAAAGTGCAGCGAGTCATGATCGTGACCTGAGCACTTTTCATGGCTGGTCCGCGCCGTGTGCGCAGTGTCGATCGCCTCTTATCGGGAGCTTGACAACTGTGTTGAAAATTGGAACAAGCGTCTGAAAGCAACAAAGCAAACACAACTGATTGGAGCGTCCTTACACGCAGTTTTCAATGACTTTCTTACAAATCAACAGACGCATGGTCGATTTCCAAATAGGCAAACTGGCCAGATCAGAGCAATTTGAACCTTCAGCTCCGGACCGTCGCCATAATAGTTGAAGTCACTGAAAATACACTTTGTGCAGAAGCAACAGTACTTACATTGCCGATTGCCATTAAATGAGAAGCATATTGCGTTTTGATTGGCTTGTTCCCTATTACCTTACCTGGAAGTAACTGGTGAAATTTAGCTGTTTAAATTGTACAAATACTGCTTTAATCACAGTCCCTCACGGGTAGATTCGACGTTTAGATTGACTGGTGTCGATCGACCAAAGCTCTGCTCCCAACATCTTGCTCATGATCTCTGATCTGTTTCCAGTCCGGAAACCATTCCAGTCCAATCTCATTACCGAGTTTACAGATCAGAATGGACAGAAACGAGTGTGTCTCGTACTGAGCTGACGTATTTACTTTTCAATTGTCTGAAAAGTTAATCCAACCAACTGTTTCAGGCTGCTACCTCATATATCTAAACCACTGGTCTAATAGTGTCCCTGAGTGAACACAATAGAAAGGGATAATGTCCGACCAAATTCCGAAAGGGTAATTGTCACGTTACAAACTGAGACCAACTAGTCCAAATACAACGCCGACAGAATTGTAGCCTACTGTAATCTGAGTTAAAGACAGAAATGCCTGTAGGTTGTATTAGAAAAAGTGGACAGTAATTTCCATGAAATGTTCGCAGCCAGGTAAATAGAGTAACAATTCTCTCAGTCTATGTGTAATTTCTATGCTTTCTAGGGTTCTTCGGTCTACATTTAGTAGCTGATAGAGTATCTGTATGAGTCGTTCTCACCTCCACCTTGTTAAGTATTCCCAAGAAATGATTGGTCTCGGTGACGACCGATTGTGACCGACTGGAACGTGGGTAATAACACTTGTATAGCTGGACTGAACTGATGTGAATATAGCGATAATGTGAATCCGTGTAGATCCCGGGGAACTCGAATCTTGAACCATCTGAGGCTAACCGAAACTGTCGCGGCAATACAACTGTATTGAAAGGCTATCAGAAGTAACTCTGTAAACCGTATATTCCAAATACAATCACATGTTTATTCTCATTTGAACGTATTTGACAATCGTGGTGCTAAATCCTACACGTATGTACATCATTTATGTTGAATTTAAGTTACATAACTGTTACCTCTACTCAATCAGAATGATCATGAATTAGTCTGTGTTGTTGGTTGATGGTTATGACTGATTGGTAGAATTTCGTTTTGCATTAGTCTCTCAGTTATTTGGGCCAAATGATGTCCACTCCTGATTTAAACTGCACCGTCTGTGGTTTCATTTACGCATCACGCATCACGTATCACGATATATATACATATGTGCATATATAGTTGACTTAGCCTATCTTCTCGTAAAGTACTAGCCGTCCTTTCGTTGGCAGTTTACCGCGAATACGTGGATGACCTACAAATATGAGAAGACAGCATTTGTTGTAAAGAACTATGGTTAAATCACCACGACCTATGGTACGTATACTTCATCACGTATCGTGCGTTCGCATTCACGGTCATGCAAGTATCGTTTAGTGAACGTTCAAGCTACATTGCCGTACAACGTAGACAGTGTTATTGAGCATTATCTTTACTGATCAACTCGCACTTTCTCACGCACACTCGCGTTTATAAACTGGAATCGCAGTCCACAGCGCAGCGGCGATCTCCACTCACATATCGTGTGCACTTTTGCCTGGTCTGTGTATGTGGCTGCCGCCTTCTGTTATGGGTTTTCTTGCCTCCCACTCCTCGTCCGTTGGTCTGATTTCGC